>OU611830.1:8914813-8920596 GCA_914767695.1 Ptilodon capucinus | reverse complement strand
GGAGGCAGACGCGATATCCGTCAGCGTTACGACGACGCAATCGTTCTCGATGAGAACGACGACGGCGTCGACACGCCCTTCGGACGTCGAGTCCGCCTACTTTTATAATATACAAATGTCAAACGCACAAGAGCGCAACCCACACACGTTCACACCGTAGTACGCACGCGCACGTGTAACACGCAACTCGTCCCTTTTAATCGCGAAGAGTCGCACGCACCGCGCACGCACGCACACACATAATGTGTGCACGTATATATGCAGGATGTTTTCATGTGGGATATATGTATATATCATTCATATATTTGAACGGACTCCGATTCTAGACGCTACGCGCCGTCATCGGGGAACCGTCATCAGCGCGTCTCGCTAGGCGAGACGCGCAATGTGGCATATGTTTTTATGCAGCCGGCCCTCAGACAGGAGTGGTCTGGATGTGTCTCCACGGACCGCAATGTGCGTTCGAAATGTCGATGTTCAAATGTGTCCTGCAGTTCACACTATGACGCGCAGTTAACTGCGTTCTTCATCGACCCGCGAGCCAAGTGATCCACCGTCCAGGGTAATGGTTTTTTGTGTTTGATTGATACAAATTTTAAAAGTTAGTTTTTTTTTTATAAAAAAAAAAAAGTCATATGTTGTCGCACCGCAAACATACGACAAACACATGTAGTTTTTGTTTACGAACGCGCATTCGCAGACTCAGGGTGCGGATTTTTAACCCTTCAATGTCTTGTATACGAACGCGCGACGCGAGACTCGAAGAATCTCAATTTTTTGTTTGTTTGATTCATAAACATCACGACGACGACGACGACGACACGTTAATGACGACGAACGACGACGACGATACGTTAATGATCCTTCCGCAGGTTCCCCTACGGAAACCTTGTTACGACTTTTACTTCCTCTAAATGATCAAGTTTGGTCAACTTCCCAGCAACGCCGACGGCCGTGAAGCCACCGCGTGTCGGTCCGAAGACCTCACTAAATCATTCAATCGGTAGTAGCGACGGGCGGTGTGTACAAAGGGCAGGGACGTAATCAACGCGAGCTTATGACTCGCGCTTACTAGGAATTCCTCGTTTATGGGGGATAATTGCAAACCCCAATCCCCAGCACGAAGGAGTTTCAGCGGGTTGCCCGGGCCTCTAGGCCAGGGAGAACATGCTGATTCCTTCAGTGTAGCGCGCGTGCGGCCCAGGACATCTAAGGGCATCACAGACCTGTTATTGCTCAATCTCGTGCGGCTCGAAGCCGCCGGTCCCTCTAAGAAGAATTTTAATACGTCGCCAGTGAGTTGCCTACCCGAAGGCGGGCACACCTAAATGACGACGCCTATTTAGCAGGCTAGAGTCTCGTTCGTTACCGGAATTAACCAGACAAATCGCTCCACCAACTAAGAACGGCCATGCACCACCACCCACCGAATCAAGAAAGAGCTGTTAATCTGTCAATCCTTCCGGTGTCCGGGCCTGGTGAGATTTCCCGTGTTGAGTCAAATTAAGCCGCAGGCTCCACTCCTGGTGGTGCCCTTCCGTCAATTCCTTTAAGTTTCAGCTTTGCAACCATACTCCCCCCGGAACCCAAAAGCTTTGGTTTCCCGGAAGCTGCCCGCCGAGTCATCGGAGGAACTTCGGCGGATCGCTAGCTGGCATCGTTTATGGTTAGAACTAGGGCGGTATCTGATCGCCTTCGAACCTCTAACTTTCGTTCTTGATTAATGAAAACATTTTTGGCAAATGCTTTCGCTTATGTTCGTCTTGCGACGATCCAAGAATTTCACCTCTAACGTCGCAATACGAATGCCCCCAGTTATCCCTATTAATCATTACCTCGGAGTTCTGAAAACCAACAAAATAGAACCGAGATCATATTCTATTATTCCATGCACGAAATATTCAAGCAGCATTTTGAGCCCGCTTTGAGCACTCTAATTTGTTCAAAGTAAAATTGTCGGCCCACCTCGACACTCACTGAAGAGCACCGCGATAGGATTTTGATATTGAACCGGCGTGTTACCGCCGGCTCACCGACGATATGCTCCGCAAACGTGCCAGTATCACCGCGGATGCGGTGCACCGACAGCGCGGCGCACAAATGCAACTACGAGCTTTTTAACCGCAACAATTTTAGTATACGCTATTGGAGCTGGAATTACCGCGGCTGCTGGCACCAGACTTGCCCTCCAATTGTTCCTCGTTAAAATATTTAAAGTGTACTCATTCCGATTACGAGGCCTCGTAAGAGTCCCGTATCGTTATTTTTCGTCACTACCTCCCCGTGCCGGGAGTGGGTAATTTGCGCGCCTGCTGCCTTCCTTGGATGTGGTAGCCGTTTCTCAGGCTCCCTCTCCGGAATCGAACCCTGATTCCCCGTTACCCGTGACAACCATGGTAGTCGCAGAAACTACCATCGAAAGTTGATAAGGCAGACATTTGAAAGATGCGTCGCCGGTACTGGACCATGCGATCGGCAAAAGTTATCCAGATTCATCAAAATTAACGACTTCGGACGCGAGGCCCTCCGTCGATTGGTTTTGATCTAATAAAAGCGTTCCTCCCATCTCTGGTCGGAACTCTGGTTTGCATGTATTAGCTCTAGAATTACCACAGTTATCCAAGTAAATGTGGGTACGATCTAAGGAACCATAACTGATTTAATGAGCCATTCGCGGTTTCACCTTAATACGGCTTGCACTGAGACATGCATGGCTTAATCTTTGAGACAAGCATATGACTACTGGCAGGATCAACCAGGGAGCTACACTAAGGTGTGTGCATGAACGCAAAGCACGCGCGCGTCAGCGTCTTTTCGTTTCAAGAGATGCAAACATTGATCTCTCGCCCCGAATTGAGACACACAATACGCGAGCGCGCACGCGTTTACATCAACCCGCGCGTCCACCACAGTGGAACGCGGGCGAGCTCGTGTATGATATATATAATTTTATATTATGACGATTGAATATGTGTCCCCACAAATTCAATCGACGTTATAATATAAACATAAGGGATCGCCGGTCGGTGTGTCGACCTTCAATACCCTCAAATTTTGAACGTTCGTACCGAGAAACAGTTTTCACATTTATGCACATAGCGCATGACTATGTACACAAAATAGAATAACGGTTCGTTAATCGTAACCAATAAAATTCGATTACGCCCGGAAGGTTCGAAAGCACCCCGAAGAGTGTAAATTTTACACGTCCAACATAGTGCGACGTAGCATTGTGTACTAACATTGCCAATGACGCAGCAGAGCGTCGGAAACGTTAGTACGTATTGGTATAATCAAAGGCCGCTTAAACAGGTTCTTTATAAGTATAAAAAAAACCCGGCCCGCGTCGTGTATCAATGTCTCTAGTTAGATATTTATATAATTATTATGATACAAAGATAAACTATTATTCAAAAACTATACATCATAACACATACTGTGTTGTTGTACAAACTTCTGTTAAATAGAATCATCTCTCGTATCATAATACTTATAACAATATATCTTTTTTCCTTAGCGTTGTATAATATATAAAATAATTTATAATACAACTCAACTCTCTCTCTCACCGAACAACACCACACAGTGCGCGCGCGCGCGCGCTCACACGCCACACGCACAGCGCACCGCCGATGTCGTCCCTTCTCGTTTAGCAGCACGCCGCGGCGCTGCGCTGCGCGCATGCGCGCCGCGCTCACCGCCGCATGATGAGGAGACAGCGGTCTAGTTTGACGGTCGCGCGTGAACTGGTGAGAATACAATACAACATATATATATATATATATATATATATATATATATATTTGTAATCATTACATTTAAATATATTGAACTATTTTGAAACTGAAATTGATAACCTAACTATTAAAAAAAAAAAAAAAAAAAGTTGTCAACCTAACCTAATCTAACCTAACCTAACTATAAAAAAAAATCCAACCTAACCTAACCTAAATAAAAAAAAAATTGCCAACCGAACCTAATCTAACCTAACCTAACTATAAAAAAAAAAACCAGCCTAACCCAACCTAAATAAAAAAAAAAATTGGCCAACCTAACGTAACCAATTTGGAAACTGAAATAAAAAACAAAAAACAAATTGCCAACCTAACCTAACCTAACATAAATAACAAAAAAAAATTGGCCAACCTAACGTAACCAATTTGGAAACTGAAATAAAAAAAAAAATTGCCAACCTAACCTAATCTAACCTAACCTAACTATAAAAAAAAATCAAAACCTAACCTAACCTAACCTAACCTAACCTAACATAACCAATTTGGAAAGTGAAATAAAAAAAAAAATTGCCAACCTAACCTAATCTAACCTAACCTAACTATAAAAAAAAATCAAAACCTAACCTAACCTAACCTAAATAAAAAAAAAAATTGGCCAACCTAACGTAACCAATTTGGAAACTGAAATAAAAAAAAAAATTGCCAACCTAACCTAATCTAACCTAAATAACAAAAAAAAATTGGCCAACCTAACGTAACCAATTTGGAAACTGAAATAAAAAAAAAAATTGCCAACCTAACCTAATCTAACCTAACCTAACTATAAAAAAAAATCAAAACCTAACCTAACCTAACGTAACCAATTTGGAAACTGAAATAATGAACCAAAAAAAAATTGTCAACCTAACCCAATCTAACCTAACCTAACTATATAAATAGAAAATAATAATAATAAAAATAATTGAAAATGAAATTAAAAAAAAATTGCCAACCTAACCTAACTATTAAAAAAAAATTCTAAGACCCAACCTAATAATAGAAAAAATCTCATTATTTTACAACAGGCAAATCATACATACCACAATATATTATGGACACCGTTTAACCAAAGTATGCAGTATCCGACCGGTATTAATCTCTAGCTAATACCTTGCATCTTTTCAAAGATTGTTAACACTAAAAATCCTTAAAAAAATATATACCCACCGGCGTAGGCATATAGTAATTACTAGATTATAGCAACAAAATATTATAAATAAGTTATTGTAAATTTAATTTGCATTGTTAATTCAATTTGCATGTTTCTTTAAATTTAAGGTAATTTAGTGATCTTTGTTCATTGATTGTTTGGCGCCGACTCAAAATTACTTAGGTATACTCACATTAGTTTAAGAACTTAGTTATTAAGGTTAAATATAAAAGGTTTATTAATTAGTATTTTTCTTTTTAAATATTTTCGGCGGTTTAATTTTTTTGTTTAAAATTTTTGCATTAGTGACTGACCTCTATGAACAAAAATTAAATAGATAGTTGCTCTCAACTCTACATGTCATGTCATCTCTATGGCTGGTTGTCATCGAGCCGTCAATGCCGCCAACGTAGGTACGTAGCTACATTTTATTATTTTGAATTTAATAGTTTTATTTAACCACGACGTGATATTCTCAAAAAAACAAGTAATAATTATAATTAACGAACGCACGACCATTCTTTAAGTATACCACTTATATACTTTTGCTATTTGTAGTGTTTTTTTTTTGGGTTCCGTTTGTGTAATGAAAAATAATATTGTCGACGATCAGTTGGATCAAAGGTTTCCAATTTACAACACCACCAGTTCGTGTAATGAAAAAAATAAATGGAATATCATCATGATACAATGAGTTAAAAGTATATTAATTTTTTATATACATACATATTTATTATAAAAAAATATACTTTTAACTCACATTATATATTGTGTGCGACGTTTGTGTGCTTTGGTTTCCGTTTGTGTAATGAAAAATAATATTGTCGACGATCAGTTGGATCATCCAAAGGTTCAATTTA
>OU611830.1:8899813-8904813 GCA_914767695.1 Ptilodon capucinus | reverse complement strand
ATTTACAACACCACCAGTTCGTGTAATGAAAAAAATAAATGGGAAATATCATCATGATACAATGAGTTAAAAGTATATATGTGTGCGACGTTGTGTGCTTTGGTTTCCGTTTGTTTAATGGAAAATAATAATGTCAAACGATCAGTTGGATCAAAGGTTCAATTTTACAACACCACCAGTTCGTGTAATGAAAAAAAATAAAAAATAAATAAAATGAAGATCATCATAATACAATGATCGACACATCGTCCTCGGACGAATCACCTGGCGTAGGGCTGAGTCTCAACAGATCGCAGCACGACGCTGCTCTACCGAGCACAACACCCCGCCAGGAACGGAAGTCGTCTACAGACTATTCCGAGCCCCGACATCGAACTGAGGTAAATTCGGATCTTCGGAGCCGTGATGCACGCGTTAAGCGGACAGCATCGATCTCCGCGACCCAAATGGGCTTCGACGTCGCACCTCACGTGGTGAAGCGCGACTAGTAAAGTCACATTGTTTAGAGCCTCCCGACTCTCGGGGCTCCACAGTGAGCATATCCTTGCCGGATTCGGCTAGGCTGGCTTCGGCCTTAGAGGCGTTCAGGCATAATCCCGCGGATGGTAGCTTCGCACCACCGGCCGCTCGGCCGAGTGCATGAACCAAATGTCCGAAACTGCGGTTCCTCTCGTACTGAGCAGTATTACTATCGCAACGACAAGCCATCAGTAGGGTAAAACTAACCTGTCTCACGACGGTCTAAACCCAGCTCACGTTCCCTTTTGATGGGTGAACAATCCAACGCTTGGCGAATTTTGCTTCGCAATGATAGGAAGAGCCGACATCGAAGGATCAAAAAGCAACGTCGCTATGAACGCTTGGCTGCCACAAGCCAGTTATCCCTGTGGTAACTTTTCTGGCACCTCTTGCTAAAAACTCTTTATACTAAAGGATCGATAGGCCGTGCTTTCGCAGTCCCTATGCGTACTGAACATCTGGATCAAGCCAGCTTTTGCCCTTTTGCTCCACGCGAGGTTTCTGTCCTCGCTGAGCTGGCCTTAGGACACCTGCGTTATTCTTTGACAGATGTACCGCCCCAGTCAAACTACCCGCCTGGCAGTGTCCTCGAACCGGATCACGCGGGAGTTGTACGGCGACGAGCGTTGCCGCCACGTCGCCACTCTGCACGCTTGGAACGAAACACCGTGCGCCCGCCGATATAATCGACCGCGCACCGCTTCCGCCCAACCGAGTAAGTAATGAAACAATGAAAGTAGTGGTTTTTCAGCGACGATCGCGCGAACGATCTCCCACTTATGCTACACCTCTCATGTCTCCTTACAATGCCAGACTAGAGTCAAGCTCAACAGGGTCTTCTTTCCCCGCTGATTCTCCCAAGCCCGTTCCCTTGGCTGTGGTTTCGCTAGATAGTAGATAGGGACAATATCCCACCATCCACCCATGGCCCCGCCAACCTTGCGGTTATACGGGCCGAAGCTATGGGAGATGCGCGCGGTACTTGCGGTAGGTCCTCGCTCTTCCCACGCGCACGTCTTCACTCCCTACAAATTCTCTCTCTTTCCATTGTCCCTTTCTCAACTCTCCCCTTAGGGGCGTGACAGCACTGGTACGGCTTCGTCGTCAGCAGCAACTCTTTTGTCTTGTTCTATACGAAGCCTGTACCAGGCGTGTGCGAACTCTTTGAGTCGGTTGTAATTTTCGGCAGTACTTGTTAGGTCCTCGTAGTACATTGGGCCCTCCTCGCTACGACTGATCCCATCCATCATCACATTCCTAATCTCTTCATACAGGGGGCATACCCATAACACATGATGGAGGTCCTCGTCCTCCATCCCACACGCGCACATACTTTCATCCGTCAATCTCATATCAAACAGGCGTCTCCTAAAACATCCATGTCCCGTGAGGATCTGGGAGGTCTGGTGATCTGGCTGGACCCAATGGGCTTCCAGCCGCCTGGACACTGTTGGGAAAAACCGGTACAGTTCCCTTCCTTTCGTGTCGCTGTCCCACCTGAGTTGCCACGCGGCCACTGCTTCGTCCCAAAGTTCGCGTTTTCGTCTACTCAACTCCCTGTTCGCGGACTCACGCTCCTTGCCCATCTTGCCAGCGCGGATCACTTCCAGGTCAGCCGGCAACTGACCGGCTAAAACCGCGAGAGCAGCGGTGCTTGTGGACCTATAGGCCTTGGAGAGGAGTACTAGGCTCGACCTTTGGGAACGTAATAAGGCGCTGCGGACGACGTATAACGTCGCCCGCTCATACCAACACGCTGCAGCATACGTTATCGTGGCGACGTAAGTGCCCCTGTAAATGAGGCGCAGACCGGGATATCGAATGCCCCACGAAGACGTCGACACACGCGCCATCTTCATGAAACATTTGGCCGCGCGCTCACCTATCGATACTGCATGCTGCGCAAAAGACAAACTGCTGTCCAATACCACGCCAAGTACTTTGCACGACGTCACACTTCTAACCGATTTGGCCATTAGCTTTATAACTGGGGGCCTCTGTAGTTTCCCCCTGAGTGTCATAGTTACCGACTTTTCAGGGGAAAACTCCAGTCTATTACGGGCGCCCCAAGCTACCACTAAGTCCAGGCTATGCCTGGCGACTGCCTCAATTTGAGCCCGAGAGTCGGACTGGATCAGAAGTGTAACGTCGTCCGCGTACGCTATTGATGTTACACTAGCGGGCATTGGTAAAAGCAACAGATCGTTCATAAGTACATTCCATAAGGTCGGGCCTAGCACTGAGCCCTGTGGGCATCCCATAGTTGACACCTTCCACTCCACCTGGTCACCCACAAAAAGACCAACACGGCGGGCCGAGAAGTAGCTCGCCAACATCCGAAAGATGTTTGGCGGGCAACCCCCCCGCTTCACCTTGGTCAGGATCATGGGCCACCAGGCATTGTCGAAGGCGCCGGCAATGTCCAGGAAAATAGCCTGGACGTACTTAGCGGTGCTCTCTCTCGCGGTCTCAATAACCAGGTTCAGTGCAGATGTTGTGGACTTACCCGGAGTGAAGCCGTGCTGCCTCGGGGATAACTGGCTGCAGATCGCAGGCGCGCACTGCAAAATGACGCGTTCCAGGATTTTACCTAGTACAGGGAGGAGTGTGATCGGACGGTACGCCTTTGGGTCGGTGAGTGGCTTGTCGTTTCCCTTAGGCAGGACAAGCAGACGTCCCTCTTTCCATACGTCCGGAAACACTCCCTCATCTACACACTTAGCGTACACCGCGGTGAATTCCGCCGATGCCGCTTTCCACACATGCTTCAACATTCTCGCGTTCACACCGTCTATACCGGGCGCAGTGTTCCTAAGGCTCTTCACGATACCTCCGAGAGCCTCACGGGAGAGAGGGGGCGCAGCCCGACCCGACGGGATGAACGAGGCCGCGACACGGATCTGCCTGTGGTGGACGGAGTCGTTTGACGCATCGTCATCCGGGCAAAGGGCCCTAAGGAGACCGGTCATGGCCTCGTTCACCGAGCCAGCGAATCCAGACAGGAGCCGAGTGCCGTTTATGATGTTAGGCGGGGGTCGAATGACCCCGCTCGCGGCTCGGTAGGCCAGGCCCCAGGGGTCCTGGTTACCTGCCTCGGCTACCTGTCTGAGATGCTCGAGCTCCGCCTCCTCCATCGCCTTCCTGTACTTCCCTCGCACACTGTGAAACTCCTCACGTAGGAGTTCCTCACGCCTGCCCCCTACCTTTCTTACACTCTGCCATTTGCGCCTTGCCCTACACTGTGCTCGCCTGAGCCTATCGAGCTCAACACTCCACCATGCATACCCGTTCTCTTTCACTGGTGCTTTCGTTCCTAAACTCTGACACGCTACAGCCTCGATGATGCCCGAGAACTGTTTACATACATCACTTGCATTCCTCCTAAAGTTCATACCTCCCATTCGTGCGTGGATCATATCGCGGAATCGGGCCCAGCTGACGTTTCTATCATTGTAGCGGCGGCAGGGGTCCAGTGTCATAGCCAGGTCATTATTGTTTGGAGGCGTTTGCTCCCCGACATCCAGTGTGATGAGGCGGTGATCGCTTGTACTGTACCCGTCTCTAACCAGCCATTTACTGGCTTTGACGCTTCTGGTAGAGAGGGTGATGTCAATGTTTGACTCGCCATTGGGCCCGCTGAAGGTGGATGGCTGGCCCTCGGCGTTGTGGATCACCAGGCTGTGGGTAGCAATGAAAGCCTCCATGGCGCGCCTTCTCCCCTCGACCTCCGGTCCTCGGGCTGTGTAGTGGCGCGCCGCGCTGTGCCATAACGGTGAGTGCGCGTTGGAGTCGACACACAGCAGGACTCGTCGTCCTCGAAGATCGGCCAGGACCCGATCTAGGTGGTGGAGATGGAGGTCGATCGGGTCGCTGTACTGGAAGTACGCCGAGATGACGACCAGGTCGTGTCCAGCGATGTGGCCGACGACGCAGTGCTCGGTGCTTAGCTGGTGTAGCACGGCGCAGGCTGTGGCCCGCCGGTGAATGTAGAGGCCCGCCTTAGGCCTGGGCCCGCACTGCGTAATGAACTGGGTCTCCGAGTATTGTTCTTGAACTAGAACAACGTCCAGACCCAGTTCGTTTGCCAGTGCGGGCAACTCCTTGGTGGCGAGCGCTGAACCGGCGAGGTTAAGCTGTCCGATGTGTAGTGTCGGGCCTGCATCTACCGATACTGCGTCATTGACATCTCCCTCTGCTCGGCATAGAGGCGGGCAGGGCAGTCGCGCGCGGCAGTGTAGTGATCCTCGTGGCCTTTCCGTCCGAACTTCTTGCATGTGGCACAGCATCGGGTTTCCTTCTTGCAGTCCTCCGTGCGATGGCCAGACTCAGCACACCTACCGCAGACAGCCTCCTTCACCTTACAATACTTTTCTGGATGGCCGTACATTTGGCACTTTGTGCAGCACGTCACCGCTAGCCAGTCCGTTGCTTCCACTGCCTTCCAGCCAACGTATACCTTTTCTCGAGCCATTAGTGCCTCC
>OU611830.1:8892313-8894813 GCA_914767695.1 Ptilodon capucinus | reverse complement strand
GCAACCCACACACGTTCACACCGTAGTACGCACGCGCACGTGTAACACGCAACTCGTCCCTTTTAATCGCGAAGAGTCGCACGCACCGCGCACGCACGCACACACATAATGTGTGCACGTATATATGCAGGATGTTTTCATGTGGGATATATGTATATATCATTCATATATTTGAACGGACTCCGATTCTAGACGCTACGCGCCGTCATCGGGGAACCGTCATCAGCGCGTCTCGCTAGGCGAGACGCGCAATGTGGCATATGTTTTTATGCAGCCGGCCCTCAGACAGGAGTGGTCCTGGATGTGTCTCCACGGACCGCAATGTGCGTTCGAAATGTCGATGTTCAAATGTGTCCTGCAGTTCACACTATGACGCGCAGTTAACTGCGTTCTTCATCGACCCGCGAGCCAAGTGATCCACCGTCCAGGGTAATGGTTTTTGTGTTTGATTGATACAAATTTTAAAAGTTAGTTTTTTTTTTATAAAAAAAAAAAAGTCATATGTTGTCGCACCGCAAACATACGACAAACACATGTAGTTTTTGTTTACGAACGCGCATTCGCAGACTCAGGGTGCGGATTTTTAACCCTTCAATGTCTTGTATACGAACGCGCGACGCGAGACTCGAAGAATCTCAATTTTTTGTTTGTTTGATTCATAAACATCACGACGACGACGACGACGACACGTTAATGACGACGAACGACGACGACGATACGTTAATGATCCTTCCGCAGGTTCCCCTACGGAAACCTTGTTACGACTTTTACTTCCTCTAAATGATCAAGTTTGGTCAACTTCCCAGCAACGCCGACGGCCGTGAAGCCACCGCGTGTCGGTCCGAAGACCTCACTAAATCATTCAATCGGTAGTAGCGACGGGCGGTGTGTACAAAGGGCAGGGACGTAATCAACGCGAGCTTATGACTCGCGCTTACTAGGAATTCCTCGTTTATGGGGGATAATTGCAAACCCCAATCCCCAGCACGAAGGAGTTTCAGCGGGTTGCCCGGGCCTCTAGGCCAGGGAGAACATGCTGATTCCTTCAGTGTAGCGCGCGTGCGGCCCAGGACATCTAAGGGCATCACAGACCTGTTATTGCTCAATCTCGTGCGGCTCGAAGCCGCCGGTCCCTCTAAGAAGAATTTTAATACGTCGCCAGTGAGTTGCCTACCCGAAGGCGGGCACACCTAAATGACGACGCCTATTTAGCAGGCTAGAGTCTCGTTCGTTACCGGAATTAACCAGACAAATCGCTCCACCAACTAAGAACGGCCATGCACCACCACCCACCGAATCAAGAAAGAGCTGTTAATCTGTCAATCCTTCCGGTGTCCGGGCCTGGTGAGATTTCCCGTGTTGAGTCAAATTAAGCCGCAGGCTCCACTCCTGGTGGTGCCCTTCCGTCAATTCCTTTAAGTTTCAGCTTTGCAACCATACTTCCCCCGGAACCCAAAAGCTTTGGTTTCCCGGAAGCTGCCCGCCGAGTCATCGGAGGAACTTCGGCGGATCGCTAGCTGGCATCGTTTATGGTTAGAACTAGGGCGGTATCTGATCGCCTTCGAACCTCTAACTTTCGTTCTTGATTAATGAAAACATTTTTGGCAAATGCTTTCGCTGATGTTCGTCTTGCGACGATCCAAGAATTTCACCTCTAACGTCGCAATACGAATGCCCCCAGTTATCCCTATTAATCATTACCTCGGAGTTCTGAAAACCAACAAAATAGAACCGAGATCATATTCTATTATTCCATGCACGAAATATTCAAGCAGCATTTTGAGCCCGCTTTGAGCACTCTAATTTGTTCAAAGTAAAATTGTCGGCCCACCTCGACACTCACTGAAGAGCACCGCGATAGGATTTTGATATTGAACCGGCGTGTTACCGCCGGCTCACCGACGATATGCTCCGCAAACGTGCCAGTATCACCGCGGATGCGGTGCACCGACAGCGCGGCGCACAAATGCAACTACGAGCTTTTTAACCGCAACAATTTTAGTATACGCTATTGGAGCTGGAATTACCGCGGCTGCTGGCACCAGACTTGCCCTCCAATTGTTCCTCGTTAAAATATTTAAAGTGTACTCATTCCGATTACGAGGCCTCGTAAGAGTCCCGTATCGTTATTTTTCGTCACTACCTCCCCGTGCCGGGAGTGGGTAATTTGCGCGCCTGCTGCCTTCCTTGGATGTGGTAGCCGTTTCTCAGGCTCCCTCTCCGGAATCGAACCCTGATTCCCCGTTACCCGTGACAACCATGGTAGTCGCAGAAACTACCATCGAAAGTTGATAAGGCAGACATTTGAAAGATGCGTCGCCGGTACTGGACCATGCGATCGGCAAAAGTTATCCAGATTCATCAAAATTAACGACTTCGGACGCGAGGCCCTCCGTCGATTGGTTTTGATCTAATAAAAGCGTTCCTCCCATCTCTGGTCGGAACTCTGGTTTGCATGTATTAGCTCTAGAATTACCACAGTTATCCAAGTAAATGTGGG
>OU611830.1:8882313-8884813 GCA_914767695.1 Ptilodon capucinus | reverse complement strand
CGCACAAGAGCGCAACCCACACACGTTCACACCGTAGTACGCACGCGCACGTGTAACACGCAACTCGTCCCTTTTAATCGCGAAGAGTCGCACGCACCGCGCACGCACGCACACACATAATGTGTGCACGTATATATGCAGGATGTTTTCATGTGGGATATATGTATATATCATTCATATATTTGAACGGACTCCGATTCTAGACGCTACGCGCCGTCATCGGGGAACCGTCATCAGCGCGTCTCGCTAGGCGAGACGCGCAATGTGGCATATGTTTTTATGCAGCCGGCCCTCAGACAGGAGTGGTCCTGGATGTGTCTCCACGGACCGCAATGTGCGTTCGAAATGTCGATGTTCAAATGTGTCCTGCAGTTCACACTATGACGCGCAGTTAACTGCGTTCTTCATCGACCCGCGAGCCAAGTGATCCACCGTCCAGGGTAATGGTTTTTGTGTTTGATTGATACAAATTTTAAAAGTTAGTTTTTTTTTTATAAAAAAAAAAAAGTCATATGTTGTCGCACCGCAAACATACGACAAACACATGTAGTTTTTGTTTACGAACGCGCATTCGCAGACTCAGGGTGCGGATTTTTAACCCTTCAATGTCTTGTATACGAACGCGCGACGCGAGACTCGAAGAATCTCAATTTTTTGTTTGTTTGATTCATAAACATCACGACGACGACGACGACGACACGTTAATGACGACGAACGACGACGACGATACGTTAATGATCCTTCCGCAGGTTCCCCTACGGAAACCTTGTTACGACTTTTACTTCCTCTAAATGATCAAGTTTGGTCAACTTCCCAGCAACGCCGACGGCCGTGAAGCCACCGCGTGTCGGTCCGAAGACCTCACTAAATCATTCAATCGGTAGTAGCGACGGGCGGTGTGTACAAAGGGCAGGGACGTAATCAACGCGAGCTTATGACTCGCGCTTACTAGGAATTCCTCGTTTATGGGGGATAATTGCAAACCCCAATCCCCAGCACGAAGGAGTTTCAGCGGGTTGCCCGGGCCTCTAGGCCAGGGAGAACATGCTGATTCCTTCAGTGTAGCGCGCGTGCGGCCCAGGACATCTAAGGGCATCACAGACCTGTTATTGCTCAATCTCGTGCGGCTCGAAGCCGCCGGTCCCTCTAAGAAGAATTTTAATACGTCGCCAGTGAGTTGCCTACCCGAAGGCGGGCACACCTAAATGACGACGCCTATTTAGCAGGCTAGAGTCTCGTTCGTTACCGGAATTAACCAGACAAATCGCTCCACCAACTAAGAACGGCCATGCACCACCACCCACCGAATCAAGAAAGAGCTGTTAATCTGTCAATCCTTCCGGTGTCCGGGCCTGGTGAGATTTCCCGTGTTGAGTCAAATTAAGCCGCAGGCTCCACTCCTGGTGGTGCCCTTCCGTCAATTCCTTTAAGTTTCAGCTTTGCAACCATACTTCCCCCGGAACCCAAAAGCTTTGGTTTCCCGGAAGCTGCCCGCCGAGTCATCGGAGGAACTTCGGCGGATCGCTAGCTGGCATCGTTTATGGTTAGAACTAGGGCGGTATCTGATCGCCTTCGAACCTCTAACTTTCGTTCTTGATTAATGAAAACATTTTTGGCAAATGCTTTCGCTTCTGTCCGTCTTGCGACGATCCAAGAATTTCACCTCTAACGTCGCAATACGAATGCCCCCAGTTATCCCTATTAATCATTACCTCGGAGTTCTGAAAACCAACAAAATAGAACCGAGATCATATTCTATTATTCCATGCACGAAATATTCAAGCAGCATTTTGAGCCCGCTTTGAGCACTCTAATTTGTTCAAAGTAAAATTGTCGGCCCACCTCGACACTCACTGAAGAGCACCGCGATAGGATTTTGATATTGAACCGGCGTGTTACCGCCGGCTCACCGACGATATGCTCCGCAAACGTGCCAGTATCACCGCGGATGCGGTGCACCGACAGCGCGGCGCACAAATGCAACTACGAGCTTTTTAACCGCAACAATTTTAGTATACGCTATTGGAGCTGGAATTACCGCGGCTGCTGGCACCAGACTTGCCCTCCAATTGTTCCTCGTTAAAATATTTAAAGTGTACTCATTCCGATTACGAGGCCTCGTAAGAGTCCCGTATCGTTATTTTTCGTCACTACCTCCCCGTGCCGGGAGTGGGTAATTTGCGCGCCTGCTGCCTTCCTTGGATGTGGTAGCCGTTTCTCAGGCTCCCTCTCCGGAATCGAACCCTGATTCCCCGTTACCCGTGACAACCATGGTAGTCGCAGAAACTACCATCGAAAGTTGATAAGGCAGACATTTGAAAGATGCGTCGCCGGTACTGGACCATGCGATCGGCAAAAGTTATCCAGATTCATCAAAATTAACGACTTCGGACGCGAGGCCCTCCGTCGATTGGTTTTGATCTAATAAAAGCGTTCCTCCCATCTCTGGTCGGAACTCTGGTTTGCATGTATTAGCTCTAGAATTACCACAGTTATCCAA
>OU611830.1:8869813-8874813 GCA_914767695.1 Ptilodon capucinus | reverse complement strand
GTCAAACGCACAAGAGCGCAACCCACACACGTTCACACCGTAGTACGCACGCGCACGTGTAACACGCAACTCGTCCCTTTTAATCGCGAAGAGTCGCACGCACCGCGCACGCACGCACACACATAATGTGTGCACGTATATATGCAGGATGTTTTCATGTGGGATATATGTATATATCATTCATATATTTGAACGGACTCCGATTCTAGACGCTACGCGCCGTCATCGGGGAACCGTCATCAGCGCGTCTCGCTAGGCGAGACGCGCAATGTGGCATATGTTTTTATGCAGCCGGCCCTCAGACAGGAGTGGTCCTGGATGTGTCTCCACGGACCGCAATGTGCGTTCGAAATGTCGATGTTCAAATGTGTCCTGCAGTTCACACTATGACGCGCAGTTAACTGCGTTCTTCATCGACCCGCGAGCCAAGTGATCCACCGTCCAGGGTAATGGTTTTTGTGTTTGATTGATACAAATTTTAAAAGTTACTTTTTTTTTTTATAAAAAAAAAAAAGTCATATGTTGTCGCACCGCAAACATACGACAAACACATGTAGTTTTTGTTTACGAACGCGCATTCGCAGACTCAGGGTGCGGATTTTTAACCCTTCAATGTCTTGTATACGAACGCGCGACGCGAGACTCGAAGAATCTCAATTTTTTGTTTGTTTGATTCATAAACATCACGACGACGACGACGACGACACGTTAATGACGACGAACGACGACGACGATACGTTAATGATCCTTCCGCAGGTTCCCCTACGGAAACCTTGTTACGACTTTTACTTCCTCTAAATGATCAAGTTTGGTCAACTTCCCAGCAACGCCGACGGCCGTGAAGCCACCGCGTGTCGGTCCGAAGACCTCACTAAATCATTCAATCGGTAGTAGCGACGGGCGGTGTGTACAAAGGGCAGGGACGTAATCAACGCGAGCTTATGACTCGCGCTTACTAGGAATTCCTCGTTTATGGGGGATAATTGCAAACCCCAATCCCCAGCACGAAGGAGTTTCAGCGGGTTGCCCGGGCCTCTAGGCCAGGGAGAACATGCTGATTCCTTCAGTGTAGCGCGCGTGCGGCCCAGGACATCTAAGGGCATCACAGACCTGTTATTGCTCAATCTCGTGCGGCTCGAAGCCGCCGGTCCCTCTAAGAAGAATTTTAATACGTCGCCAGTGAGTTGCGAGACGCGAGGCCTCGCACACCTAAATGACGACGCCTATTTAGCAGGCTAGAGTCTCGTTCGTTACCGGAATTAACCAGACAAATCGCTCCACCAACTAAGAACGGCCATGCACCACCACCCACCGAATCAAGAAAGAGCTGTTAATCTGTCAATCCTTCCGGTGTCCGGGCCTGGTGAGATTTCCCGTGTTGAGTCAAATTAAGCCGCAGGCTCCACTCCTGGTGGTGCCCTTCCGTCAATTCCTTTAAGTTTCAGCTTTGCAACCATACTTCCCCCGGAACCCAAAAGCTTTGGTTTCCCGGAAGCTGCCCGCCGAGTCATCGGAGGAACTTCGGCGGATCGCTAGCTGGCATCGTTTATGGTTAGAACTAGGGCGGTATCTGATCGCCTTCGAACCTCTAACTTTCGTTCTTGATTAATGAAAACACCTTTGGCAAATGCTTTCGCTGATGTTCGTCTTGCGACGATCCAAGAATTTCACCTCTAACGTCGCAATACGAATGCCCCCAGTTATCCCTATTAATCATTACCTCGGAGTTCTGAAAACCAACAAAATAGAACCGAGATCATATTCTATTATTCCATGCACGAAATATTCAAGCAGCATTTTGAGCCCGCTTTGAGCACTCTAATTTGTTCAAAGTAAAATTGTCGGCCCACCTCGACACTCACTGAAGAGCACCGCGATAGGATTTTGATATTGAACCGGCGTGTTACCGCCGGCTCACCGACGATATGCTCCGCAAACGTGCCAGTATCACCGCGGATGCGGTGCACCGACAGCGCGGCGCACAAATGCAACTACGAGCTTTTTAACCGCAACAATTTTAGTATACGCTATTGGAGCTGGAATTACCGCGGCTGCTGGCACCAGACTTGCCCTCCAATTGTTCCTCGTTAAAATATTTAAAGTGTACTCATTCCGATTACGAGGCCTCGTAAGAGTCCCGTATCGTTATTTTTCGTCACTACCTCCCCGTGCCGGGAGTGGGTAATTTGCGCGCCTGCTGCCTTCCTTGGATGTGGTAGCCGTTTCTCAGGCTCCCTCTCCGGAATCGAACCCTGATTCCCCGTTACCCGTGACAACCATGGTAGTCGCAGAACCTACCATCGACAGTTGATAAGGCAGACATTTGAAAGATGCGTCGCCGGTGCTAGAAGACCATGCGATCAGCACAAAGTTATCCAGAGTCATCAAAATTAACGACTTCGGACGCGAGGCCCTCCGTCGATTGGTTTTGATCTAATAAAAGCATTCCTCCCATCTCTGGTCGGAACTCTGGTTTGCATGTATTAGCTCTAGAATTACCACAGTTATCCAAGTAAATGTGGGTACGATCTAAGGAACCATAACTGATTTAATGAGCCATTCGCGGTTTCACCTTAATACGGCTTGCACTGAGACATGCATGGCTTAATCTTTGAGACAAGCATATGACTACTGGCAGGATCAACCAGGGAGCTACACTAAGGTGTGTGCATGAACGCAAAGCACGCGCGCGTCAGCGTCTTTTCGTTTCAAGAGATGCAAACATTGATCTCTCGCCCCGAATTGAGACACACAATACGCGAGCGCGCACGCGTTTACATCAACCCGCGCGTCCACCACAGTGGAACGCGGGCGAGCTCGTGTATGATATATATAATTTTATATTATGACGATTGAATATGTGTCCCCACAAATTCAATCGACGTTATAATATAAACATAAGGGATCGCCGGTCGGTGTGTCGACCTTCAATACCCTCAAATTTTGAACGTTCGTACCGAGAAACAGTTTTCACATTTATGCACATAGCGCATGACTATGTACACAAAATAGAATAACGGTTCGTTAATCGTAACCAATAAAATTCGATTACGCCCGGAAGGTTCGAAAGCACCCCGAAGAGTGTAAATTTTACACGTCCAACATAGTGCGACGTAGCATTGTGTACTAACATTGCCAATGACGCAGCAGAGCGTCGGAAACGTTAGTACGTATTGGTATAATCAAAGGCCGCTTAAACAGGTTCTTTATAAGTATAAAAAAAACCCGGCCCGCGTCGTGTATCAATGTCTCTAGTTAGATATTTATATAATTATTATGATACAAAGATAAACTATTATTCAAAAACTATACATCATAACACATACTGTGTTGTTGTACAAACTTCTGTTAAATAGAATCATCTCTCGTATCATAATACTTATAACAATATATCTTTTTTCCTTAGCGTTGTATAATATATAAAATAATTTATAATACAACTCAACTCTCTCTCTCACCGAACAACACCACACAGTGCGCGCGCGCGCGCGCTCACACGCCACACGCACAGCGCACCGCCGATGTCGTCCCTTCTCGTTTAGCAGCACGCCGCGGCGCTGCGCTGCGCGCATGCGCGCCGCGCTCACCGCCGCATGATGAGGAGACAGCGGTCTAGTTTGACGGTCGCGCGTGAACTGGTGAGAATACAATACAACATATATATATATATATATATATATATATATATATTTGTAATCATTACATTTAAATATATTGAACTATTTTGAAACTGAAATTGATAACCTAACTATTGAAAAAAAAAAAAAAAAAAGTTGTCAACCTAACCTAATCTAACCTAACCTAACTATAAAAAAAAATCCAACCTAACCTAACCTAAATAAAAAAAAAATTGCCAACCGAACCTAATCTAACCTAACCTAACTATAAAAAAAAAAACCAGCCTAACCCAACCTAAATAAAAAAAAAAATTGGCCAACCTAACGTAACCAATTTGGAAACTGAAATAAAAAACAAAAAACAAATTGCCAACCTAACCTAACCTAACATAAATAAAAAAAAAAAATTGGCCAACCTAACGTAACCAATTTGGAAACTGAAATAAAAAAAAAAATTGCCAACCTAACCTAATCTAACCTAACCTAACCTAACCTAACCTAACCTAACCTAACCTAACCTAACCTAACCAATTTGGAAAGTGAAATAAAAAAAAAAATTGCCAACCTAACCTAATCTAACCTAACCTAACTATAAAAAAAAATCAAAACCTAACCTAACCTAACCTAAATAAAAAAAAAAAATTGGCCAACCTAACGTAACCAATTTGGAAACTGAAATAAAAAAAAAAATTGCCAACCTAACCTAATCTAACCTAAATAACAAAAAAAAATTGGCCAACCTAACGTAACCAATTTGGAAACTGAAATAAAAAAAAAAATTGCCAACCTAACCTAATCTAACCTAACCTAACTATAAAAAAAAATCAAAACCTAACCTAACCTAACGTAACCAATTTGGAAACTGAAATAATGAACCAAAAAAAAATTGTCAACCTAACCCAATCTAACCTAACCTAACTATATAAATAGAAAATAATAATAATAAAAATAATTGAAAATGAAATTAAAAAAAAATTGCCAACCTAACCTAACTATTAAAAAAAAATTCTAAGACCCAACCTAATAATAGAAAAAATCTCATTATTTTACAACAGGCAAATCATACATACCACAATATATTATGGACACCGTTTAACCAAAGTATGCAGTATCCGACCGGTATTAATCTCTAGCTAATACCTTGCATCTTTTCAAAGATTGTTAACACTAAAAATCCTTAAAAAAATATATACCCACCGGCGTAGGCATATAGTAATTACTAGATTATAGCAACAAAATATTATAAATAAGTTATTGTAAATTTAATTTGCATTGTTAATTCAATTTGCATGTTTCTTTAAATTTAAGGTAATTTAGTGATCTTTGTTCATTGATTGTTTGGCGCCGACTCAAAATTACTTAGGTATACTCACATTAGTTTAA
>OU611830.1:8862313-8864813 GCA_914767695.1 Ptilodon capucinus | reverse complement strand
GTCAAACGCACAAGAGCGCAACCCACACACGTTCACACCGTAGTACGCACGCGCACGTGTAACACGCAACTCGTCCCTTTTAATCGCGAAGAGTCGCACGCACCGCGCACGCACGCACACACATAATGTGTGCACGTATATATGCAGGATGTTTTCATGTGGGATATATGTATATATCATTCATATATTTGAACGGACTCCGATTCTAGACGCTACGCGCCGTCATCGGGGAACCGTCATCAGCGCGTCTCGCTAGGCGAGACGCGCAATGTGGCATATGTTTTTATGCAGCCGGCCCTCAGACAGGAGTGGTCCTGGATGTGTCTCCACGGACCGCAATGTGCGTTCGAAATGTCGATGTTCAAATGTGTCCTGCAGTTCACACTATGACGCGCAGTTAACTGCGTTCTTCATCGACCCGCGAGCCAAGTGATCCACCGTCCAGGGTAATGGTTTTTGTGTTTGATTGATACAAATTTTAAAAGTTAGTTTTTTTTTTATAAAAAAAAAAAAGTCATATGTTGTCGCACCGCAAACATACGACAAACACATGTAGTTTTTGTTTACGAACGCGCATTCGCAGACTCAGGGTGCGGATTTTTAACCCTTCAATGTCTTGTATACGAACGCGCGACGCGAGACTCGAAGAATCTCAATTTTTTGTTTGTTTGATTCATAAACATCACGACGACGACGACGACGACACGTTAATGACGACGAACGACGACGACGATACGTTAATGATCCTTCCGCAGGTTCCCCTACGGAAACCTTGTTACGACTTTTACTTCCTCTAAATGATCAAGTTTGGTCAACTTCCCAGCAACGCCGACGGCCGTGAAGCCACCGCGTGTCGGTCCGAAGACCTCACTAAATCATTCAATCGGTAGTAGCGACGGGCGGTGTGTACAAAGGGCAGGGACGTAATCAACGCGAGCTTATGACTCGCGCTTACTAGGAATTCCTCGTTTATGGGGGATAATTGCAAACCCCAATCCCCAGCACGAAGGAGTTTCAGCGGGTTGCCCGGGCCTCTAGGCCAGGGAGAACATGCTGATTCCTTCAGTGTAGCGCGCGTGCGGCCCAGGACATCTAAGGGCATCACAGACCTGTTATTGCTCAATCTCGTGCGGCTCGAAGCCGCCGGTCCCTCTAAGAAGAATTTTAATACGTCGCCAGTGAGTTGCCTACCCGAAGGCGGGCACACCTAAATGACGACGCCTATTTAGCAGGCTAGAGTCTCGTTCGTTACCGGAATTAACCAGACAAATCGCTCCACCAACTAAGAACGGCCATGCACCACCACCCACCGAATCAAGAAAGAGCTGTTAATCTGTCAATCCTTCCGGTGTCCGGGCCTGGTGAGATTTCCCGTGTTGAGTCAAATTAAGCCGCAGGCTCCACTCCTGGTGGTGCCCTTCCGTCAATTCCTTTAAGTTTCAGCTTTGCAACCATACTCCCCCCGGAACCCAAAAGCTTTGGTTTCCCGGAAGCTGCCCGCCGAGTCATCGGAGGAACTTCGGCGGATCGCTAGCTGGCATCGTTTATGGTTAGAACTAGGGCGGTATCTGATCGCCTTCGAACCTCTAACTTTCGTTCTTGATTAATGAAAACACCTTTGGCAAATGCTTTCGCTGATGTTCGTCTTGCGACGATCCAAGAATTTCACCTCTAACGTCGCAATACGAATGCCCCCAGTTATCCCTATTAATCATTACCTCGGAGTTCTGAAAACCAACAAAATAGAACCGAGATCATATTCTATTATTCCATGCACGAAATATTCAAGCAGCATTTTGAGCCCGCTTTGAGCACTCTAATTTGTTCAAAGTAAAATTGTCGGCCCACCTCGACACTCACTGAAGAGCACCGCGA
Source organism: Ptilodon capucinus (assembly GCA_914767695.1). Classification (NCBI taxonomy): domain Eukaryota; kingdom Metazoa; phylum Arthropoda; class Insecta; order Lepidoptera; family Notodontidae; genus Ptilodon; species Ptilodon capucinus. Next base: position 8,862,938 of record OU611830.1, on the reverse strand, counting down.
TAGGATTTTGATATTGAACCGGCGTGTTACCGCCGGCTCACCGACGATATGCTCCGCAAACGTGCCAGTATCACCGCGGATGCGGTGCACCGACAGCGCGGCGCACAAATGCAACTACGAGCTTTTTAACCGCAACAATTTTAGTATACGCTATTGGAGCTGGAATTACCGCGGCTGCTGGCACCAGACTTGCCCTCCAATTGTTCCTCGTTAAAATATTTAAAGTGTACTCATTCCGATTACGAGGCCTCGTAAGAGTCCCGTATCGTTATTTTTCGTCACTACCTCCCCGTGCCGGGAGTGGGTAATTTGCGCGCCTGCTGCCTTCCTTGGATGTGGTAGCCGTTTCTCAGGCTCCCTCTCCGGAATCGAACCCTGATTCCCCGTTACCCGTGACAACCATGGTAGTCGCAGAAACTACCATCGAAAGTTGATAAGGCAGACATTTGAAAGATGCGTCGCCGGTACTGGACCATGCGATCGGCAAAAGTTATCCAGATTCATCAAAATTAACGACTTCGGACGCGAGGCCCTCCGTCGATTGGTTTTGATCTAATAAAAGCGTTCCTCCCATCTCTGGTCGGAACTCTGGTTTGCATGTATTAGCTCTAGAATTACCACAGTT
>OU611830.1:8852313-8854813 GCA_914767695.1 Ptilodon capucinus | reverse complement strand
CGCCTACTTTTATAATATACAAATGTCAAACGCACAAGAGCGCAACCCACACACGTTCACACCGTAGTACGCACGCGCACGTGTAACACGCAACTCGTCCCTTTTAATCGCGAAGAGTCGCACGCACCGCGCACGCACGCACACACATAATGTGTGCACGTATATATGCAGGATGTTTTCATGTGGGATATATGTATATATCATTCATATATTTGAACGGACTCCGATTCTAGACGCTACGCGCCGTCATCGGGGAACCGTCATCAGCGCGTCTCGCTAGGCGAGACGCGCAATGTGGCATATGTTTTTATGCAGCCGGCCCTCAGACAGGAGTGGTCCTGGATGTGTCTCCACGGACCGCAATGTGCGTTCGAAATGTCGATGTTCAAATGTGTCCTGCAGTTCACACTATGACGCGCAGTTAACTGCGTTCTTCATCGACCCGCGAGCCAAGTGATCCACCGTCCAGGGTAATGGTTTTTGTGTTTGATTGATACAAATTTTAAAAGTTAGTTTTTTTTTTATAAAAAAAAAAAAGTCATATGTTGTCGCACCGCAAACATACGACAAACACATGTAGTTTTTGTTTACGAACGCGCATTCGCAGACTCAGGGTGCGGATTTTTAACCCTTCAATGTCTTGTATACGAACGCGCGACGCGAGACTCGAAGAATCTCAATTTTTTGTTTGTTTGATTCATAAACATCACGACGACGACGACGACGACACGTTAATGACGACGAACGACGACGACGATACGTTAATGATCCTTCCGCAGGTTCCCCTACGGAAACCTTGTTACGACTTTTACTTCCTCTAAATGATCAAGTTTGGTCAACTTCCCAGCAACGCCGACGGCCGTGAAGCCACCGCGTGTCGGTCCGAAGACCTCACTAAATCATTCAATCGGTAGTAGCGACGGGCGGTGTGTACAAAGGGCAGGGACGTAATCAACGCGAGCTTATGACTCGCGCTTACTAGGAATTCCTCGTTTATGGGGGATAATTGCAAACCCCAATCCCCAGCACGAAGGAGTTTCAGCGGGTTGCCCGGGCCTCTAGGCCAGGGAGAACATGCTGATTCCTTCAGTGTAGCGCGCGTGCGGCCCAGGACATCTAAGGGCATCACAGACCTGTTATTGCTCAATCTCGTGCGGCTCGAAGCCGCCGGTCCCTCTAAGAAGAATTTTAATACGTCGCCAGTGAGTTGCGAGACGCGAGGCCTCGCACACCTAAATGACGACGCCTATTTAGCAGGCTAGAGTCTCGTTCGTTACCGGAATTAACCAGACAAATCGCTCCACCAACTAAGAACGGCCATGCACCACCACCCACCGAATCAAGAAAGAGCTGTTAATCTGTCAATCCTTCCGGTGTCCGGGCCTGGTGAGATTTCCCGTGTTGAGTCAAATTAAGCCGCAGGCTCCACTCCTGGTGGTGCCCTTCCGTCAATTCCTTTAAGTTTCAGCTTTGCAACCATACTTCCCCCGGAACCCAAAAGCTTTGGTTTCCCGGAAGCTGCCCGCCGAGTCATCGGAGGAACTTCGGCGGATCGCTAGCTGGCATCGTTTATGGTTAGAACTAGGGCGGTATCTGATCGCCTTCGAACCTCTAACTTTCGTTCTTGATTAAAGAAAACATTTTTGGCAAATGCTTTCGCTGATGTTCGTCTTGCGACGATCCAAGAATTTCACCTCTAACGTCGCAATACGAATGCCCCCAGTTATCCCTATTAATCATTACCTCGGAGTTCTGAAAACCAACAAAATAGAACCGAGATCATATTCTATTATTCCATGCACGAAATATTCAAGCAGCATTTTGAGCCCGCTTTGAGCACTCTAATTTGTTCAAAGTAAAATTGTCGGCCCACCTCGACACTCACTGAAGAGCACCGCGATAGGATTTTGATATTGAACCGGCGTGTTACCGCCGGCTCACCGACGATATGCTCCGCAAACGTGCCAGTATCACCGCGGATGCGGTGCACCGACAGCGCGGCGCACAAATGCAACTACGAGCTTTTTAACCGCAACAATTTTAGTATACGCTATTGGAGCTGGAATTACCGCGGCTGCTGGCACCAGACTTGCCCTCCAATTGTTCCTCGTTAAAATATTTAAAGTGTACTCATTCCGATTACGAGGCCTCGTAAGAGTCCCGTATCGTTATTTTTCGTCACTACCTCCCCGTGCCGGGAGTGGGTAATTTGCGCGCCTGCTGCCTTCCTTGGATGTGGTAGCCGTTTCTCAGGCTCCCTCTCCGGAATCGAACCCTGATTCCCCGTTACCCGTGACAACCATGGTAGTCGCAGAAACTACCATCGAAAGTTGATAAGGCAGACATTTGAAAGATGCGTCGCCGGTACTGGACCATGCGATCGGCAAAAGTTATCCAGATTCATCAAAATTAACGACTTCGGACGCGAGGCCCTCCGTCGATTGGTTTTGATCTAATAAAAGCGTTCCTCCCATCTCTGGTCGGAACTCTGGTTTGCATG
>OU611830.1:8842313-8844813 GCA_914767695.1 Ptilodon capucinus | reverse complement strand
GTCGAGTCCGCCTACTTTTATAATATACAAATGTCAAACGCACAAGAGCGCAACCCACACACGTTCACACCGTAGTACGCACGCGCACGTGTAACACGCAACTCGTCCCTTTTAATCGCGAAGAGTCGCACGCACCGCGCACGCACGCACACACATAATGTGTGCACGTATATATGCAGGATGTTTTCATGTGGGATATATGTATATATCATTCATATATTTGAACGGACTCCGATTCTAGACGCTACGCGCCGTCATCGGGGAACCGTCATCAGCGCGTCTCGCTAGGCGAGACGCGCAATGTGGCATATGTTTTTATGCAGCCGGCCCTCAGACAGGAGTGGTCCTGGATGTGTCTCCACGGACCGCAATGTGCGTTCGAAATGTCGATGTTCAAATGTGTCCTGCAGTTCACACTATGACGCGCAGTTAACTGCGTTCTTCATCGACCCGCGAGCCAAGTGATCCACCGTCCAGGGTAATGGTTTTTGTGTTTGATTGATACAAATTTTAAAAGTTAGTTTTTTTTTTATAAAAAAAAAAAAGTCATATGTTGTCGCACCGCAAACATACGACAAACACATGTAGTTTTTGTTTACGAACGCGCATTCGCAGACTCAGGGTGCGGATTTTTAACCCTTCAATGTCTTGTATACGAACGCGCGACGCGAGACTCGAAGAATCTCAATTTTTTGTTTGTTTGATTCATAAACATCACGACGACGACGACGACGACACGTTAATGACGACGAACGACGACGACGATACGTTAATGATCCTTCCGCAGGTTCCCCTACGGAAACCTTGTTACGACTTTTACTTCCTCTAAATGATCAAGTTTGGTCAACTTCCCAGCAACGCCGACGGCCGTGAAGCCACCGCGTGTCGGTCCGAAGACCTCACTAAATCATTCAATCGGTAGTAGCGACGGGCGGTGTGTACAAAGGGCAGGGACGTAATCAACGCGAGCTTATGACTCGCGCTTACTAGGAATTCCTCGTTTATGGGGGATAATTGCAAACCCCAATCCCCAGCACGAAGGAGTTTCAGCGGGTTGCCCGGGCCTCTAGGCCAGGGAGAACATGCTGATTCCTTCAGTGTAGCGCGCGTGCGGCCCAGGACATCTAAGGGCATCACAGACCTGTTATTGCTCAATCTCGTGCGGCTCGAAGCCGCCGGTCCCTCTAAGAAGAATTTTAATACGTCGCCAGTGAGTTGCCTACCCGAAGGCGGGCACACCTAAATGACGACGCCTATTTAGCAGGCTAGAGTCTCGTTCGTTACCGGAATTAACCAGACAAATCGCTCCACCAACTAAGAACGGCCATGCACCACCACCCACCGAATCAAGAAAGAGCTGTTAATCTGTCAATCCTTCCGGTGTCCGGGCCTGGTGAGATTTCCCGTGTTGAGTCAAATTAAGCCGCAGGCTCCACTCCTGGTGGTGCCCTTCCGTCAATTCCTTTAAGTTTCAGCTTTGCAACCATACTTCCCCCGGAACCCAAAAGCTTTGGTTTCCCGGAAGCTGCCCGCCGAGTCATCGGAGGAACTTCGGCGGATCGCTAGCTGGCATCGTTTATGGTTAGAACTAGGGCGGTATCTGATCGCCTTCGAACCTCTAACTTTCGTTCTTGATTAATGAAAACATTTTTGGCAAATGCTTTCGCTTCTGTCCGTCTTGCGACGATCCAAGAATTTCACCTCTAACGTCGCAATACGAATGCCCCCAGTTATCCCTATTAATCATTACCTCGGAGTTCTGAAAACCAACAAAATAGAACCGAGATCATATTCTATTATTCCATGCACGAAATATTCAAGCAGCATTTTGAGCCCGCTTTGAGCACTCTAATTTGTTCAAAGTAAAATTGTCGGCCCACCTCGACACTCACTGAAGAGCACCGCGATAGGATTTTGATATTGAACCGGCGTGTTACCGCCGGCTCACCGACGATATGCTCCGCAAACGTGCCAGTATCACCGCGGATGCGGTGCACCGACAGCGCGGCGCACAAATGCAACTACGAGCTTTTTAACCGCAACAATTTTAGTATACGCTATTGGAGCTGGAATTACCGCGGCTGCTGGCACCAGACTTGCCCTCCAATTGTTCCTCGTTAAAATATTTAAAGTGTACTCATTCCGATTACGAGGCCTCGTAAGAGTCCCGTATCGTTATTTTTCGTCACTACCTCCCCGTGCCGGGAGTGGGTAATTTGCGCGCCTGCTGCCTTCCTTGGATGTGGTAGCCGTTTCTCAGGCTCCCTCTCCGGAATCGAACCCTGATTCCCCGTTACCCGTTACAACCATGGTAGGCGCAGAACCTACCATCGACAGTTGATAAGGCAGACATTTGAAAGATTCGTCGCCGGTGCAAGGACCATGCGATCAGCACAAAGTTATTCAGAGTCATCAAAATTAACGACTTCGGACGCGAGGCCCTCCGTCGATTGGTTTTGATCTAATAAAAGCGTTCCTCCCATCTCTGGTCGGAACTCTG
>OU611830.1:8817313-8819813 GCA_914767695.1 Ptilodon capucinus | reverse complement strand
GTTTATGGGGGATAATTGCAAACCCCAATCCCCAGCACGAAGGAGTTTCAGCGGGTTGCCCGGGCCTCTAGGCCAGGGAGAACATGCTGATTCCTTCAGTGTAGCGCGCGTGCGGCCCAGGACATCTAAGGGCATCACAGACCTGTTATTGCTCAATCTCGTGCGGCTCGAAGCCGCCGGTCCCTCTAAGAAGAATTTTAATACGTCGCCAGTGAGTTGCCTACCCGAAGGCGGGCACACCTAAATGACGACGCCTATTTAGCAGGCTAGAGTCTCGTTCGTTACCGGAATTAACCAGACAAATCGCTCCACCAACTAAGAACGGCCATGCACCACCACCCACCGAATCAAGAAAGAGCTGTTAATCTGTCAATCCTTCCGGTGTCCGGGCCTGGTGAGATTTCCCGTGTTGAGTCAAATTAAGCCGCAGGCTCCACTCCTGGTGGTGCCCTTCCGTCAATTCCTTTAAGTTTCAGCTTTGCAACCATACTCCCCCCGGAGTCCAAAAGCTTTGGTTTCCCGGAAGCTGCCCGCCGAGTCATCGGAGGAACTTCGGCGGATCGCTAGCTGGCATCGTTTATGGTTAGAACTAGGGCGGTATCTGATCGCCTTCGAACCTCTAACTTTCGTTCTTGATTAATGAAAACATTTTTGGCAAATGCTTTCGCTTCTGTCCGTCTTGCGACGATCCAAGAATTTCACCTCTAACGTCGCAATACGAATGCCCCCAGTTATCCCTATTAATCATTACCTCGGAGTTCTGAAAACCAACAAAATAGAACCGAGATCATATTCTATTATTCCATGCACGAAATATTCAAGCAGCATTTTGAGCCCGCTTTGAGCACTCTAATTTGTTCAAAGTAAAATTGTCGGCCCACCTCGACACTCACTGAAGAGCACCGCGATAGGATTTTGATATTGAACCGGCGTGTTACCGCCGGCTCACCGACGATATGCTCCGCAAACGTGCCAGTATCACCGCGGATGCGGTGCACCGACAGCGCGGCGCACAAATGCAACTACGAGCTTTTTAACCGCAACAATTTTAGTATACGCTATTGGAGCTGGAATTACCGCGGCTGCTGGCACCAGACTTGCCCTCCAATTGTTCCTCGTTAAAATATTTAAAGTGTACTCATTCCGATTACGAGGCCTCGTAAGAGTCCCGTATCGTTATTTTTCGTCACTACCTCCCCGTGCCGGGAGTGGGTAATTTGCGCGCCTGCTGCCTTCCTTGGATGTGGTAGCCGTTTCTCAGGCTCCCTCTCCGGAATCGAACCCTGATTCCCCGTTACCCGTTACAACCATGGTAGGCGCAGAACCTACCATCGACAGTTGATAAGGCAGACATTTGAAAGATTCGTCGCCGGTGCAAGGACCATGCGATCAGCACAAAGTTATTCAGATTCATCAAAATTAACGACTTCGGACGCGAGGCCCTCCGTCGATTGGTTTTGATCTAATAAAAGCGTTCCTCCCATCTCTGGTCGGAACTCTGGTTTGCATGTATTAGCTCTAGAATTACCACAGTTATCCAAGTAAATGTGGGTACGATCTAAGGAACCATAACTGATTTAATGAGCCATTCGCGGTTTCACCTTAATACGGCTTGCACTGAGACATGCATGGCTTAATCTTTGAGACAAGCATATAACTACTGGCAGGATCAACCAGGGAGCTACACTAAGGTGTGTGCATGAACGCAAAGCACGCGCGCGTCAGCGTCTTTTCGTTTCAAGAGATGCAAACATTGATCTCTCGCCCCGAATTGAGACACACAATACGCGAGCGCGCACGCGTTTACATCAACCCGCGCGTCCACCACAGTGGAACGCGGGCGAGCTCGTGTATGATATATATAATTTTATATTATGACGATTGAATATGTGTCCCCACAAATTCAATCGACGTTATAATATAAACATAAGGGATCGCCGGTCGGTGTGTGTCGACCTTCAATACCCTCAAATTTTGAACGTTCGTACCGAGAAACAGTTTTCACATTTATGCACATAGCGCATGACTATGTACACAAAATAGAATAACGGTTCGTTAATCGTAACCAATAAAATTCGATTACGCCCGGAAGGTTCGAAAGCACCCCGAAGAGTGTAAATTTTACACGTCCAACATAGTGCGACGTAGCATTGTGTACTAACATTGCCAATGACGCAGCAGAGCGTCGGAAACGTTAGTACGTATTGGTATAATCAAAGGCCGCTTAAACAGGTTCTTTATAAGTATAAAAAAAACCCGGCCCGCGTCGTGTATCAATGTCTCTAGTTAGATATTTATATAATTATTATGATACAAAGATAAACTATTATTCAAAAACTATACATCATAACACATACTGTGTTGTTGTACAAACTTCTGTTAAATAGAATCATCTCTCGTATCATAATACTTATAACAATATATCTTTTTTCCTTAGCGTTGTATAATATATAAAATAATTTATAATACAACTCAACTCTCTCTCTCACCGAACAACACC
>OU611830.1:8807500-8810000 GCA_914767695.1 Ptilodon capucinus | reverse complement strand
CCATTACAACGGCGGGATTCAGTGCTGGGCTATATTCCTGTTCGCTCGCCGCTACTAAGGAAATCCTAGTTAGTTTCTTTTCCTCCGCTTACTAATATGCTTAAATTCGGCGGGTGATCCTCCCTGATCTGAGGCCAACGATAAAAAAATGAGGCAGACGCGATATCCGTCAGCGTTACGACGACGCAATCGTTCTCGATGAGAACGACGACGGCGTCGACACGCCCTTCGGACGTCGAGTCCGCCTACTTTTATAATATACAAATGTCAAACGCACAAGAGCGCAACCCACACACGTTCACACCGTAGTACGCACGCGCACGTGTAACACGCAACTCGTCCCTTTTAATCGCGAAGAGTCGCACGCACCGCGCACGCACGCACACACATAATGTGTGCACGTATATATGCAGGATGTTTTCATGTGGGATATATGTATATATCATTCATATATTTGAACGGACCTCCGATTCTAGACGCTACGCGCCGTCATCGGGGAACCGTCATCAGCGCGTCTCGCTAGGCGAGACGCGCAATGTGGCATAAGTTTTTATGCAGCCGGCCCTCAGACAGGAGTGGTCCTGGATGTGTCTCCACGGACCGCAATGTGCGTTCGAAATGTCGATGTTCAAATGTGTCCTGCAGTTCACACTATGACGCGCAGTTAACTGCGTTCTTCATCGACCCGCGAGCCAAGTGATCCACCGTCCAGGGTAATGGTTTTTGTGTTTGATTGATACAAATTTTAAAAGTTAGTTTTTTTTTTATAAAAAAAAAAAAGTCATATGTTGTCGCACCGCAAACATACGACAAACACATGTAGTTTTTGTTTACGAACGCGCATTCGCAGACTCAGGGTGCGGATTTTTAACCCTTCAATGTCTTGTATACGAACGCGCGACGCGAGACTCGAAGAATCTCAATTTTTTGTTTGTTTGATTCATAAACATCACGACGACGACGACGACGACACGTTAATGACGACGAACGACGACGACGATACGTTAATGATCCTTCCGCAGGTTCCCCTACGGAAACCTTGTTACGACTTTTACTTCCTCTAAATGATCAAGTTTGGTCAACTTCCCAGCAACGCCGACGGCCGTGAAGCCACCGCGTGTCGGTCCGAAGACCTCACTAAATCATTCAATCGGTAGTAGCGACGGGCGGTGTGTACAAAGGGCAGGGACGTAATCAACGCGAGCTTATGACTCGCGCTTACTAGGAATTCCTCGTTTATGGGGGATAATTGCAAACCCCAATCCCCAGCACGAAGGAGTTTCAGCGGGTTGCCCGGGCCTCTAGGCCAGGGAGAACATGCTGATTCCTTCAGTGTAGCGCGCGTGCGGCCCAGGACATCTAAGGGCATCACAGACCTGTTATTGCTCAATCTCGTGCGGCTCGAAGCCGCCGGTCCCTCTAAGAAGAATTTTAATACGTCGCCAGTGAGTTGCCTACCCGAAGGCGGGCACACCTAAATGACGACGCCTATTTAGCAGGCTAGAGTCTCGTTCGTTACCGGAATTAACCAGACAAATCGCTCCACCAACTAAGAACGGCCATGCACCACCACCCACCGAATCAAGAAAGAGCTGTTAATCTGTCAATCCTTCCGGTGTCCGGGCCTGGTGAGATTTCCCGTGTTGAGTCAAATTAAGCCGCAGGCTCCACTCCTGGTGGTGCCCTTCCGTCAATTCCTTTAAGTTTCAGCTTTGCAACCATACTCCCCCCGGAGTCCAAAATCTTTGGTTTCCCGGAAGCTGCCCGCCGAGCCATTGTAGTAACGTCGGCGGATCGCTAGATGACATATTTACGGTTAGAACTAGGGCGGTATCTAATCGCCTTCGAACCTCTAACTTTCGTTCTTGATTGATGAAAACACCTTTGGCAAATGCTTTCGCTGATGTTCGTCTTGCGACGATCCAAGAATTTCACCTCTAACGTCGCAATACGAATGCCCCCAGTTATCCCTATTAATCATTACCTCGGAGTTCTGAAAACCAACAAAATAGAACCGAGATCATATTCTATTATTCCATGCACGAAATATTCAAGCAGCATTTTGAGCCCGCTTTGAGCACTCTAATTTGTTCAAAGTAAAATTGTCGGCCCACCTCGACACTCACTGAAGAGCACCGCGATAGGATTTTGATATTGAACCGGCGTGTTACCGCCGGCTCACCGACGATATGCTCCGCAAACGTGCCAGTATCACCGCGGATGCGGTGCACCGACAGCGCGGCGCACAAATGCAACTACGAGCTTTTTAACCGCAACAATTTTAGTATACGCTATTGGAGCTGGAATTACCGCGGCTGCTGGCACCAGACTTGCCCTCCAATTGTTCCTCGTTAAAATATTTAAAGTGTACTCATTCCGATTACGAGGCCTCGTAAGAGTCCCGTATCGTTATTTTTCGTCACTACCTCCCCGTGCCGGGAGTGGGTAATTTGCGCGCCTGCTGCCTTCCTTGGATGTGGTAGCCGTTTCTCAGGCTCCC
>OU611830.1:8797500-8800000 GCA_914767695.1 Ptilodon capucinus | reverse complement strand
ATTACAACGGCGGGATTCAGTGCTGGGCTATATTCCTGTTCGCTCGCCGCTACTAAGGAAATCCTAGTTAGTTTCTTTTCCTCCGCTTACTAATATGCTTAAATTCGGCGGGTGATCCTCCCTGATCTGAGGCCAACGATAAAAAAATGAGGCAGACGCGATATCCGTCAGCGTTACGACGACGCAATCGTTCTCGATGAGAACGACGACGGCGTCGACACGCCCTTCGGACGTCGAGTCCGCCTACTTTTATAATATACAAATGTCAAACGCACAAGAGCGCAACCCACACACGTTCACACCGTAGTACGCACGCGCACGTGTAACACGCAACTCGTCCCTTTTAATCGCGAAGAGTCGCACGCACCGCGCACGCACGCACACACATAATGTGTGCACGTATATATGCAGGATGTTTTCATGTGGGATATATGTATATATCATTCATATATTTGAACGGACTCCGATTCTAGACGCTACGCGCCGTCATCGGGGAACCGTCATCAGCGCGTCTCGCTAGGCGAGACGCGCAATGTGGCATATGTTTTTATGCAGCCGGCCCTCAGACAGGAGTGGTCCTGGATGTGTCTCCACGGACCGCAATGTGCGTTCGAAATGTCGATGTTCAAATGTGTCCTGCAGTTCACACTATGACGCGCAGTTAACTGCGTTCTTCATCGACCCGCGAGCCAAGTGATCCACCGTCCAGGGTAATGGTTTTTGTGTTTGATTGATACAAATTTTAAAAGTTAGTTTTTTTTTTATAAAAAAAAAAAAGTCATATGTTGTCGCACCGCAAACATACGACAAACACATGTAGTTTTTGTTTACGAACGCGCATTCGCAGACTCAGGGTGCGGATTTTTAACCCTTCAATGTCTTGTATACGAACGCGCGACGCGAGACTCGAAGAATCTCAATTTTTTGTTTGTTTGATTCATAAACATCACGACGACGACGACGACGACACGTTAATGACGACGAACGACGACGACGATACGTTAATGATCCTTCCGCAGGTTCCCCTACGGAAACCTTGTTACGACTTTTACTTCCTCTAAATGATCAAGTTTGGTCAACTTCCCAGCAACGCCGACGGCCGTGAAGCCACCGCGTGTCGGTCCGAAGACCTCACTAAATCATTCAATCGGTAGTAGCGACGGGCGGTGTGTACAAAGGGCAGGGACGTAATCAACGCGAGCTTATGACTCGCGCTTACTAGGAATTCCTCGTTTATGGGGGATAATTGCAAACCCCAATCCCCAGCACGAAGGAGTTTCAGCGGGTTGCCCGGGCCTCTAGGCCAGGGAGAACATGCTGATTCCTTCAGTGTAGCGCGCGTGCGGCCCAGGACATCTAAGGGCATCACAGACCTGTTATTGCTCAATCTCGTGCGGCTCGAAGCCGCCGGTCCCTCTAAGAAGAATTTTAATACGTCGCCAGTGAGTTGCCTACCCGAAGGCGGGCACACCTAAATGACGACGCCTATTTAGCAGGCTAGAGTCTCGTTCGTTACCGGAATTAACCAGACAAATCGCTCCACCAACTAAGAACGGCCATGCACCACCACCCACCGAATCAAGAAAGAGCTGTTAATCTGTCAATCCTTCCGGTGTCCGGGCCTGGTGAGATTTCCCGTGTTGAGTCAAATTAAGCCGCAGGCTCCACTCCTGGTGGTGCCCTTCCGTCAATTCCTTTAAGTTTCAGCTTTGCAACCATACTCCCCCCGGAGTCCAAAATCTTTGGTTTCCCGGAAGCTGCCCGCCGAGCCATTGTAGTAACGTCGGCGGATCGCTAGATGACATATTTACGGTTAGAACTAGGGCGGTATCTAATCGCCTTCGAACCTCTAACTTTCGTTCTTGATTGATGAAAACACCTTTGGCAAATGCTTTCGCTGATGTTCGTCTTGCGACGATCCAAGAATTTCACCTCTAACGTCGCAATACGAATGCCCCCAGTTATCCCTATTAATCATTACCTCGGAGTTCTGAAAACCAACAAAATAGAACCGAGATCATATTCTATTATTCCATGCACGAAATATTCAAGCAGCATTTTGAGCCCGCTTTGAGCACTCTAATTTGTTCAAAGTAAAATTGTCGGCCCACCTCGACACTCACTGAAGAGCACCGCGATAGGATTTTGATATTGAACCGGCGTGTTACCGCCGGCTCACCGACGATATGCTCCGCAAACGTGCCAGTATCACCGCGGATGCGGTGCACCGACAGCGCGGCGCACAAATGCAACTACGAGCTTTTTAACCGCAACAATTTTAGTATACGCTATTGGAGCTGGAATTACCGCGGCTGCTGGCACCAGACTTGCCCTCCAATTGTTCCTCGTTAAAATATTTAAAGTGTACTCATTCCGATTACGAGGCCTCGTAAGAGTCCCGTATCGTTATTTTTCGTCACTACCTCCCCGTGCCGGGAGTGGGTAATTTGCGCGCCTGCTGCCTTCCTTGGATGTGGTAGCCGTTTCTCAGGCTCCCTCT
>OU611830.1:8402500-8795000 GCA_914767695.1 Ptilodon capucinus | reverse complement strand
ATTAATCTCTAGCTAATACCTTGCATCTTTTCAAAGATTGTTAACACTAAAAATCCTTAAAAAAATATATACCCACCGGCGTAGGCATATAGTAATTACTAGATTATAGCAACAAAATATTATAAATAAGTTATTGTAAATTTAATTTGCATTGTTAATTCAATTTGCATGTTTCTTTAAATTTAAGGTAATTTAGTGATCTTTGTTCATTGATTGTTTGGCGCCGACTCAAAATTACTTAGGTATACTCACATTAGTTTAAGAACTTAGTTATTAAGGTTAAATATAAAAGGTTTATTAATTAGTATTTTTCTTTTTAAATATTTTCGGCGGTTTAATTTTTTTGTTTAAAATTTTTGTATTAGTGACTGACCTCTATGAACAAAAATTAAATAGATAGTTGCTCTCAACTCTACATGTCATGTCATCTCTATGGCTGGTTGTCATCGAGCCGTCAATGCCGCCAACGTAGGTACGTAGCTACATTTTATTATTTTGAATTTAATAGTTTTATTTAACCACGACGTGATATTCTCAAAAAAACAAGTAATAATTATAATTAACGAACGCACGACCATTCTTTAAGTATACCACTTATATACTTTTGCTATTTGTAGTGTTTTTTTTTTGGGTTCCGTTTGTGTAATGAAAAATAATATTGTCGACGATCAGTTGGATCAAAGGTTTCCAATTTACAACACCACCAGTTCGTGTAATGAAAAAAATAAATGGAATATCATCATGATACAATGAGTTAAAAGTATATTAATTTTTTATATACATACATATTTATTATAAAAAAATATACTTTTAACTCACATTATATATTGTGTGCGACGTTTGTGTGCTTTGGTTTCCGTTTGTGTAATGAAAAATAATATTGTCGACGATCAGTTGGATCATCCAAAGGTTCAATTTACAACACCACCAGTTCGTGTAATGAAAAAAATAAATGGGAAATATCATCATGATACAATGAGTTAAAAGTATATATGTGTGCGACGTTGTGTGCTTTGGTTTCCGTTTGTTTAATGGAAAATAATAATGTCAAACGATCAGTTGGATCAAAGGTTCAATTTTACAACACCACCAGTTCGTGTAATGAAAAAAAATAAAAAAAAAATAAAATGAAGATCATCATAATACAATGATCGACACATCGTCCTCGGACGAATCACCTGGCGTAGGGCTGAGTCTCAACAGATCGCAGCACGACGCTGCTCTACCGAGCACAACACCCCGCCAGGAACGGAAGTCGTCTACAGACTATTCCGAGCCCCGACATCGAACTGAGGTAAATTCGGATCTTCGGAGCCGTGATGCACGCGTTAAGCGGACAGCATCGATCTCCGCGACCCAAATGGGCTTCGACGTCGCACCTCACGTGGTGAAGCGCGACTAGTAAAGTCACATTGTTTAGAGCCTCCCGACTCTCGGGGCTCCACAGTGAGCATATCCTTGCCGGATTCGGCTAGGCTGGCTTCGGCCTTAGAGGCGTTCAGGCATAATCCCGCGGATGGTAGCTTCGCACCACCGGCCGCTCGGCCGAGTGCATGAACCAAATGTCCGAAACTGCGGTTCCTCTCGTACTGAGCAGTATTACTATCGCAACGACAAGCCATCAGTAGGGTAAAACTAACCTGTCTCACGACGGTCTAAACCCAGCTCACGTTCCCTTTTGATGGGTGAACAATCCAACGCTTGGCGAATTTTGCTTCGCAATGATAGGAAGAGCCGACATCGAAGGATCAAAAAGCAACGTCGCTATGAACGCTTGGCTGCCACAAGCCAGTTATCCCTGTGGTAACTTTTCTGGCACCTCTTGCTAAAAACTCTTTATACTAAAGGATCGATAGGCCGTGCTTTCGCAGTCCCTATGCGTACTGAACATCTGGATCAAGCCAGCTTTTGCCCTTTTGCTCCACGCGAGGTTTCTGTCCTCGCTGAGCTGGCCTTAGGACACCTGCGTTATTCTTTGACAGATGTACCGCCCCAGTCAAACTACCCGCCTGGCAGTGTCCTCGAACCGGATCACGCGGGAGTTGTACGGCGACGAGCGTTGCCGCCACGTCGCCACTCTGCACGCTTGGAACGAAACACCGTGCGCCCGCCGATATAATCGACCGCGCACCGCTTCCGCCCAACCGAGTAAGTAATGAAACAATGAAAGTAGTGGTTTTTCAGCGACGATCGCGCGAACGATCTCCCACTTATGCTACACCTCTCATGTCTCCTTACAATGCCAGACTAGAGTCAAGCTCAACAGGGTCTTCTTTCCCCGCTGATTCTCCCAAGCCCGTTCCCTTGGCTGTGGTTTCGCTAGATAGTAGATAGGGACAGTGGGAATCTCGTTAATCCATTCATGCGCGTCACTAATTAGATGACGAGCCTTACCTGTCAGATGCGCCAAGGTAGTTTAGTTTAGGTTAAGGTTTTTTTTTTATGATCAACCGGAGAGTTTAGCCTGTCAGAACGACCAAGGTAGTTTAGGTTAAGGTTTTTTTTTATGATCAACCGGAGAGCTTAGCCTGTCAGAACGACCAAGGTAGTTTAGGTTAAGGTTTTTTTTTATGATCAACCGGAGAGCTTAGCCTGTCAGAACGACCAAGGTAGTTTAGGTTAAGGTTTTTTTTTATGATCAACCGGAAAGCTTAGCCTGTCAGAACGACCAAGGTAGTTTAGGTTAAGGTTTTTTTTATGATTAACCGGAGAGCTTAGCCTGTCAGAACGACCAAGGTAGTTTAGGTTAAGGTTTTTTTTCATTATTATCAACCGGAGAGCTTAGCCTGTCAGAACGACCAAGGTAGTTTAGGTTAAGGTTTTTTTTTTTAATGATCAACCGGAGAGTTTAGTCTGTCAGAACGACCAAGGTAGTTTAGGTTAAGGGTTTTTTATGATTAACCGAAGAGCTTAGCCTGTCAGAACGACCAAGGTAGTTTAGGTTAAGGTGTCAATATTCAGCGTCTATAATTATGTTCACCTATTAATTAATATTACTAACGTAAATACAGTCAGCGTTTAAATGAGACGTTTGCGTTGATTTAACGAGACCAAAACAGACGGTATGATGATTACTGCAAATATGAATGGTTGCATAATAAAATTAATACCTTTGTGGATATGAACAGCACGTAACACTTGTCAGTTGTGGTGAAAACAAACTGTGGTGGAACGCACTCCTAGTTTTTCAGATTATATTTATCAATGTGGTAATCACAATAAAACAAAAAAAAAATACTATAAAAATATTAAATTGTTTAGCGACCGTTGAACTAGCCCGTAGCGCATGGTTATATCGTGCGCAGCGCGTGGCGTACGCGACGTGAGTGGATGACGTTTTGTGAACTGCATTGAATATTAGAAAAGAAGTCAGTGAAATTGGGCACGAACGATAGATGATAGGGAGAGGAGTCTCCTCCGTTCCGTACGAAGGAGACTCATGTAAGGCAATATAATCCCATTGCCTTACATATATGACTATGTAGGTGTGTAAGCCGCCTACCTGCCGCCATCAGAGTATTGACTAATGACGTCGCAATCTTATGGGAATTTACATGGGGGGGGAGGGTGTGAAGAGAGGCCGTCAAATTATAAATGGCAAATTGGAGAAATATTAAAATTCAAATAATTATAATTCTTTTGAGAAATATAGTATTGTAATAGAGCGTAAACCAAAAAAGCATAAATGGTATGACGAAGAGAGAACCCTAAAGGGACTGACGTTCATGATACCGAAGAGTACATAAGGATGCCATTAATAATAGGGATTAAAATGAAAACAAAATACAGGGTAGCAATCTGTTCATGTATTGAAATATGATATTCAAAATTCAGACTAGCGATCAGTTCATGTATTGAAATTCAAAAAAATGGTATCGCTTTCCGTTCGTGTAATGATAATAGAATGGGAACTATGTTTCTAAACATGCTTTGTTTAATTTTATAATATTATTAATTTTTTTTTTAATATCATAATTTTTATACTATATTATTATTATATTTTTATTTATATATTTTCCTTTAATTGATTATATTTCCATTTATTTAATATCATATATTATTTATATATATATATATTCTTTAATATTCATATCTTTTTATATTTTTATTTATGATTTTCATAAATACTTATTACAGCTTTATATTTTATTTTAAGATCATTTTCTTTAATCATATTTCTTTAATATGTTTTTTATGTATTTCTATTACTTTTTCATATTATCTTCACATATACTTATTACAAGACTCTATATATCCATTAATTTCAAAATCATATCTTTTATCGGCAACTCATTCAATTCTTATTTCTTTTCTTAATATCAAGCTGTCGCTTTTGAGGTTCATTCCACATACCGAGACCTTCCCGTCTTTATCAATGATTTGATTATAGTTTTCATCACTCATGCATTATTCGCTCATTGCAATCAATGTTGCACAAGTTTCCTAAACTACGATTAAAAGGTATATTATGCTTTGTGTTGACGCGTAGTGCATTCCACACAGATTTTAATTAATCTCTTGCATCTAATCGATATATAGCTTCGTCGTGCATTTTGCTTCGTATGCATGCTTCGTACTCGTATTCTTGCATGTAATAATTGATACCTTTAGTATCATTGTAATCAATCATCATCATCCTTCTTTCACATGTAAATGGAATTTAACTTCAACGTGCAGCATATCTACACGTTCACAATAAGAGATAATAATGATAAAAAAACTGCCTTCAAGCTTTCATTACCCTTAGTTTTCGTGATCTCCTCAGCAAGCCCTTTTTCATTTGATACCCATACTTTGTAAGTGCATAATTTATCTATCCGCCATTTTGGAGTTAGAATGATGACACAAAGCTAAGCATAAATTATCATCCTAAATAAGCGTGGATGCCAAAATTCAGCTCAATTGATCAAAGCTATTCTACTGTAGAATTATATTTCAGTGGCAAGTCTATCCAGACATATATGAAAGTTGATATAACGCTTGTAAATTCATCATTCAACATTTACTATATCAACTCATAACTAGACACTTGAGGGTTTTGTGTCAAAAGCCAGTTCATATTACCGCCATCCCATTGAAGAAAGCCGTATCTAGTTCCACAACATTATTCTTTACTTTAATGAAATCGTGTACGCGCAGCACGCATCGTTTGTCCTTCGCCCTTGTTAACACTGCACACGTCTAGTTCAACGGTCGCACAACTTACATAAAAAAAAAAATAGACTAAAAAATGAGGTCCATAATTCCACATGCAGTTTAGCCGACTTAAACAAGCAGTTAAACCGGCCAAGTGCGAGTCGGACTCGCGCACGAAGGGTTCCGTACCATCATCATCAATATCAATTCTTACATATATTATAAATGTGAAAGTGGCTCTGTCTGTGTGTTACTCAATCACGCCTAAACTACTGAACCGATTTAAATGAAATTTGAAACGGAGATAGTCTAGAGCCTGGGAAAGAACATAGGCTACTTTTTAACCGACTTCCAAAAAGGAGGAGGTTTCTGAATTCGACCGTATATTTGTTTATGAACCGATATTGATGATTCTTTTTTTGTTGGAAAGGGGGTATCGCAAGGGTGGTACGATTTTCAAAATTTTATCAGAGACCCCCTTGGGGATGAAATAGGGGGTTGAATGTCACATAATTTAAAAATATTTTTTGATCGACTTCAAACTTTGTATATGTATTTTACATACAAAATAAATTAATACGTGTTTCAGGAATTCCGAAAAAAAAATGCAGGGGGTGAAAAGGGGTCAAATCCGGACAACAGCATATCTCCGGCGATAGTGAACCGATTTCGAAAAATCTTTTTTTGTTTAATACGGATTGTTAACAAAAATCGAAACCCACCCCCAAAGTGGTGGTGGAAGGGGGGTGGAATGGGAGGCTAATTTTTTTGGCTGTAAATTTTTACTTTTTTAAAGCTGTTATGAGGTGATAATTGCATATTTTCAACGATTATTGACAATATCTACTACCAATTGAATTGAGAACCTCCTCCTTTTGGAAGTCGGTTAAAATGCAACCGAAATATTTACGAAAACCGCAATAAGTGAAGTTGGCGGCCAAAAGTTGGCGGCCTTTTATAACCCGACCAAATTAAGATGTTCATTTTTTATGATTAGATAGATATTTGAAATTATGCCCGGAAAATGCTTTTTATGCTTAGTACCTGCGGTACTAAGCATAAAAAATACGGAAAATTATAACTCACTTCTTGTGCAACCTCTTGATACAAAATGGTCCAGATGAACATGAAGGACGGCTTCCAATGAAGTTAGCTATAACTCATTTTATAGGTCTTGGGACAGGCTATGCACTTTCAAAAGTCTAGATTGATACCCGGCCTAGATTAAGAGTAACACTAGTTGCACTAGAGGTGTACCGTACCAAAACTTGTTTGCAAAATATTTTTGCAAGAATTTATATGACCTTGGCCGTCGCAGTATTCGTATTTAACCATTTTTTAAGCATAAAAAGCATTTATCGGGCATAATTTCAAATATTTTTTAAGAACATTTTAATTTGGTCGGGTTATAAAAGGCCGCCAACTTCAGACCGGTTAATTTTTTCCGTCTAGCCCCCTTTCGCAACGCGCCATAAGGAACTACGTTCCAAAAACATGCGGGTCGAATTGAGAACCTCCTCCTTTTTGAAGTCGGTTAAAAAATAATTGCAGTTTTAAATCATTTTTTATAGATTTTTTTTATAAACTTGAAGAGAAGGCACTCATGAAATGTGTGTGTCAGCTGCTTGAGAGCGAAAGCTATGTGTCGCGCCCGCCGGCTCCGCCGCCGCCGCCGCCGCCGCCGCCACCCCGGCCCTGAGAGCTATCGGGGAGTTAAGTATAATGCGAAACCACTCAGTGGGAAACATTCGAGTCTCTTAAGGATCGATTTTAAACAATGAACACAATGAACGGTGTAAGACGTCCATTACTGTTGCATTAATGTCGCATTATCGATTCCGTACTCCTGCTTATATTGTGTACGTCGTGGTTCATGTTAGACTCTCGTTTTGCCCGCGACTAAGTTTTTTAGGGTACCATACCTAAAAAAAAAACGGAACCCTTGGAGGATCACATTTTTGTCCGTCTGTCTGTCTGTCTGTCTGTCTGTCAAGACCCTTTTTCTCAGAAACGCGAGCAGGTATTAAGTTAAAATTTATAACAGAGACTTATGTCTGCGGTCCCTTGGTGCCCTAAAAAAATTCAACTTCTAGGTTAACGTTTTGCTATTACATAAAAAACTTTTAAAAATAAATTTTTAACATAAAACATAAACCGTTTGAGTAGACGCCAATCTACGTCAGACTAGGCAAATACACTCATGAATTGGCACCGACTTCAACTGTAATGAATTGTAAGGTTATTTGTAGCTTTTTAGTGCACCTAGGTTTTTGAAGTCGGTTTTTGTTTTTTGTTAAAAATATTATTTTTTCACGATTTTTAGTGTCAATAATCGTTGAAAATTTACAAATATTATCACCTTATAACAGCCCTAAAAAAGTAAAAATTTACAGCCAAAAAAAAAAATCACCCCCCCTCACCCCTTTGGGGGTGGGTTTCGATCTTTGTTAACAATCCGTATTAAACAAAAAAAGATTTTTCGAAATCGGTTCACTAACGCCGGAGATATGCTGTATTCCGGATTGGACCCCCATTTCACCCCCTACATATTTTTTCTTTCAAAATTCCTGAAAGACGTGTTTTTTTATTTTGTATGTTAAATATATATACAGAGTTTCAAGTCGTTCAAAAAATATTTTTGAAATTATGTGACCTTCAACCCCCCATTTCACCCCCAAGGGGTTAGATTTCTGATAATATTTTGGAAATGGGACCAACCTTGAAGAATTCCCTAGCAAACCTAAAAACAAATTTCGAAATCGGTCGACAGACGCCGGAGATATGCGGTAACATACATAAAAAAAAAAAAAAAAAAACATACGGGTCGAATTGAGAACCTCCTCCTTTTTGAAGTCGGTTAAAAAAGGGCATAAAACGATGATTTTGAATATGTTTAACGTTAAAAACACCTAAACTTGTACTAAAATTAGATAATACACGTCTTCAGGATTATAATACTAAATTATTTTTAACAAAAAACAAAAACCGACTTCAAAAACCTAGGTGCACTAAAAAGCTACAAATAACCTTACAATTCATTACATTTGGAGTAGGTGCCAATCAACGTCGGACAAGGCAAATACACACATGAATTGGCACCGACTCCAAATGTAATGAATTGTAAGGTTATTTGTAGCTTTTTAGTGCACCTAGGTTTTTGAAGTCGGTTTTTGTTTTTTGTTAAAAATAATTTTTTTTCAAAATTTTTAGTGTCAATAATCGTTGAAAATTTGCAAATATTATCACCTTATAACAGTCTTAAAAAAGTAAAAATTTACAGCAAAAAAAAAATCACCCCCCCTCACCCCCCCTTTCCACCCCTTAGGGGGTGGGTTTCGATCTTTGTTAACAATCCGTATTAAACAAAAAAAGATTTTTCGAAATCGGTTCACTAACGCCGGAGATATGCTGTATTCCGGATTGGACCCCCATTTCATCCCCTACATATTTTTTCTTTCAAAATTCCTGAAAGACGTGTTTTTTTATTTTGTATGTTAAATATATATACAAAGTTTCAAGTCGTTCAAAAAATATTTTTGAAATTATGTGACCTTCAACCCCCCATTTCACCCCCAAGGAGTTAGATTTCTGATAATATTTTGAAAATGGGACCAACCTTGAAGAATTCCCTAGCAAACCTAAAAAAAAATTTCGAAATCGGTCAACAGACGCCGGAGATATGCGGTAACATACATAAAAAAAAAAAAAAATAAAAAAAAAAAACATACGGGTCGAATTGAAAACCTCCTCCTTTTTGAAGTCGGTTAAAAAAACACATAGAAATACCTAAATTTGATGAAATGGCAACGGAATGAATGAAAAAAGTAGCGAAATTCATAAAAAAGTATAAAAGGCTACGCCATTTTCATATGGTTAGAAACCCTGGCAAGAAAATACGATTTTCTTATAGTTTCACATCCGGACCAACTCCAGTTTACGGGTTATCCATTATTTACGACAGACCCTGTATACCAAGACGGACGAAGGAACAAGACGCCTTTAATTGGACCTGCGACACCCCGACAGAAATAAACCCTGAAATCCTAAGCAGACGGCATACACACTAATGGTACGGATCCCTTCGTGTGCGAGTTGGACTCGCACTTGGCCGGATTTTCTGTTTTTAATCCCTTCTATGAGGTGATTGAAAAAAAAACGATTGCGGGTTCGGGTCGATACGACAATGTAGTCATTCAATATTAATAGGTTTTTATTTTTGAACAATGTTTCGAGTCATGAACAAGTTCAAAGCATTCTCTAATGGTGGCAAACAATGAAGGCTCGACGGCGGGTGCTCTCTAGTCTACTCTCTGCCACTAATTTGGCGCGCCCTTCCTTCCGGCGCGCGAGGGCGCCGCCCGCGCTCCCTCTATCGGATTACTTGCATAAAAGATCATATCTTAAAACTCTGTTGCAGCTGAACAATCCCTAATAGGAACCCTAATTATTTTCCCAAAATTAAAGTATACTAAGACACTTTTTATAACATCAACTCTTTGCCAGTGAAAATCCCGTCCAATTCAGTTCAGCCGTTTTGGAAATTACCCGGTAAAATCAGTTTTATGTTCATCCCACGAAACGCTAAAAGGTTTTTACAAGCTTTACATTACCTTGCAATGTATGTATGTCCGGGTGGAATCTTGCAACTGAATTTTAAATCAGTTATCTTTTACCGATTGAGCTGAAATTTGGTACACACGATTATTTTGGATGACAATGCATGCTTAGCTATGTGACGTCATTCTAATTCCAATATGGCGGATCATACAAGATGGCGGAATAGTTATTTTTTCTGCACTACCTCAGTTTGGGTATCAAATGAAAGGGTTTGCTGAGGAGATCACGAAAACTAAGGGCAATAAAATAAAAGTTTTTTTTACCATTAATTTATTCAAAAAAAAATAATAGCTAGGCTAACTTAGGAGTTTTGCAATATCAGTTATCTGCTAGTGAGAGTCCCGTCAAAATCGGTTCAGCCGTTTGGAAGTTCACCCGGGTGAAACAGTCACAATTTTAAAAATTGCATTTTCGGTAGGTATAGGTATCGTTTATACTTTGTGTTATTTTGATGTTACATACAGACACTTTCATTTTACACGCAATTTAAACATTCGTGTCTTGTCTGTTTGTTTGAGGTAAACTCCCGAACGGCTGAACTAATTTGACGAGACTTACACTGGCAAATAGTTGATGTTACTAGGAGTAACTTAAGCTACTCTTTCCATAAATTTCACACGAGCGACGTCACGGGTAACGTTACTAACGTTAAATAAATTGCTTATTTTATGCGTTAATGCAATTTCTTTTGGTATTGGCGAAAAATATGTCGCCCACGCTTTGACGCATGTGTGTAGGCAGGTTTCAATTGTGTAGTATCATGTTTCGTTCAAGGCGGGTCACATGAGCGCGATCAGCACGCCGCACATACAGCCTGTGACAATAAAACGAAGCGCGGGCTGACAACACGCAACGTTAAATGATTCGGAACGAGTGCCGGCACAAAGTAACGTCGCGTCGGGAACGTCAAATTTATTTCCGACGATTAGCGAGTGGTGTCTTTGAGAGTGGAGTGGAAGTCGAGGAGGGAAGGAGGAGGAAAGGGGGGGGGGGGGGGGTGTACGCCGAGCTCTGTAATGGGAAGGCTATTATTTTATTTTCCGGCATTCAGCGAATTGCCTTAATCCAGCGCAGTACAAAGAATTAAGTGACAATAAAACGTATCGTAAGGCCTCCCGGTACACCGGGGCGTCAACGAACTAGTTGGTATAATCAATATGCATACAGATTACATATCTGTCGTCTAAACTACGCCCCAGCCCGTCAAAATACGCTCGCGCTCTTGTTGTAATTTCGTTGAAGTATTAACTTTTTTTCTATATGTCAATAGTGTGTTTTGTTACCGCAAACATTTGAAGAGCGAGCGTTGACGCGCCAGTGTGCAGTAGGCCTAATCGCCAATGGCGTAGTGGTTAGATTGGCCGCACTGATCATTGACAGGTTCTGAGATCGATTTTAGGTTGTTAAACTATTGATGTGAACCCACTCCAGCTACAAACATTTAGTTTAGTTTCAATTTGGGTTCATAAATATGCCAGAATATTTAGTTTCATATTTGGAACAAATATCTATATACTTAGAAGATCTTATAACGTTTCCTTGAACAGAGATTAGTTTTTAAAACGCAACAATTAGGCGCCACGATAGCTAATCTGTTAACCCTTTACTGCTCTACCTGTTGTTGGGATCACATCATTCATACAAATAATTCAAAAACGTTTCCTTTAAGCAATCATTTTCAAGCTTTGGGATAAGAGTTGTTGAACATACCTACTTAAATCTATCTAAGATATTTCATGAATTGGTCACAGTTCTTGGAGTTTAAAAGCCACTTATGTAATTTCTCAGACACAATAAAATTCTGATTTTTAAAATAATTTTACCGAATAGGTATGTATTCTCAAATAAAATTAATTTGTGCATGAATCGCTCATTTTATGAAAATTACAAAGTGAAATAAAGTATAATAATTATTTAAAGGGGCAAACATATGCTTATTCAATAGAAATAATATGACTAAATTTTACGCAATCAAAATAATAATACTGAAACTGCGCCAGTGATACGGTTTCTAAGTAACAATTTCACTAAAAAAAAAAATTATAGTTAAAAAAACAAAATAAAATAAAATAAAATACTTATTTACTTATAATTAGGACTATGGCCTGAATCCCCCTCGCACAGAGGGGAGGCTCGTGCCCAGCAGTGAGACGTTAAAAGGGTTGTAGTAGTACTTATAATTATTATTGTAAATGGAACGTAAAACACTTTAGTAAGTAGTTGAATTATCTCGTGACTCACAAACTTTATCCATTCATCGAGCTTATCCTAAAGCATGAGCCAATCACAATCAAGGGGCGGAGTTAACGAAGAGGACGGATATAACCGTGACAGTCTGTGCTAGAAAGGGATGAGACTATCGCACACGATTACGTGTAAAATCAGGCGTCGCGGCAGGGTACTGCTTATTTGACAGTGATACCGTCAGTCAAAGTTTGCGATTCGTGATATATGGTCACGGGCGCAAGCGACCGGTTAACTATTTACGCGTCGTATTAAATAGTAAATATTTCTTTCAAATTGTGAGTGTTTAGATTTTGCTAATAATTCAAATTGTTTTATTTTAATTGTTGTTAAAACATTGAAAGTGTGTGAAGTGTCGTCGTAATGTCGGAGACGGGTCGCCGCGGGACCGCGTATACCATAGACAATATTCTTGGACACACAGACCGACAACCTGGTATGTAATTTTATTTGAAGATACTTTAAATATTAATATTGACTAGTTTTTCCCCATCCAAGCTCACACAAAAGTTATATAATACAGTTAATAACTAATAATTAATATTATTGTTTGAATAATTAAAATCAAATTTATTTATCTATTGAGAGTCAAAATGTATTAGGCCCCGGGCACTCTAGAGCGCCAACGCAAGCATCTATTTTTTTCCAAAACCAAAACCAAAACAAGGTATATTGTCTCATAGAAAAATCTTGTTTGTTACAAGTTTGTTAGGGTGGATGGATGGATGGATGGATGGATGGATGTTTGTAAATTTTCCACGCAAAAACTACTGAACGGATTTTGATGAAATTTTGCAGTAGGTAGATATTGTTGTTTATACATCAGAATAACCTATTATAATGATATTTAACAATTGAAATCTGTGCGGACGAGGTCGCGGGTAGAAACTAGTGTCGGTATGTACTTTTAAATCGGTAAAGTTTTCACAAGTTCAATAATCGATTAACTTACAAGTGAGCGGACGCACTCTATGCAGTCAAAGCGCGGGAGTTCAAACCACGTCTCACACCTCTGACAAGGGCGAATATAAATTCCATGCGTCTCTATCCCTTGATTAAACGGTGAAGAAAAACATGGTCAGGAAACCTGCACGTCTAAAGGGTGGTTTACTAATTATCGAGAGACGTGTAGGTGAAGTCTGCCAAAAGGGTCTAAATATTTGTGACATTTTAAATCGCTGCTTACTACACCCGGATCTGCCCGTTCTAGTACTCTAAATACTAGATTACATGCAGAGAATAGATATAGGGACTAAAAGTGAATAATTCAACTGGATTAACCCTCGCGTCCGGGACTAAACCCGAGCAACCTTAGCCTGTTCAGTGAGGAGGTCCACCACTTAATTTTTTCTCTTAGTTACTCACAGTTCATTAGATTGTATTAAATTATGTGATCTATAAGGCCTAGGTAGCTAAGGGGGAACTGCAACGGCACATTTACGGTTCCTTATTAAGTAACTACTAGCTGACCGGGCGAACTTCGTACGGCCTAAGAATGAGTGACACACGAAAGCAGCGCCACCTACCGGGTCCAAATGTGAATCTAAACCATCCAGGGTGCCACCCAAACGCATACAAAAACAACATTCAAATCGGTCCAGCCGTTTAGGAGGAGTTAGCTTACAACGAAAAGTGGCAGTGATTTTAGGAGGAGTTGGCTTACAACGAAAAGTGGCAGTGATTTTAGGAGGAGTTAGCTTACAACGAAAAGTGGCAGTGATTTTAGGAGGAGTTAGCTTACAACGAAAAGTGGCAGTGATTTTAGGAGGAGTTAGCTTACAACGAAAAGTGGCAGTGATTTTAGGAGGAGTTAGCTTACAACGAAAAGAGTCAGTGATTTTAGGAGGAGTTAGCTTACAACGAAAAGTGGCAGTGATTTTAGGAGGAGTTAGCTTACAACGAAAAGTGGCAGTGATTTTAGGAGGAGTTAGCTTACAACGAAAAGTGGCAGTGATTTTAGGAGGAGTTAGCTTACAACGAAAAGTGGCAGTGATTTTAGGAGGAGTTAGCTTACAACGAAAAGTGGCAGTGATTTTAGGAGGAGTTAGCTTACAACGAAAAGTGGCAGTGATTTTAGGAGGAGTTAGCTTACAACGAAAAGTGGCAGTGATTTTAGGAG
The DNA here is from genome assembly GCA_914767695.1 of Ptilodon capucinus. Lineage (NCBI taxonomy): Eukaryota > Metazoa > Arthropoda > Insecta > Lepidoptera > Notodontidae > Ptilodon > Ptilodon capucinus. Next base: position 8,780,884 of record OU611830.1, on the reverse strand, counting down.
GAGTTAGCTTACAACGAAAAGTGGCAGTGATTTTAGGAGGAGTTAGCTTACAACGAAAAGTGGCAGTGATTTTAGGAGGAGTTAGCTTACAACGAAAAGAGTCAGTGATTTTAGGAGGAGTTAGCTTACAACGAAAAGTGGCAGTGATTTTAGGAGGAGTTAGCTTACAACGAAAAGTGGCAGTGATTTTAGGAGGAGTTAGCTTACAACGAAAAGTGGCAGTGATTTTAGGAGGAGTTAGCTTACAACGAAAAGAGGCATTGATTTTTATGTATATTGATTGATGAATATTGATATTATACCGGTAACGGATATGAAATTATTTTGGATTGTCCGCTAGTTACAGATATTATATTTTCAAAGAATTATAACAGTGAAAACTGACTTTCTTTCTAGGTAATCATTTGGTTTTACAATCAGTTATATAAGTAATTATTACAGCGACTTTAAGTGTAATCTAGACACTCACGAATTAAAGCCTCTGAACGAATAAATTAAACGAATTAAATTTAGCCTTCGCCCCTATCTGAAATTATTCGAAACTTTTACATCGGTTTCGGTTAGGTACCGTTACGGAGCACCATAACATCCCTGGTACCGAGTAGTGAGACGTTTAAAGGGCTAATTATTTTTATGTACCCCGGGGCGATAGCAGAGAGCTGGAGAGCCAACATTGTGTGCAGCAGAGGCGCGATCACAATGCCGCATAATGGCGATGTACCTTTGTGCGCGGTTATTATCACACTCGAGTGCTTGTTTGAGTATCGGCGGTGTATACTATGCTATAATAATGTCTGTTCTCACCGTCGCCGGTGGTGTACTACAATCGGAAAATATAACTTATTAATGTGAAAGTTTGTGAGGATGGATGTTTGTAACTCTTTCACGCATAAACAACTGAACGGATTTTGATTAAACTTTACAGTGTTATTGACTGGAAGCTTGTATTTTATAAAACTGAGTATGTATTGAATTCTACTCTACAGTTGGGTTTTTTACGTGAAAAAAGATTTTTTTTGTGCCACTACATTTGAATATTATTATGATTTGAAGAACCCTTCTCCGGCCCATATGTCGCTCTTGTGTCTACATAAAGATCAATAAATCAATCTAAATAGCATTTTTCAGTACAAAAAATCTCTTAGTAATATTTTCAAATGAATGAATCATAACTTTCTAAAATTAGTAGTTAAGGTTTTTCAGGGTTGTACCATTGGCAGCTTAGTAACAAATACAATTTATTAGTAGGTAAGGGATGTACTCAGCAATATAAGTACAGTCAACAACATAATGAACATTAAATCTTTTATGCACCATTTTATTTGTTCATCCCATTGTACCGGGCGATCTCTTCATGCAACAATTGTATCAAAGCTCGTATAAAAATAGAATTAGTATAAATAAATAGTGAACGAGCACGAACTAACATTAAGTGACGTTAAGTGTCTCACAAAAGGTGTGTTTTGTTAAACTCCGCGCCATTATTTGGGGTCATCGTTCTGGTGATGTCGGAATATAGCTCTTAAGTTGTTACCAATTGGGTTTTAAATGTGTTTAGAGGGGTAATTAGTTAAGTTTAAAGTGCGCGCCGGTGTCGGCCGGGAGCCGGGAGCGGGGATTAGCAGATCGATGTCAATCACATGTAAAATACGGTGGGAACAAGCGGTACTAGTTGTTAATGTAATTTAAACTGTTCAAAATACTCTTTGCGATTTCAATAAACGATTTTGTGTGGTAAGCGACTTAGTCCGCGTAGACTTCGATTATTCAGTAAATCTATATATACACATATATAATTATTAAGATGGTATGGTAGAGTCCTGTCATATTTTATGTTTGATATCTAGGAGCACAGCAGTGCCCCCGCCAAGTCGAGCAAAAAAGCGGCACGGCCATGCTTTTTAACCAACTTCCAAAAAGGGAGGTTTCTCCATTCGACCGTATATTTTTTTCTCGAAGCAGTTCAGGCCATTTTTGACCCCCTATAACTTCGTTGTGGATAAAACTAGAAGCCTGAATTTTCAGTAACCAAGCAGGCATTGTATAAAAATGGCATATTTTAAATTTCATTCAATTTGAACCAGTAACTGAACTGTGTTAAAAGTCTTGTCTTGACAAACTTACTAACCGCGCCGGACATTGCATGCAGAACAACGAGTATAACTTATTATGTTCAACAGATCGCATTGAACTGAAGAGCGAGAGCGTAGTGCACTCGGACTCTGATCACGAGCACGAGCACGAGCACGAGCACGGGCACGGCGAGCACACAGACCATAGCGAGCATCTAGAGGCGCTCGACGCCGGCAGGCCGCGCAAGGTAACTTGTTTTATATGCTGTGATTTAAGCACAATCATGACATGCGCAAATTAAAGGCGAATTTCAATTTGGATTAGGTAATACATGATTAGTATAGCGGTGGTAGCCACGTTGGTAAATAACCCGCCTTAAACGCAAGTTCAAACATCGGGTCCACCTCTGGGATTTTCGGATTTCATGTACAAATGACATTTTCAATAATGATTACCACTTGGTGAACTGTGAAGGCAAACATCGGGATGAAACCTGCACGCCTATAGAAAAGCGTGTGAAGCTCACCCACCTACAGTGGACATTTGCATGCCCCTTCAGGGAATACAGGCGTGATGATGATGTAATATGCCATGTCAGTTCCATTGACCGCGTGTGTTGGTGGTGCAAGCAGGTACGCCGCAGCCGGACCACGTTTACCACGTACCAGCTCCACGAGCTGGAGCGCGCCTTCGACAAGACGCAGTACCCGGACGTGTTCACACGCGAGGAGCTGGCCATGCGGCTCGACCTCAGCGAGGCGCGGGTGCAGGTAACACACCCTCCTTACATTACTCATCTCCACGACTTTTTAACGTCGGAAAATCCTTTACCCTGCCATCTACCCCGATACCCGGCCATCGCGGGGGAAGTAGAGTTATGAGAGTCCCGGTAGAAGGCCGCATACCCACTAAAAACTGACGGTGTACGATCTCCGAATGTATCGGGGCCTCGTGGGATTTCTTTAGCACGCACCGCGACGACCAACTCTACCTATTTTGTGATTCCATTGATGCTTTGTCGCACTTGTCGAGTCACTGCCACAGGACTCGGCATTACCAGTCATGCTCTACGTACTTAGCATGAAGCCTCTCGCACACTGGGGCACTTTTCTATGAGTTAATACAGTTGGTTTTGCTGTGGCACAACCTAGACGCGCGAGCGTGCCTCCACAATGTGTGGAATGCTTAAATGAATTAACAGCTAAATAATTTCAATTACCTCGAAGGATTCCGTGAATGAGTGATTTAATGCGGAAGTAGATTTCACTCGCTCCAGATTATTGAACAACTGTAATCTTACTTCAATTAACGAGTCGTAACGTAAATAAATGCGAAAGTAACTCTGTCTGTGTGTCACGCAATCACGGCTAATCTACTGAACGGATTTGAATGAAATTTGGTACAGAGATATTCTAGAGCCTGAGAAAGGACATAGGCTACTTTTAATTCGAAACAGGTTTGTATGGGACTGAAATAGGGGATGACAATTTTTGTGTGATGATGTCGGCAAAAAATTAATGATTACTTTTGGTCGCGATAACCGACAATCACGGTATAGCCGCGTGTACCAGCTAGTATTTTTAGAAGAACAATAGTATCTGACATTTCTCTAAAAAGGAAAAAACCCGGCCAAGTGCGAGTCGGACTCGCGCACGAAGGGTTCCGTACCTATAAAAACGGCAAAAAAATCACGTTTGTTGTATGGCAGCCCACTTAAATATTTATTCTATTATGTTTTTTAGTATTTGTTGTTATAGCGGCAACAGAAATACATCATCTGTGAAAATTTCAACTCTCTAACTATCACGGTTCATGAAATACAGCCTGGTGACAGACGGACGGACGGACGGACGGTCGGACGGACGGACAGCGAAGTCTCACTAATAGGGTTCCCGTTTTACCCTTTGGGTACGGAACCCTAAAAACGGAACCCTTATAGGGGTCACTTTGTTGTCCGTCTGTCTGTCTGTCTGTCTGCCTGTCAAGACCCTTTTTCTCAGAAACGCGTAGAGGTATCAAGTTGAAATTTATACCAGAGACTCTAGTCTGCAGTCCCTTCGTGCCCTAAAAAAATCAAACTTCTACGTTAACGCAATCAACAGATACGGGGGTTTATGTTGCATTTTCAGTACATTTGCACGGGAATCTAAAACTTATAGTACTGGTACTTCCCTTTGACCTAGAATCATGAAATTTGGCAAGAAGCAAGGTCTTATAGCACAAGTACAGGAATAAATAAAAAAACTGAAAATTTATTAGAAAATGTTTTTTTGCGATTACAAACTTATTTTGTAGTTAGCTTGTATGAGGACACTAGTATACCAACTGCAAAGTTAAGTTTGTCTCTCTGTCCAGTTTATCTTTTTTTGTTAGAATTATGTTCGGTGCTGTCATAGCTTATGTAAGCCTCGGTGCGCGAGTCCAGCTTGCACTTGGCCGGTTTTTTTAATACAGGACTCGGACACAAGACGCTGGCTCCTGTCGTCGCCAACATATGGTTAATTGTTAGGAGCCTAGCACTAGACATAACGCGTATAACAAGTAGTAGCTTATCATGCCTTTTACCTACACTTTCACTACAGCGAATAAAATATAGGCACCGTAAACTCACCTCTGAACAGCCGAATAGTCTCCTAAGCCGCAGCACAACACGACATAGCACAAAACAACACGTTGTTTCAAGGTCCACGCGCACGCGAGACATTATTACCGTAATACAACACCAAACTTAGAAAATCTACCCGCATTCTATTCACAATATCGTTCTTATGCACCTTCGATGCAAAAAAATACGTAAAAAAATTATCTGTCAAAAATCAGGTTCATTTGACAACTTGAAACAAACTTTTTTTTAAATTCAAAATACCTACGTTCCTATATTAAAAATATTATTTTAACCGCCGTGAAACAAACCAAAACGTTCGAAGTCGAACGAATCGCTAACAGAACTTTTTGCTGACTAATATTGTCATTCGGAATAGTAATTCTGTGTTGCTACAATTCAAATTTATTATAGTGTGACTATTAACACAACATACATTATACACCAAATTCAATTAATTAATTTCTGTTGTAGGTGGTTTGTGGATAAATTTAAATATTTATTAGTTAATGATATTTGAAAGCATATTTAGGTAGGTGTTCAGGCCGTTATGGTCTGTATTGGTTTGATGGGGTGAGTGGAACATTGGGTGGTTCTTTTCGAATAAAAATGCGTGCGTTCTCCTTCGTGATTTATTGACAACTGACTGCATACAATGAACCAAAGACAAAACTCGTAGTGATGTGATTATAAAGTGTGGACTGTATAAACATAGAAATGTGTGGCCTGTATAAAGAATAAAATTAAATATTGCGTAAGGCGTAATACACTTTGAACAGTAGGTACCAACACGTGTCAAAAAGATGAAACTGGTATCTTTTTTTTTTGTGTTATGGCCTCTTTGAAACTGGTATCATCCCTCGGACATGGGACATATATAATCAGACGTGCGCTGATGTCAATGTCACACACACAATTGGACATTTGACAGATCCACACTGTCAAATGTTAGGAAAATCTTCCTCTTTGATATAATAACTCTTTATGTTTATTGTTGACTAGCTTCTAATCTAACCGCGACTTCGTCCGCGCAAACTTCAATTATTCAATATCGTTTAAATTATAGCCTATGTTAATTTGATATATAAACAATGATACTGTAAGGTTTCATCAGAATCTGATTGGTAATTTGAGCGTGAAAGTGTAAAAACATCCATCCATCCATCCTCACAAACTCTCACATTTATAATACTAGTAGGGCTACTAGAAAGTAGGACTAGTACCAAATTAAATCAAAATTTATTTTATAAATAAATTATAAGAAATGCAATACAATATACACGCCAGGTAATGAATATAGGAATAAATAAATATCACCAGACACACAAGTAGGTACTTATCGTATGAATGATCTCAAACTAAGCAATGCTTGTACTATGGTCACTGGATTTGGGGCTGACGTCATAAATACTCATAATAATAAATACTTTAAAGACTATCATAGATACTCGTAGTTATAGATAGTTACTGGGCGTTATTTGACACGTAGAGTCGGTGACTTGTCGCTCTTGGTGCTCGGTAACCGACCTATGTATCGCCAAGTAGGATTGACATAGAGCTCGTAAGGCTAGGCACGCGCGCCATGGCTGCGCAGCCAGGCTGCGGCAGCCAAGCTGCGGCAGCCAGTCGATCATATGACGTTGTATGGGAGCCCGCGCACAAGGCAGCCACGAAATCTCGACTGCGGCAGCCAATAAAACGCGCCTGTTTGCACGGCAGCCCGCTGGTTGCGCGCAGCCATAGCGTGTGTAGGTAAATGTATGTGGCTGCCATCAGTCTCCGCGCACTAGTTGTAGCAGCCAGACTTTTTAAAAACTTTTTTCAAAAAAATACTTTCTCCATATCGTTCGACGGAAGGATCTTGAATAGTCGTGGATTGGCTGCTATAACTGGCTGCGCAAATATTCTGGCTGCCGCAGCCTGGCTGCCTAGTGCGCGCCTAGCCTAATGGTATTAGCTAGAAATTTGACGCTAATCCTTTGACACCCCAGTGTGCACGGGGCTTAACTACACGGGCAGTGTATGTAATTAAAATTAGGTCTATTCTAAACGTTGTTCGTACGGGTGGGTGGTTTTGGCGGGTGGGACAATCGCGGCTAATTGAACCGCCGCGGCTTGCTCGCTGGCCGGCCGCGGCCCGCCCAGCGCTCCACACCTGACCACACTGCCATACTGGTACACTTCCTATAGTTGGATGTAAACTTATTGACCATGTAAATATGTCTTACTTCGAAAATGCGTTTGGGAAAGCGCAACCATGGAGTTTCTTGCGCATTCTTTTCCATACGAAATGCATTCCGAATGGGTGGTAGAGATAGCCTTATTATTCTTTAACCGACTTCCAAAAGAGGACGTTCTCAATTCGATTGGTATTTTTTAAATGTATGTACACCGATTACGCTGAGATTAATGATCTGATTTACGTGATTCTTCTTCAGTTTGATTCGGAATAGATGCCATTTGGTCCCATAAAAAAATATTTTTTTAACAAAAAAATTAAAACCGACTCCAAAAACCTAGGTGCACTTAAAAGCTGAAAATATTCTTATAATTTATTACATTTGGAGTAGGTGCCAATCTACGTCAGACTATTGAATACTACCACACACATTAATGGGCACCGACTTAAAATGTAATGAATTATAAGGTTATTTTCAGCTTTTAAGTGCACCTAGGTTTTTGAAGTTGGTTTTAGTTTCTTGTTAAAAAAATATTTTTCATGAAAAATTCATGTACAAAGGAAGTTAAACTATCATAGTCACGTGCCCTCTGTGGCGCCCTTGAGCTAGTTGCCACCCCTTTCCGCCCTTAAGACCTTGGTTGGAGTGCACTCTGCGCTCGCCACTCCTCCGGTAAAGCTGTAAAGGCCACCTCACGACCAACAGCGTAGTCCAATAAAGAAAAAAAAAACATAGTAACTGGGCAGCCCTAACTATAATTTTTACACTTAAAAAACGTATTAAGAATAAGGACATCATCAACGGCAAGAAACCAAACAGCAGCAAGCCCGAGAATAGCGTCACGTTAAAACTCAGATTTAAATGAGAAATTCTCTAAATAGTAGAAATAAAGTAGGTGCGCGGCGCTCGCACAATGCCCGCTAATTCGCGTGTCATTATGTACTCGTGGCGAGTGCGCTAATGTTTGCCGCGTCGCCGCGACGCGCATTAAGCCCCCCTACACTGGGGCATCAATACCAACGCGTCAAAATGTTTACCAGTACCAAAATGAACTCTGTATCAATATGCATAAAGATTACATTTCTGTTGTAAAAGTCCCGTCACCACGTGTCAAAATTCGCTCGCGCTGGCTGTGACATTTCTTTGTAGAATGAACTTTTTGGGTGGGTCAATACAGTTCGTTTTGCTTCGGCATAAAAATTGACATGCGAGTGTTGACGCCCCAGTGCGTGGGAGGCCTTACAGCGGCGCGCCTAAATGCCGCAGATATTGTAATCAGCCCTATTATTGCTGCACTTAGCGAGGAGAGACAGCGAACTGGAGAGAAGAGATTGACTGGCTCACGGCCACAAATGACTCTACCATCAACTTGATATCTACTATATGTATTTATATAGTAAACTAGCTGATTGACTTCGTACGTGCAGGACTGAGGAACTCTAATTGTTTTTCCAAAATGAAAGTAGATTTTTAAGTCCAGCCGTTTGGTAGTTCACTCGGAACAAACATACAGACTGGCAGACATTTTTTTTTCGATATCATTATAAGTAGCGTATATACGTTAATAAGTTTTAAGTAAAAAGCTGTTATTTTGACCTTATAAACAGCGCTCCCCTCAACCTGAAGCAGTTGACTGAGTTTTGACCTGACCTAGGAAAAATCTTCCGTAGGTAGAGGATGTGTAGGTGAAAATACATGTCGTAGGTAAACAAGTAGGTAGCCAGTTTGCCACAAGTGAGGGAATGGGAGAATATGCCTCCAAATTACTGCACAAATATAATCAAATAGGAATTATTGATTTTTGAACGCCAGGGCGGGTGTTCATACACCCGTTCATACACCCCAATAAGAGAGTTCATACTCTCCATATTTTTATCCAGATTAGATTTGAGCCGATACAGGTAGACTAGTCGATCTCCGCACGCTGAGCCGGTGTGATCCTACTCGAGAGGGATCATACTCTTGCTTGTCTGTCCTCCAACCCCCCCCCCCCCCCTGCTCCCCCTCCCCCCGCACAGCAGCCTTCACTCACGCTCATTAGTTTCTTTTCACTGCATACACGACGTGTAATTAAAGTCATACGTTTTTGTGTTCGCCAAAAATATTTTCTGATATTAGGATGTTACTTTCTATTCGAGACCTTTTTCAAGTTATAATCTCTGTTTTTGACATGTACAAAAACCGACTTTAAACACCTAGGTGCACTAAAAAGCTAAACATAACCTTATAGTTCAGAACATTTGGAGTAGGTGCCAATCTACGTCAGACTAGGCAAATACACACATGAATTGGCACCGACTCTAAATGTACTAAATTATAAGGTTATTTTTAGCTTTTTAGTGCACCTAGGTTATTTAAGTCGGTTGTTGTTTATAGATAAAAAAAAAATTACACGCTTTTTAATGTCAATAATCGTTGCATATATGCAAGTAGGTCTCAGTAACCACCTCAAAATAGCCCTAAAAAATAAAAAAAAAATACAGCCAAAAAATAATCATCTAAATCGGTTCATAAACGACGAAGTTATCCGCGTAGGCACATAAAAAAAAACCGGTCGAATTGAGAAACTTCCTCCTTTTTGAAGTCGGTTTAAAACAGTTATTTCAATACACAATAAATCCGTCTAGTCAAGAACGTAGCCATTGGTTATATCACGCATTGAATAGATTATGGAGTTGTTCCAAATATTTGAAATGTTTGGAACGACTGTAAAGTACGGACGTAGTCCTAAGCACACAGCTCTTTTAGTCTACAGATGGTGTTAATGACTATATTATTAAATATCTCAAATATGGTTTTATCACAGACATTAATTGGTACACTATTAGTGTAATTACGCAAGGCACGGCGGGCACCTAACAAGGCGGTATTAATGTAACGAGCAACAATGGTTTAATTAAGCGTGGTTTAACTGGAAGTGCTCTCGAGCTGTTGCGGCGGTGCAATTTGGTAATTACGGGCTCGAGTCGCGGCCCAGTGTGGGGGAGGTGATAATATCTTCCGCGGGGGACACTTGAGGAGCTAGCGACGAAGCCATTCTAGGGACAAAATCTAGAAGACTAGACTACTAGGAGGACATAGACTAGAGCTAGACCATTAGGAGGACATCGACTAGACCATTAGGAGGACATCGACTAGACCATTAGGAGGACATCGACTAGACCATTAGGAGGACATCGACTAGACAATTAGGAGGACATTGACTAGACCATTAGGAGGACATCGACTAGACCATTAGGAAGACATCGATTAGACCATTGGCATAACAAGGCTATATTCGGGTTTGAGAACCTTGAGAAACTGAGAACCTTGAAAGGATACCTGGCAAAATTGCCTTACGCTGGTTAGGTCTTGCAGGACATATGAGAGTTGCGACATGTAAATATTGCTAGTGGGATAAATCAGGGCACACATTAAGTCGTCTTATTTAAACCAAAACGTCTTTGTGACACTTCCATAATGATGAGTTCCATTTAGTATTATTCAGGTCTTATATTGTGATAAAGTCAATCGGTATATCGTTGCTAGTCGGTAGAGACTGGGGTACCTACTGGTGGTACAAGGGTGCGCGACCCATACAGTTCTTAAATCACACTCGACGCAGTGCAAATTGCTTTTAATCCACTCCATAGACGGCGTTTGCCGACAAATGCTCTACAAATCTCGTGCCAGTTCATAGTGAACTTTAATGTGTGGTCGTTTGAGTTCAATGTAGCTCGGTGTATTGAGAGATTCAAGTTGAAATTTAGAATGCAATTGAGGGTCCAATAAAAATGTCTAGTGATTGCTCGGTGTAGTCGACACGAGGTTTTCTATTGACTGTGAGAGCACTCGAGGCGCGGCCGCCGCATTATTAGGCCCTTGCCGGCCATTGCACGAGTAATTAAAACTATTTGAAGACGAATTTTCTCCAAGTGTTGGGACTGTGGATTTTGAGCAGTAAGTGTTCATGTTAAGCCCTATAAATCCCAACCATAATTAAATTGCAATTTGGTTCGTAGTTAGCTCGTTAATCGGCGCGACCCGTGTCGCTCGCGGCGCGGCCATTGTGTGAATGCAGCGAATCAGCAAATTCGCTCTCATTTGAAAATTATGAAATTATACCAATTTTTTCGCAACGCTTTCCTACAATGTCTTTTATTAGCGCAATGCGGCTCGACTAGCTCAATTTGTTTCTATTCTCCCGCTCTTCCATTCGCGGTAAACGGAACTCTATGACAATGCAGTAAGGTCGTTAGCGGCATATTGAAGTGTCGGCATGGAGACCACGTATGCGTAATTGCTTTTCATTACGGTTCCATTGTAGTCGAGAGGTGCGGACAAGTGGGGGGAGTGAGAGGACAGACAGGGGGGGGAGCAGACGAATTGCCAACAATTACGCAATAAAAAAATTAAAGTCGCCGCAGCCTGTCATCGCAAGCTGGTAAATGTTCAGAAAACTAAACTTGTGCGTGAGAGCCTACTACTTTTATGCGGTAGTTTGAAAAGTATATGAATATTGCTATGATATTTATATCAGGCGTTCTGGTTTTTATTGTCATTGTAAATACACGCAAACCTTACATAATTAGTGTCATTCTATTAATAGGAAGAATAAAATGATGTTTTTGGTCCGCAGGTGTGGTTCCAGAATCGACGCGCGAAGTGGCGAAAGCGCGAAAAGGCGCTCGGCCGGGACCACGCTCCATTCATGCACCACGAACACGGTAGCTATACCTTCTATTGTTACTGTTATCCTAGCATCTACTGATGCCTACCCACTTATGTCAGCAGCTTTTAGATCGTCATGTATCATTCTAAAGTCTAATATCCAAAGAGTTTTAATTTGTTATGTGTGTCAAAACCTAGCCCGACGAACAGGTACTTAAAGCAATATGTCAGCTACCATTGATAAAAGATTTTGTTTTCATGCCATAGAAGATGAAGTCAAAGCAACTCCACAACCATAGTGTTAGGGGACTTGGGCTAAGTACGGATTGGCAAGCTTTACGCGTGTTTCGATAAACTTGCAAGTTTCCTGATGATGTTCATCTTGCCTAGCCATGATCATTATCAAACATAACATTCGTAAACGGAATCTGAAATTCCAAAATATCGAATTATGTATGAAGTCTCAATTAAAAACATATACAATATTTAAAACAAAAATATGATTGCCGGATGGTAGGAATGATATTAACGAGGTGCCGGCAATTGTAGGGAGTCCCCGAGGGCTGCCGGCACCTTGTATTCGGGCTGACAACTAAAAGCTCCGTCCCGCTGTAATAAAACACGACATCCAAACTTGTAGCCGAGGTTTACCGATCATTTACTGATTGGTATCGTAGTGTGAGATATTATAGACACAAATTGTTGACAATAGGGTTGGTTACTGCTTAAAATATGAGTATGAATGATAAAGCAACAGTATATTCGAATGCCAAGAGTGGATTTGCCCATTGTTTTGCAGTCGTGCAACTTGCCCCGTTTATGAGTACCGTATACGTAGCCAAACAAACATTTGTAATATAAAAGCCAACTTCAAAAACCTAGGTGCACTAAACACCTAATAATACATACAATAAATACATCATCACGCCTGTATTCCCCGAATGGGTAGGCAGAGGTGCACTGTAGTATGCCCACACTTCGCCGATGTATTTTGATCCCAATGTAATAGGGGGCGAGCTTATTGCCATTATACCGGGCACATTCCCCCTCAATACGAGGGAGATTTGGGCCATAGTCCACCACGCTGGACCAGTGCGGGTTGGTGAACTTCACACGTCTTAGTATAGACGTGCAGGTTTCCTCACAATGTTTTCCTTCACCGTTCAGCAAGTGTTTGGTAATCATTGTTGAAAATGACATTCGCACATGAGAATTATCTCAAGAGGTGCGAGCCTGGGATTTGAACTTGCATCCCTTACGTTCAAGGCGGGCGTTCTTGCCCACGAGGCTACCACTGCTATTAATGACCTCCTTATTTATTACATTTAGAGTATTTGCCAAGTGTGTATCTGCCTAGTCCTGACATAGAGTCGCATCAGGGTTGGCTGGCACCTACTTCAAATGTAATAAATTATGAGGTCATTTCTAGCTTTTGAGTGCACCTAAAATATTATTTAAAACGATAGAAAAATATATCTGTTTCACATAATATTCGTTTAGCTTAAGCTAGGGAACCTTTACTTTACATGCCAGTATACATATTTTGAATGACATTATATATGCCAGTCGCTTCGCTTTGATATAAATAATGAGCTTGTTAAACAGGAAATAGAGAAAAATACTCGTGTCATAAAACATATGACACTCTTTTGAGGTATAAAAGCGTAGCCCAATTAAACCCTGAATATGAAAGTAATGCGCGTATAATGACAGCGTTTTACGCGATCTGATGATAACGACAATTACAGGGAATTCGTTTACACAGTGATTGATAGCGCGCTCGTTACACGGCACGCGACAATCCCTAAGCCTACTTTCGCACGGTAAAACCGGCTGCCCAATCATTAAGTATTACTGGCAACGGTTGGACAGTGGCAACGTTCAAAATTGATGTCGATATACGGGAGTACTGGACCTCAAGACTACTAACACCACCATGAGCACCATACAATGTTCAGGGGAGGATCCCAGTTACATCTAGATCCGGGCCAATTCCGAAAAGGCTATTGCAGCACTGATAGCCAGAATATGAGCAGTGTGGATTTAGACATTGACACAATGAAGCCATAATAGTAGTCATAATAAAACATATTGTTTTCATGCCTTAATTAAACGGGGCTGATGCTACACCGATTTCATTACTAAAATTGGGTCCCTGCTTGACGAGAGGAAACAAAATGTTCTCTGTTGCCAGAAATCACGTAGTTTTCGCGTAGCAGGTTTTACCGCGTGAATAGGGACACCGTATTCAATAATTTATGAGATGGATCCCTAAATCGAAATAACTTACGCTTTGCGAGAAGAAACATTATACACATCTACTTATGTGATGTCAGATAAAACACAATAAATATGTTTTGATTGATCAAAATGCTTGTGTGAGGGTACAACATAAAAATAATATCGTAGTCCTCAACTTCTTTCTGTCTTCTTCTTTATCCGTTCGTGTTATTCCAAATGAATAAATAACTGGTAGAATTACCAGATGATGTAGAGCCTGAATCTAATATTTGAAAGTGAATTGGAGTGACTATAACCGCGATAACCTACAGTTGACTCAGTGCAGAAGGTGTTCAGTAAATAGTCAAAGGTGTGGGAGCACGCGCGGCCCAGCAGGTGCTGCCTCACAAAGCTGGGATTGTGCGCGCTATCTGTGGGCGAGCGTCACCTGCATTGTAACGTTAATGTTGATATCATTGAATAAACATTTATAAAGGGGTCACTTTACAAAGTCAGTACAGTTGTCGATACAGGGATCAAAAATATTCAATTAATATTGGATGAGGGTAACTCGGAGCTGTGTCTACTACCGTCAAAGTATCTAACATCGTAAGAAAGTTGGCATTGATGTCAATCGTGTTGTAAATGAACTACAACTCAAGTTTCTATCGATGGTACAAAGGCAAGGGCATTCAAGTGCAATCTTGGGTGATATTGAGATATGTATATCGTTTGAATCAGCTAACTTTTCTCTGTCGTTTGAGCTTGGTTTCGTGCAAAGTTACCAAAATGGGGCTTGAGTTAATTTCGCCTTTTAAGCGTTGATATAATTTGAAAATCGATTGGATTTTTGTTTATTGTTAGAGCATGTGTGCTGTATTAAAGGTAAAGGTTATTGTTGCAGTGGTGGGTGAGTGGGGCGGTGGGCCGCCTGGCGGGGAGTGGTGGGCGCTGGGCCTGGGCGCGGGGCTGGGCGCGCTCGGCGTGCCCGCGCCCCTGTGGCACGACGCCGAGCCCGCCGCCGCCTTCAGGGCGCTGCTGCACAGGTACTACATCTACTATCCAGTCTACCAATATTCTATAACAGTCTACTACTTTAAGAGTTTGCCTTGCATCACTGTTCATGTCTGCACTATTCTTTAATAACCTTATAAGTGCAAAATAGCAGTTTAACAATCTTTGAGTGTCATCGTATCATAAAATAAAAATATCGCCGTATCGTCTGATCCCAAACCAAGCAAAGCTTGTACTATGAATATGATACAATAGGCTGGGAGCGATCTCAAATTTGTCACTAGCGGGAATCGAACCCGCAACCAAGACCAGACCGTCGTTCATCATCAGTATCATCATCATGACATGTCCCTTGTATTGTTCAGGTATGTGCTGGCGTTGCCGCCGCCCGCGCTACGACCGCCGGAGCCGGAGCCGCCGGCGCCTGCATCACCTCCCTCCCCGCCCCCCCACACCCACTCCCACTCGCACCCCTCCTCACCCGCGCTCGCTCGCCTCGCCAGCGCGGAGACACTCCGCCTCCGAGCGCATGATGCACTCCTCCAAGAGCACGCGGTCTTACAACACAACAACAAAGTTCACACGTAACCTGAAGGCAACACGTGGGCCGGTGTCGAACTTGATTTGTCGTGTGTATGGGATACGTCAGTACAGTCCTGAAAAAAAAGTGATTGATCATAACATTTATTAGACTGTAGGTATGTATCATAACAACGCATTGGATATATTGTAAGTCCATGAATAGTAGGGAGATAGGGATGGTGTTTATATCTGCACTGTTCAATTGCAGATTTTAATATTTCACTCAAATTCATCCTTATAACGAACGTGCTAAAATGAGAATTATAGAAAAACTAGTCTAAAATAATCGGTTAAAATTCTTCCAATAAGCTTTGGTGAAAAAAAATAATTGCATTTATTCAATATGCTGTGCCACTAAACGACAAAATGTTGTTTGCACTTCAGGCAACATCATTGGGTCCTCCTGTAACAACTAAACTTTGTTGTGAGACTTATCCATCATCCGAACACTTATACAACCGGTCGTCCCACATATTGTAAGACAGGTTGATGGACATTTTGTCGCTTAGCGATTCTACGGCTCTCCAGCCACCTTGTTATTGAGACGTGTGCCTTAACGTTCGACTTTGTAAACTATTGCAAAACATTCCGTATGATCTCTACATTAACGTAATATTAGTTTAGAATTCATTATTGTATATATAGAGGATGTATTTAGAATTGTATATTAGTTTTATATAATGTACAGTCGGGGTAAAATAGGGTCATCATCTTAAAGTTCACATTTGCTTGCACCAGTGTAATAATCAGTCAAGCCAATATTTCATTTCAAACCAAACATAAATATCGTAATGACTATTAAATATAACATATTTAATTCGGACTTCGTAATACCTAGGCCATTAATAAGGTACAGTTACTGAATATTGGTTGTTATTGCTATTCATTTGTTTACAATAGTTTTTACAAAGCATTCTTGTGTATAAAAGTGTTTGGTAGAGTCATCATAATTCTATTACCGAAACTTTAAAACGAACCGATTGTCATGTTATTTTGTCTCTTTCGATTGTCTTGATTGAAATTAATAATATTGTACTTATTTTTACGGTTCCGTACCTCAAAACGAAAGAAGGAACCCTTATACGATCACTTCGTTTTCCGTCTGCCTGTTTGTTTTTCAAGGCCCTTTTTACTTAAATATTATGTCTGTAGTTACGGAACCGTCAGAGCGCGAGTCCGACTCGCACTTGGCCGATTTTTAAGGTTCCGTACCCAAAGGATAAACAGGAACCCTATTACTAAGACTTCGCTGTCCGTCCGTCCATCCGTCTGTCACCAGGCTGTATCTCATGAACCGTGATAGCTAGAGAATTGAAAATTTCACAGATGTTGTATTTATGTTGCTGCTATAAATACAAAAAAATAGAATAAAATAAATATTTAAGGGGGCTCCCATACAACAAACGTGTCTTTTTTGCCGTTTTTATAGAAAATGGTAGGGAACCCTTCGTGCGCGAGTCCGACTCGCACTTGGCAGGTTTTTATTTGTATATAGTGTAATTTATTAGCGCTGTATGTTTAGTAGATTGTGTACTTGAGCTCATGTAGGGAACCAATATAAATAATATTTATTGTAGAGAGTTTGCAATATGGTGTCTGTGTAGCTGTGTTAATAAATTAGATTAAAAATATAATTATTGTGTCTTATTCAACCTACAATAACTGCAACGTCAATATCCTAAATGATCAACGGACCATCCACGAGACCGAGAGGTTCTCGGTTCGATTCCCACTGCGGACATTATATTTTTGACGTCAGCTCACTTCTAGTACAAGCTTAATTGGAGGAGATGACGGGAGTACTAAGAAGATAAGGTAAGATAATATGAATGAGATAGTCATCTTAAAAAAACTGTTAATCCAACCCTTGTTTTTTTTTTGGGTTCTGGGCCCCGATTTTCGTGCGATCGAGATTCATCTCTATTCGAGATATCTCGAAACAAATGAAAAAAACACATACGATTTGACGTTTCGTTTCGAGATATCTCGAAAAGAGATGAATCTCGATCGCACGAAATTCGGGGCCCTGAACATAAATAGGAACCGATTTAGGATCACTTTCTTGTCCGTCTGACTGTCTGTCAAGATAGCATTTTTTTATTAAATGAACCCCAATTTTTTTTTCGCATTTTTATGCTTACGTAAATATAGCAGTTTAATACAGAAGATAGATTTAACATACATTAAAAATCTGTGATCGTTGAGAGCGTGCAATCTGTTCCAGCAACATTAAATTTGCTTCTCCGTCGATTGCTCCACAAAGAACTTGAGTGTTTGAAGGAAGATTAATTTCGTAAAAATTCGGGCGTCGAGCGGGGAACGAGTAAGCCTCTCGGAGGCGTACATAGCTATGTGTTCAATATATCGCTAAGTACTGAAGCTTAGGGATGGAATTTACAAGTGGATATTTGCGAAAAATATAACAAAAGAGATTATAGATCATAATCTGTGGCAGCAGATCTCTGGTTTGCTCTGGGGCTTTGTATTTAGTTACAATTTGATCGCCTAAAGCCCGGGGCACACTGAAACGTCAAGACGCTGACGTCAAAATTCTTGCCAGTACCAAAAGGAACTATGTGTCAATGTGCATCAAAACCTCAACCACATGTCAAACTTCGCTCGCGATCTCAATCATATTTAATTGAAGAATGACCTTTTTTACAAGCTTTATATTAACTTGCAATGGAACCGGGTGGAATCTTCCAACTGAATTTTAAATCAGTTATCTTTAACCGATTGAGCTGAAATTTGGTATACACGCTTATTTTGGATGACAATGCATGCTTAGCTATGTGACGTCATTCTAATTCCAATATGGTGGATCATCCAAGATGGCGGAATAGTTTTTTTTTCTGCACTACCATAGTATGGGTATTAAATGAAAGAGCTTGCTGAGGAAAACACGAAAACCAAGGGCAATTAAGTAAAGTTTGTTTTTAAAAAGTTTTTTTTACTATTAATTTTCTATGAGTCAGTACAGGTCGTTTTGATATAGGCAAACATTTTCATCGCGAGTTTTGACGCATCAGTTTGCTCAGGGCTCTATAATGGCTTAGTTGTTTTCAGAGCGAATAAGTAATTAATAAATTAATTAGTAAAAAACTTTTAAAAAACAAACTTTTATTAAATTGCCCTTATATGAGAAAATAGACTTTAAATTAAATCAAACCATTCAATTTAGTACATGTATTACACAATTTATTAAATGATCTATTAAAGCTTGTCGCGAGATTTACCTGTGTACTAACAAGTTATGCTTGACATACTTATTATAAGTAATTCTAGGAAAGAAAATGTTTCCTATAAAATATGCAAATCTCGCTATTCCGCCATCTTGGATGATCCGCCATGGAATTAGAATGACGTCACATAGCTAAGCATGCACTGTCATCCAAAATAAGCGTGTAAACCAAATTTAAGCTCAATCGGTTAAAGATAACTGATTTAAAATTCAGTTGCAAGATTCCACCCGGACATAGGTACATAGGTAGATACGTTGCAAGCTAATATAAAGCTTGTAAAATACTAAAACATCAGATGCACATAAAAGCTCTCATTATTAGCACTTATTAGATATTCTAGACATAAAGAACTCAAAACAGCTGAGACATTAAGAAATTTGCATATTATATATACTGATAAAAATATTTGCAGTAGACATTCCAAAAAAATTGGGGTTATTTGAAGGTTAATCTAATCTAATCAACTCATAAAATGATTTTCAAGTGTAGCCCACGAAATCTCTTTCAGTAAGGATACCCGCTTTATTACGACGCGTTGCGTCTATCTCCTTATAGTCGCTGAGCTTCTAGTAATCTCCTTAAACTGGTACTTACTGCCGGCGCGCGAGGCGGGCGGGCGGGGGTGTGCGGGGGCGGCCGGCGCGACCACTCCCCACACACTTCCAATCCTGTAATTGGTCAAAGTCGATCTACTTAGTTCACACCGTTAATCCGGTATGTTAAGAAGCTTGATTATATTAATTAACGTACCTATTTATCATTATTTACTCAAATGAGATTTTGATGACATTATAGTTGGAGCATTTAGACTTAGAATACATTAAGCTAGATTTATATATAACGTGCAATGTATCCAATGTTAAAGAACCTCATTAAATAAATAAATAAATAAATAAATAAACTGACCACTTCAGCTGAGAAAGTTGATGATTAGGTAAGTACTATTGATACGTTAAAGCACAGTCAACCCTCATGCGTCGAAATGTTTGCCAATATGATAACAAACTATGTGATACTATGGATTGTACGGTGCTAGCAACGTACACCATTTAGCGCCGTGTCAGCGTTTACGCCAGCACGCGCTAATGCAACCAAATGCATATCCAGTACACATTCAGCCACCAACCGCGGTTCGCGTGCTCACCCAACCATTAGGCCATAAGTTGAGATAAATTAAACCATTTTTAACTTAACTTAGCTTTTACCTATTAACCAAACCATACGTAAATTACTGTACGGCTACCACCCCGTACATCGTAAAGATTGAATTTCTGTGGTACAAGCCACGCCAAGCTGACGCCATCATACTTTAAAACTTCGCTCGCGCTGTCAGTGTCATTTTGTTAAAGAATGAACTTTTTCTATGAGTATAGATAGTTTGTTTTATATCATTTGACACGCGCGGTTTGACGCCCCAGTTTACGGGAGACCTTCCCTATACCTACGCAAGTACGTTTGCGTTACAAGTAAAACTTATATCACTTCATCAATATTTTGTTTGGTGGTAGGCTAGATAAGTAAGTAATGAGATGTCCCTTTATTACCCCTGAGTACGATGTCGGACCCCCTCCCCCGGGCCAGTGGGGCGGTTACCCGCGCCCTAACTCGGTTAACTTTATTACGGACTTCGCTTCTTGTGTGTTCAGGAGCTTATTAACCGGCTTCTTAGCCGTAAACAGTTTAACATTATCTACTTATATTGCCAATTTAACTAGAGGCTTTGTATTCTATGCGTGCTTAGCCAAAGAGAGGAAATTAATTAAATGATACTCACTACACCGTCATATTACATCATAGGAACAATTAGGGAAACATTTTGTTTATGTTGAATGACTAATGGATGATCGTTATTTCATTGAATTTGTTCGCCATGTTGAGATCATAGATTCATAACAAAACCGGCCAAGTGCGAATCGGACTCGCGCACAGAGGGTTCTTAACGTAAGCTATGCTCTGAGTTTTAAAGTTGAGTCATCGTTTAAAAACCCATTAAAGTATATCTCATTTACATTGGTTTCAAAAACATCTGTTGTAATTGACAATATCAACTGGCACACAATAGTACGGGACTTCGACAGGTCATAGGCGAACGACAGAAGGTAAGCTTACTCGACTAATAATATAATCCATTGGCGAAGTTTGGAAAATTTACCTTCACAATTTGAGACTATTCAATATCGTTATAAATTATAGCCTCAATCAATTATTGATGGGCTGATATGATTATGACTGGGCCCCTGAATTCTATCGCAGTGGAGTTGCTATAAGTAACTACTTTTGTTTGCACAAAACAACGTCTTTTATCAATGGTAGCTAGAATAGGTATGTCTTTTCAAAGTGACCACTAACACTAGCTTTATTGTAAATCCTGTATAGTTAATAGTTTCATCAGAAATCGTTCAGTAGTTTAGATCTATTCATCCTCACTAAATTTCAAATTATTTTAGGATTAGTAGGATGTATGTTAATACTTCTAAAATATAGGAAACAGAACATGGAATTGTTCACAGTGGCAAGGCTTAAACGAGCAAATGTGTAGAGTAATAGTTCTGGTGAGGCCTGGCGTGTGGCGCGCGCCGGTTCGTGGAACAATACCGCCGGTTGTCGCTGACAGCGCCGCGACTCCTCCATTGTGCGATGTTTTAATTGCTTACTGCGATTTGCCGCTGAATACCAGCTCAAATCACATTTTCGTTTGTGTATTTCAATTTCAAATTGTTTTCTAGGTCGTCACCAAGTTGGAACATACACATGTTTAGTATCCTGTTTCTTGATACATCTATACAAATAAATGAAAATTAATGATAAAAAAAAACTTTTTAAAAACAAACTTTTATTTAATTGCCATTACATTTCGTGTTCTCCTCAGCAAGCCCTTTCATTTGATACCCATACTGTGGTAGTGCAGAAAAAATAACAATTCCGCCATCTTGGATGATCCGCTATATTGGAATTACAATGACGTCACATAGCTAAGCATTCATTGTAATCCAAAATAAGCGTGTATACCAAATTTCAGCTCAATCGGTTAAAGATAAGTGATTTAAAATTCAGTTGCAAGATTCCACCCGGACATACATTGCAAGTTAATATAAAGCTTATAAAATTGAAGGGTCTGTTTGTAATCTCAAAATAACAGCTTCTTACTTAGTGCCTAAGAAAGTATTATGCCATTGTACGTATATTATACGCTACATATAACGAATACGCAATTAAAAACAAATCTGTATATGCCTGTTTGAGGTAACCTCCCAAACGGCTGGACTGATTTTGACGGGATTGTAACTGGCAGAAAACTAATATTACAAGGAGTTACTCAGTCTAATTTTATTTCAGAAAAAATAATTACGATTCTGCGGGAAAAATGAAACCCATTTGTCTAAGGGTGCCTACATTTAGCGCGTATAAGTAGTGGATTCAGCTAGTTTCTATATAAAAGTTCTGGTAGCCTGGACTTAGCCCTCGATAAATAATAATGCTTGGTTTATCCTTTCCAACGAAATAGTACAATTATTACATAGCGGGCGATCAATCAGTAAATCTCACCTCGGTCTATATTTTCGTCAAGTTATACAAAGATTTTTATAACCAATTTAATTTTATCAAATTATAAAGGTTCGCCAACTTTAGTCCGCGTACTTCACACAGGCTAGAGTCTTAAATCGTTCAGTTGGTACCTCCACAAATAAACACAGGGTAATCGTTGTCTCAGCACTAATTACATTTTCAAAGAGTCCCCCTGAGTACACAGCCATTTGGAGTTTTATTAAAACGGAAGCTGGTTCTGTTAACCGCGCCTGTTTGCCGCGGAGTAATATTATTAGAAGGGTTCGGTTTCAATATTTGTAATGTGCGGTTCTTATATCTCTGCTATAAAATGTCAAGTCAATAGTCGAGGTACTGTCGCTCTTTGATATTAAACTATATATGTATTACTCATTTGAGGGGATTCCAAGAAATATATCAACTTTCTGTAACCAAAATGTGTAATTCCTATTTTATACTAGCTGAGCCTGCGCGCAATATAGGCACCGTAATTACCTACCTGGAACAAATGAAAAATCCATCAAAGTCGGTCCAACACTTCGGGAGTTTACCACAAACAGACAGATAAATAAACCGGCCAAGTGCGAGTAAGACTCGCGCGCGAAGGGTTCCGCACCATTATCTATAAAAACAGCAAAAAAATCACGTTTGTTGTATGGGAGCCACTTTAAATATTTATTTTATTCACTTTTTAACCGACTTCAAAAAGGAGGAGGTTCTCAATTCGACCCGTATGTTTTTTTTTTTATGTTTTTTTTTTATGTATGTTACCGCATATCTCCGGCGTCTGTCGACCGATTTCGAAAATTTTTTTGAGGTTTGCTAGGAAATTCTTCAAGGTTGGTCCCATTTCAAAAATATTATCAGAAATCCCTTGGGGGTGAAATGGGGGGTTGAAGGTCGCATAATTTCAAAAATATTTTTTGAACGATTTGAAACTTTGTATATGTATTGAAATTAAACTATTTTACGGATTTTATCGCGTTTATTTACTATTTTATTTTCCCGAAACGCGATAAAATCCGTAAAATAGTTTAATTTCAATGTATAGTATTCGCGTAAATATAAGAAAACAATATTTGTATATGTATTTAACATACAAAATAAAAAAACACGTCTTTCAGGAATTTTGAAAGAAAAAATATGTAGGGGGTGAAATGGGGGTCCAATCCGGACTACAGCATATCTCCGGCGTTAGTGAACCGATTTCGAAAAATCTTTTTTTGTTTAATACGGATTGTTAACAAAGATCGAAACCCACCTCCAAAGGGGTGGAAAGGGGGGGTGAGGGGGGGTGATTTTTTTTTGGCTGTAAATTTTTACTTTTTTAGGGCTGTTATAAGGTGATAATATTTGCAAATTTTAAAACGATTATTGACACTAAAAATCGTGAAAAAAAATTATTTTTAACAAAAACCAAAAACCGACTTCAAAAACCTAGGTGCACTAAAAAGCTACAAATAACCTTACAATTCATTACATTTGGAGTCGGTGCCAATTCATGTGTGTATTTGCCTTGTCCGACGTTGATTGGCACCAACTCCAAATGTAATGAATTGTAAGGTTATTTGTAGCTTTTTAGTGCACCTAGGTTTTTGAAGTCGGTTTTTGTTTTTTGTTAAAAATATTTTTTTTAGTATTTGTTGTTATAGCGGCGACAGACATACACCATCTGTGAAAATTTCAACTCTCTAACTATTATGAGATACAGCCTGGTGACAGACGGACGGACGGACGGACGGACGGCGAAGTCTTAGTAATAGGGTTCCGATTTTACCCTTTGGGTACGGAACGCTAAAAAAGGAAATTGCATTTTCAATATAAAAAGCGTCTATACTTTCATATGCATTTAGTAAAAGCATATTGACATCACAAGCAGACACTTAAATTTTCTTTATTTTGATAGATGTTATACTACTCTATTATATATCGAATAAACTGTGTAGCGTGTAGTTAGCCTTTTCTAACCGATCAGAAGAATGGCTGAATATGAAAATGCTTTGTACATAACTCAATAACCTATGGCCTCTCTCTGGTCTCGGCGCGGGCGGATGGAATTATCCATGTAACGACGGCTTATGACCGGAATCAATACGCGATCATCGCAATAAAAGCTGTAGATGTTTGCAGTGGCGCCCGCCCCGCGCCCCGCCCGCCCCCGCCAGCCCCCGCCCGCCCCTGGGGCGCCCGCCAATTTAGCCGATATTAAGTTTATACAGCGATTTGTACCCTTCTTTACACCGATAACGATCAACGCACAGTGACTTACAAAATCGTTGTATGTCGAACATGATCATATTACTTTCTTACAAGTACATTGATTCAAACTTCTATTGTCTGTAAAATTCAAATCACCTGGAAGGCATTTTACATCGACGGTTTATTTTGTCAATAAGTCAATAGTTTCAGGCAATAGTATTAAGAAAATGATCATTAAGCCCTGTGCACTCTGTGACGTCAGACACGCGCGTCAAAATTTCTGTCAATACTAAAATTAACTCTATGAACAATATACAGATCGAAGTTTTGACGTAAAAGCCTCGTGACTTTGTAGATGACGTTTCGTTGGAGAATTCGCTATTTCCCAGTGCCCAGTGGTCCCTGTGCCCAGTGCTTTAAAGTTACAAAAACTAGACCACAGAAAACTACGCCTGAAATAAAATTAAACTATTAAATGGAAATTCGTCTATTGTTCTGAAATATAACACTGTAAATGCTTCGTAAGAAGATGTGGATATTGATAAAGCAAATGGTATTTGATAATAAACCGGCCTGCTTAGCGCGGTAGAGCCGAGTGCCCAACTGGTCCCATAACCGGTAATATTCGCCCCAATGTGCGTTTGGCCGTAACGCTCCTGGTCGGTGAGCGTTATTATTGGGTCAATTGCCCCTCCCCGCGGCGATATTAGCCGGCTGTCAGCCCGCCCGCGCCCGCCACACTCGCCAATTCATTACTTTCGCATTAAAGCACATCTCTTAGAAAAATAAATCAACGTTTGCGGAAGCTTCATCGATATTTTTATGCCTGAGGTATTGACATCATTAAAAGAGAATTGGTGTCAGCGTCAAAAGGAGGCATGTATATTACAGGCGTCGTGATGCACTAAGACAGGCGTCTCGAATACCTTTAAATAACGACGTCACGACAGTCTGTAAGCGGTGGCGTCTCGACGCCCTAAGACAGGCGTCACGAAGTCCTAAAACCCATGTCAGACGCCGCACAACGAGCATCATTTTGCCGTATACCTGGCATTCTGTGAATGGTGTCGCGACGCTTATATAATTGACATTACGACACTTATTTATGATTAAGTATAACTAAATAATAAAAAATAACAATTAATAAAATAAAAAATCCTAGTTTGTAATTTCAAGTTCTTTGTAACGTCAACATTTTGTTACTAATGGTTTTTCAAAATCGGGCACTAAATTAACAGACCATGTTAATTAATCATTTCTCACGAGAGTCAATATTCACTGGTTCGAAGTTAATGTGAATTGCATCGGACTGAATCACGCGGCCAATGTGAACGAACAAACTAGTGCAATTCCGATGATTTGCCGTGGGAATGCAGGGGTCGTACGTAATTTAATTAATTCAGTTTGAATTAACTTCGTATGCCAATAATGGCTTTGATTTTGTTCACCGATTGATCGTAATATGCTTGTTTCATTGTGTTTCAAAGAATAAGAATTGAATAGGTTTTACTTGGGACTGGGTTTTATCTTTTTAGACCACCTACATTTTTAAGTCGATTTATAATAAAGTATTTTTCTTTCACCGTTTCATAACAAGTGGTAATTTCGGATGTAAATGAGGAAAACATCGTGAGGAAACCTGCACGTTTGCGGGAACTTGACTAATTCTCGATGTGTGACGTCTGCCAACCCGCACGGGGCCAGCGTGGTGGACTATGGCCTGAATCCCCCTCGCATTGAAGGGAGGCCCGTGCCCAGTAGTGGGACGTTAAAAGGGCTGTAGTTAGTTTTATAAATAAGTATGTAACATAGACGGTATCTCCTGATGAGCTTAGCTTATGTGTGAAACTCGCAGCAGAACTGCTAGACGTCTGCAAGTATTAAGCCCAGGCACACTGGGCTGGAGTTTAAAGACTCGCACTGCAAAAGTTGTGTCAATACGAAAACGAACTCTGTGTTAATAAACATAAAGATTGAATTTCTGTAGTAAAAGCTAAAGGATTAAGCTGCAACTTTCGCTCGCGAGGACCGTATTGAGTACCAGGGCAGCATGTTACCAGGGACGTCATCTTTTGATAATTTAATAGTTTGACCAATTGTTTAATAGAAGTCTCAAGAATGTTAGTTATCGTTTAATATTATCGCATTGTTCAGGACCAGGCGCACGTGGCCACTCGAACCGTGGGAGCCGCCGCGTGCGCAGATAGTGCACCTAACAAGACCACACCTTATCAAATGTTGTTTATTTAAACACCTGAGCAATTGGAGTTACGACCATATGCCATTTGGTTTGATATATACAAATTAGTTTAAAACGGAGGAGGTTCTTAACTCAACCCGTATGTTCTTACTTTAAATATTTATCGTTTACTTAATTTGAATTAATTTATGAGGTGGATCTATAAACATATATCTACAATATATACTATCTATAAAACAGTGACCAATATACAGTTTACGTATGTATGTTTGTATTTACGTATGTTACTCCGTAGCGCATAAACTATTTATCCGCTTTTAATGAATTAGGAGTCAATCGATTTGTTATTATGGCCCAGGTATCATAGGCTACATTTTAAACGACTTCAACAATAGGAGTGGATTTTATCTAGTAATCCGCGATTTTAATTCTGTGGCCGGGTTACAGTTATTTAAACTTTATTGTTTTTTGTGTCACGGCCCACGGAGTTTTACTAGTTTTACTAGATGTCCAGTCAGGACATCACTAGCGGCTACTAAATGTTTACCGAAACAACAGGTACGAGTGGATATCGCGTCAGGTGCGTGTTCCCGCGCGGTGATCGATCGCAGCTAATAACACATTTATTGCTATCATTAACACTATATTAAATTTGTGCTATCAACGTCAACGCGTCACAAATTATTAGAAAATGAACCTCATTATGCGATAACAATATCCGATATATTGTTTTACCAGATATGATAATCACGATATCCAGCTCAGTTATGATTGCCTGGTACCATCAAATATTATTATGTCGTAAGTGTTTCTCAAGTACCTATGTTAAATGAGATATCTATTAGTTGATTATCATCAGTCAAAATATATCTAACGATAATCGTCTTAAAACAAGTACCTAAGATTGCACCCAAACAATATAAAAGAACCTGCGTTTTAAATCATGACTTCGTTACCTACTGCGCTCTGTCTCTTGTGACAAGAAACAATGTGCGGTTTAATTTTGTCTCATTCTCTTGTACGTATTACCAAAGTAATAGAGCAAGTCGGTGTTACATAAACCGTGACCCAAGTCTTGTTTTGGCGAACGTGCTAGCCGTGTAGAGTATCACAAATTGGTGTAGCATGGTGCAGTTAATCTGAATTGTTAACGAGAAGAATGCCGCGTATACGATGGTAATTGGACTGATATCAGCTATATATAGGTTGATTCTCTCCACATACGTCGGAATAAAAGGTACGACAATGATTTTGTGTGGTCACATAAAATTACTATTTCTGGGAATATATAAGTACTAACCGTTGTTTTTTGATAAAAGTATCTACAGTTTCTTTCAGGATCTTCTCAGTAAATGATAGTTTCTACATTGAAATGCTTCACCCATTACATTTTATTTCAGTTGACGATAATAGAATTAAGTATAGTTTTGAGTATCACAAAATAAAAGCTTACCTATGTGAAAGACATAAATAACATCAAAAAATATTGTGAGAAAGAAAATGAAGGCAGATCATCCTATACGCGAACCCTAAGCCAATCCATATAATTGGCAACGATCAATTAGTGGCACCCGCGCAGGTTGCTACTGCACCATCAGCACGCGAGGGCAGCCACCGCAGCTTGTTAACATTTGAACATAACCACGATGCTCGGGAGTCTACTGGTGATCAACCTGGTTGCCACTGTTATGGGCTACGGAGATGGTGAGGAGTCTATAAAACTTCTAAGAGATAGAAATATGCAGTCAGAAACGTCAACCTATCAAAATCTTTTTCGATATCTGGTAATGTACCTATACATACTGCACATCAACATAGGAGTCCCGTTAAATGAATCTGGTTTCTACACTAAATAAAACTTGAAATAGTGGGGGGGGGGGGGAGGGTCATTTTTTTTTTGCCAATACAAAAACGAACTCTGTGATAAAAGCAACGTGATCACTCGTCAAAATTTGTTCAAGAATGAGGGTTTTAATTGAGCTAATATAGCTCATTTTGGAATTGAGAGTGAGATTGAGCAGAGACGAATGATCTTAAAAGACCGATCGGAGGGCGAAGGAATTTTTACAGTGAAATTACTTCAACAGGTATTTTAGATTATAATTGTGTAAGATATTTCTTAAATTTTGTTTGAAATTTAAAGTATTGAAATAGACTCATCATTTGTCAGGGCGAGGCGGACGCGGGGCGCCTTTACCTGGCACCCTGAGCTCTGTGGGTGGCTCGGGCGAGGAGTCCCCACCGGTCTACCGGCCAGGATCCCAGGCGTGAGCACTTAATCATTATCAATATTCATTACAGTAGCATAATTCCCTTCAATCTCCTTCATTATATCACTTATCACAACAGTTCCATTTCTTTATGTCTCTAATAATATCGGTCTCGTCACATCTTTCTCTTGTCTTGCATTTACTCAGACACTTAAGCTGCAACACTACAACAAGCTACTTTGGTACTACTTTATGTAACGTTACCAGCATTCGAAATCGGTGTATGATGACAATATGGTAGTATCTGACTATTCATAAATGCCATTGTTCATCTACAAAGACTAGTAATGCTATATTAACAGACTCCAGTCTACAGTTATTAACTATGACATCAGGACGTCTAACACCTCAGTCCCCCCGTGACCATGGTTGCTGTAAAGCAGCCGAAACGTCGGGAAAATCAAATAGTAAATAAACGCGATAGAATCCGTAAAATAGTTTTATTTCAAAGACTCCAGTCTATTATGATTCGCGGTACGTTTCAGGTACGTGGTATCTCAGTTCGTAAAGCCGAAGCCGCCACACCAGTACTGGGAGGAGGAGACGTCGCTGACGCTGGTGCCGGAGAATAAGAACTGCTTGTTGTGCGAGGCGCAGGACACTGGTGCCTGCCGCGCCATGCCCTCCTGCGTGTACTGCGAGCCTACAGTCACCGCGCTTTGCGAACGAAGCACTCCCTGCCTTAGATGCACCGGTAACTAATACCTAGCTTTTATTTCCAACAGTAGCTTCTTCAGGTAGGTATATTAAAATGTTTACTTCTCCATAACCAGTTTATACGTTATCAATAACTTTGGTTCTTCGGGTCAAATTCGCCAAATTTAGAACGTTTAATGTAGGTGAAACAACAAAACAATTACTATATTTAAATCGATATATAGGGCTAGACTGCACAGTTCGGTACTGTGTGATTTTATTCACATTATAAATAACTCTAGTCCTTTATAAATAACACTACCGTTGTGCGTTCCTTTAAGGAATTCAGCAGGATAATACATATTATAATGTCGTCGTGCTCATTACGCACAAATATTACATTGCTAAGAGGCTAACTTCAGGCGCACATGTTGTGAGACGACACGATGCTTGTCGGATTATGGAACACTAAAAAAGTAGTTTAGCAGCCAATAGTGACAAGACAAAATGTGAGATAGATCAATTATGTCCCTTTCTGATATGAATTACGAGAGAGAGAGGGAGAGCAACCCATCCCGACATAACTCCAAGGTCCAATGTCTAGGTACTAACACAATCGTTGTAGTATGACTGACTATGACTTCATTTTTCAAGAAAGCAACTTATTTTATCAATAAACGCGAATATGACTAGTCTAAAGCTTCAAAATGGTAATTTCTAATGTGTACAGTTGACATAAAACACGTTTGAAGCCATAGAAGGATAGTATTAGTGGACGTTAGCAGGCCCTGTTTAAGCGCACGAGCTAACAATCCTGCCGCGTAGCATCCATGTATGATATTTATGTACTGTTTCGCAGTGATAAAGAACCCATTCTTCAAGTGCATCCCCGGTGAGAAGTACATGGACGAGTGTGACTCCTGCCGCTGTACGGACGGTCACAGCGGCTGGTGCACTAACCAGTTCTGCGAGTTCCGCTCCCTCCACATCTACGCCCTGAAGCTCTCCGACGGAGAGTTCTATTGAATATATACTTCAATTACTATCTTTGCTTATTTGAACTCTAGGTTACCTTACCTTAATCCTTTTTATCTGACAAGGGCGTATGCAAAAGGAAAGGTTATGATTTTAGCAGTCTGTATTTTATTATTTATTCTGATTTTGATGAATAAGTTGTTAATCGATTTGTAGTTAGTAGATCATTTTGTAGTGTACCTGGTTGGGTTATTGACACTCATATAAAATATAACCAAACGAAACGTAAGTCTAATTGAATTCTTTTATACTGTACCTTTGGAAATAACACATGCCAACATATAACATTGAACATAAATGCTCATAGATTTTTTTCAGGGGCGGTCGAAACCTGCCTTAATGGAAACTAGAATACTGTAAAATCAGTTACTTTGTCAATACTTACTGATGTGACACTTCCGGTAATCACATCAGCATCTCCACACGTCCAAACCCTGCTAATTGATGCAAATATTTACTTCCACACAAACCAACCGACCGTTCAACCGTGTATCCTTCATTAAATCCTTATTGTGTAAGGCTTAAGGTGTACATTTCCCATTTAAGATTACAGTGATAGTGAATCCGAGTTGGGTGGTCGGTGAAGGATTAGCTAAAGGTAATTATTCGCTACCGTGAGATATTTTGGGGTTCTTAAGGCGACTTGAACGTTTTAGATAACACTTGACAATGTTGTCTTATTTAATGTTTCTTGTTCGTTGGAGTGTGAGTATTATTAGATACTTATCACTGTTCGGGGTAGGATTTACGAATGCGATGGGTTAGGTAATTCTTAGTATGCTGAAAGGAGCTTCATTATAGATAATTGATCGTCTTGAACGTAATACTTTAAAATCTGCATGAATGGCGTTTGCGTCAAGACTAATGACACGGGATTTGTCAATTTAGTTTCGTAAAGCGATTAAGCTTGATACGAGCCGTGACAAAAGTCGAGTCTTGGCATGCGTACTGGGGCGGTGCAGATACTATAGGTTTGAGTCTTATGTAAATCAAAAGTTCAAAACTACCACTTCTTCGTAATATCATTGCAATTAGATTCATATTTCAATAAGCTTAGAGTTTATATTTAGGTGGAAAATGATCTAAAGAGTAATTTTTAAACCACATCATGTCTGGTATACATTTCAATCTTCTATTACTATGAACCAGCAAAAAATATGTTCGAAGTAAAAAAAAATATAACAATACTCTTTTATGAATAGGAACTTTAAGTATCAAATAAGTATTATAAAGAAATCTATTGCTTTATTGAAGTCGGTTAATAAATGTCAAACAATTTATTTGTAAACTGCTCGACAATGCGGCTGCTAAATGACAAGGAGATCGTGTTACAGTGCAGTACCGCCTATTCACTGGTACTACGCCCACAAACGCATCTAAACGCGCTACCAATATCTTGGCTGTACCAAAATGAACTCTAAAACCTCAAGAAAAAGCTCATTCTTTAACGAGATATCATCGATGATATAAGAGAATTTTCTAAATTTATCGCTTGGCGTTCACCACGGAAATTAAATCTTTATGTATACCGTTATAGAGTACATTTTAAAATAAATCAAGCTTATTCCCTCGCTCCAGTGCATGCAAGGTGTAAAGTGTCACCGGAAGTATCTAAAAACCACATTACAAAACTCAATATGTCGATAGAATTGTTACTTAGATAGCAGGAGATACAAGGACTGGAAACGACATGGCGGACTATGGAACCGAAATCTATACATCTATACAAATAAATAAAATTCGAGTGTCTGTTTGTAATATCAAAATAACACTTTTTTACCAAATGCGTATGAAAGTACATACGATAACGAAAACGCAATTTTTTTTTTTTTTGTCTGTCTGTCTGTCTGTTTGTTTGTTTGGGGTAAACTTCTAAACGGCTAAACCGATTTTAATGGGACTTTCACTGACAGATAGCTGACGTTCCAAGGCGTAACTTAGGCTACTTTAATTTTAGAAAAAGCATTAGGGTTCCGCGGGAAAAACATAATACCCATATTTCCGGGTAATCTCCCTAAAGTCCACGCGGGCGAAGTCGCGGGCACAGCTAGTAAGAAATATTACTTACAAATAGTGATTTGACATGAACATATTTTACGTAAACTACCTCGTACTATTCCAGTGTGCAGTATATAAATGTTGTGTAGAAATGAATAAGCAGTTGTGAATGATCCTTATCCCTGTTCAAATTGACTGGGTGCATTATGTGCGCCATAAAGACCGCCCGCCGCCACACTATTGTGGTAACACCACAAAAAGTACCGGCGAAGCACATCACTAGGTCATTAGTGCCGCTCACTGCGGTTATTAAAGTTTTCATAATAACACGTTTGTGGCAAAATAAATATCAATATTAGGGTACTTTGTATAGCGAGGGGAAGGATTATGTTATGTTATTATAGATTTTTTTGTTGTTATAAGACTTTTGTGTAATATAGTTATGAGTTGTATCGGGTTATATTTTTTTTTTAATGTTAAAATTTTATATTAATTGGGATACATTTTTTTGTACAGTTGCAGACCGATTTATGAATAAATAAATAAATACATCATCACGCCTGTAATACCCGAAGGGGTAGGCAGATGTGCACTGCAGTGCGCCCACTCTTCGCCGATGTATTTTTGGTCCGATTTATGAATCTTCAGATAAATACAAAATAACTACCTTAGATACTAATAAAGTTTTATAGACTAGAATCATCTGTCTAACAATTGCAAAGTCAAACCTTAGTTGGATAGGTTATCTTCTATCCTTAACAAGGCAGTACAAAATATATTTATTTACTTAAAAAAAAACAAATTGACGAACATATAACTGCCTTCTTTTTGGGAGTCGGTTAAAAACAAATAACTGTACAGATGGTTACTTCAATGTTCAATATCAAGGTAGCATCTCCAAAACCAGCTGGTACAGTCGAGGTAAAAAAGGTTCGTCAACTTAAAGTGTACTTTTGCTTGCACCTGTGCAATATCAGTCATGTCAACATTTCATTTGAAACGAAACAGAATATCTCAACGACTCAAGAAGTTCATGAGAAAATGTACTAACACACTAAAATTTAATAAAAGATATTTAATTCAAATTTTGTAACGACAAGACCATTAAAATGGTTTGATTTTGATATAAAACTAGTTTATAAGTCAAAGGTGTATACTATATTGATCCTATAAGTATAATTTTACATGCAGTTGTCTACTTATTGCTTTAGTTTAAGGTACAAACAGTCTTGGATAAAGAAATGAATTTTAAAACTAACGAAGGATTTTGCACCCCGACTGTACTTAATTAAAGTTGTGGAAATCGACCCTAATTTTACAAGCTTTATATTAACTTGCAATGTATGTGCGGGTGGAATCTTGCAACTGAATTTTAAATCAGTTATCTTTAACCGTTTGAGCTGAAATTTGGTATACACACTTAATTTGGATGACAATGCATGCTCAGCTATGTGACGTCATTCTAATTTCAATATGGCGGATCATCCAAGATGGCGGAATAGTTATTTTTTCTGCACTACTATAGTATGAGTATCAAATGAAAGGGCTTGCTGAGGTATAAAAGCTTGTTTTTAAAAGTTCTTTTCACCATTATTAATGAAACGAATAATTTTTTTTTTTTTTTTTATTTATTTAAGGTTCACCAATAATTGTTACACCAAAAATAACATAATGGAAACAAGGTTTTCTAAAACTAAGTGTACAATTCTCTAAGGTAAACACATCATGCAAAAACTACATAACTATTTAGGTATGCGAGAGAACATAAAAATAATACAATTTTTTAAAATAGGTAGGTAAGAAGTAAAAAGTAAAAAACGATCTAACAGTTAGCTCAAAAGTGCAGAGCATGCAGTTTAAAAGTAACACAACATAACATTAAATCTGTGACGTATTGCTGAAACCAGCCAGTAGGTAGAAAAAATAATAAATTATTAAATAACACTATAATAATAAAATTAAAAACAAAAAATAGTATACAAAGCAAATCAAACAACTAGCTAAGGACTTGGTACTTAAGCTTGTATAATGACGTGTGAAATATGTCAATGTTTTCCAATGTGTTTAAAAGCTTACACAGCCTGGGTACAGGGGAATTAGAACCATGCACAGTTTTACGGAGAGGTGGATTAAATAGTCTGATACGATTTCTAGGGTATTTGTACGGAATATTAAGCTTAAACAATGTCAACAGTTGGGGACAGTCAATGTTACAACGGAATAGTTTGAAAACAAATTTTAAATCAAGAAGATTTCTACGGCTTTCCAGAGACGCCAATTTATAGGTTTTAAGTCTTTCCGTATAGGAAGGGAGTCTTCTAGCAGCACCTGTCGAGAAGACTAAATGCCGTATGAAACGTTTCTGAATACGTTCAATTCTCAAATTATGTGTTGCATAGTGAGGACGCCACACAACCACGCAATACTCAAGAATGCTACGAACAAGGCCATTGTAGAGAATAATTTTAGTGTTGACATTAAAGGATTTGGCATTTCTTATTATAAAACCTAACATTTTTGAC
Source organism: Ptilodon capucinus (assembly GCA_914767695.1). Taxonomy (NCBI): domain Eukaryota; kingdom Metazoa; phylum Arthropoda; class Insecta; order Lepidoptera; family Notodontidae; genus Ptilodon; species Ptilodon capucinus. Next base: position 8,745,915 of record OU611830.1, on the reverse strand, counting down.
GCTTTCTTTATAATGTTATCAATGTGCGGGATAAATGTAAGTTTCTGGTCCAGTGAGACTCCAAGATCGCGAACAACATCGATTATTTGGAGTTGTGTACCGTCTATGTGGTAGCTGAAACGAATGGGATTTAATTTACGCGTGAAGGTAATTTGCGAACATTTTTTGATGTTCAGTTGCATATCATTGTTTGAACACCAACTTAAAAGCCTGTCAATATCGATCTGAAGTAGTATTAATTCAATGCATTATTAACTCAAATACATTAATTCAAATACGTCATTACATCAATCTAAATCTTGACATCGTTTGACACACTCAGATGTTCAGGTCAGTCATGCGAAGGGTAATTCTATACACATGCTTGCAAATAAACAGCACTTTACATATTGAGAAGAGAATTAAAATGATCTAAAATTATTTCTATCACAATTAGTAAAATTAACAACAGGGTTTCAGGGTTCATTTGTTTCAGGGTTCATTAAAGTCACGAACTAAAACAAAAAACCATTTTGTTTTAGTTCGTGACTTTATATCCTCCAGAAGGCGTCAAATTTAAATTAATGTAACGTCTAAAACCGGCCAAGTGCGAGTCAGACTCGCACACGTAGGGTTCCGTACCATTATCTATATAAACGGCAAAAAATCACGTTTGTTGTATGGGAGCCCCCTTAAATATTTATTTTATTCTATTTTTTGGTATTTTTGGTCATAGCGGCAACAGATATACATCATCTGTGAAAATTTCAACTCTAACTATCACAGTTCATGAGATACAGCCTGGTGACAGACGGACAGACGGACGGACGGACAGACAGCGAAGTCTTAGTAATAGGGTTACCGTTTTACCCTTTGGGTACGGAACCCTAAAAAGGCTATAACCAGAGAAAGATGAAGACAATTCCAACGATACCTCATTTGTCAAATTATGATAAGTAGTTTTGAAGTCATGAGGGAACAAGGGGGCAATTCTCTTTTAATCGTCATTACGTCTTATTTGAAATATGTCGAAACAACAAAATTGGTAATGAATAAATATTCCGGTCAAAATCGTTACCCTCCATCCTAGTGAAATAAAAATAAACGGCGAATAGTTTTTTTAATCCGAACTCTATACTGATGTGAAGTTATTAATTATAGAAGCAAATCCATGCAATTTCGGACTTGGAATAAAGTGCATATAAATGTATGGGTAGTTATCAATCCGTCACAGTATGAGAATACTCATACTACCACGAATATTTAATCTAAACATCTAGTTGATTCGTTTACGCCACGAATAATTGTATAATTACTTCATAATATTCAGTGCACGCCAGTGTACATACAAATAGCCGAAAAACCGCATTCACACAAACCAAAAAAAAGTTCCAAAGAAGTACGTATAAGTGATACTGTCGCCCGCTGCGCCCATAAGAATGCTACAATGCGATAAAATTGACGATAAAATCGGCGGATACAGCCTCCAAGTGTAGCCCTGTTTAACGGAATTACATAATATCGAGTTACTCAACCGTTCAACTATGTAAAGATATTGTTAAGAACATGGCATTGATAAGTATTGCTCTTTTGAGGTTGTGCTTACAAAATTTATCTATCGACATTCTTCTTCTATCTATTACTGTTCTCGCTAAAACTTAAAATATTTAAAAAAAATATCTGTTTTATGAATATTAGTAGTCACCGCTCATATATTGTAGTATACATCATTTAATTCGATTAAACAGTGTAAACTACAATATAATTACCGAGTGTACCCTAAGGCCAAAACACGCGTCTTGTCGCAAATATTCAAAGGTCTGTTACTCAGAAACGATGATATGGATAGTCTATCATCATAATGTTCGGATTTATAACCCTATGTAATCAAAATGTTAGTAACTTTTTTCTTATTTAACTGCCTGGACTAAACTAATTATTGCGAAATATTAAACACATTATAACAAACTAAATTAAACCGTTATTCGTGTCACGAACACCATTAATCACCTTCAAATCTAAGACACGTAATCATACTACCGCAGGCCAGACTACTGGTTACGATGGTAACGCACTAATAGACTAACAGATCCAGGGTATAATTGTCGGCTAATTTCAAACCAAGAATCGTAAAATTGTATAAAGTTACGTGTGCCTTGCGTCGGTACAGGAGTGATACTGAAACAGCTGAAGGCTGACACGTGCGCGGGAGTCGGGCGGTGACGTCATGAGGTGCCCGATTACACTGTAGGTAGATTATAGTTAGTCATTTGTTTAAGTTATGAAAACGTTGCTGTTGTAGTTAGCAATATCTTTCACCTAGAATATGTAGCTTCTATCCGCAACTTCGTCCGCGCAGACTTCGATGATATATCTTGCGTCAATACCGTTATAAATAACCTATTTACTATTCGGATGTACAAGTAATAATACTGTAAAGTTCCATCAAAATCCGTTTAGTAGTTTCTGCGTGAAAAAGTAACAAACATCCATCCATCCTGAAAAACTTTCACGTATTTAATATTAGTGGGATTGACCTCCCCCAATGTATACCACATGTCACTGTCTTCTGGCCATGGGACCCTATTCACCTTGCGTCCATAATCCTATGCAATGTGCGTGAAATAGCAAAACATGATAATAAATTAACGCACCGAATTAGTTATAATAATAAATACCCACTTAAATGACAGTAGATTCACATGTTAGAATTGGAACAGATTTTTGTAAAATGTATAATGTACAAGAAATCGATAACATATTTGACAGTCTGCTGTGACATACATTTTATACTTATCAATTTAATTATTCTTTAGTAAGTTTTTGGTTAACATCAGAATGCTAAACTTAATTATGTTAAACGTCGTTTAGTGTCAACATAGATGAAGAAAGTATACAAATCGCCAATTAGCAAATATTTAAAAGTGTTGGCTTCACTTTACTAGTTCATAAGTTGCCTATATTTGCCACGAGACGCTGGTAGTTACGGACTCATAAAATGATTTAATAGATAGAGTCATTGATAATTACTAGTCCATGATGACTTTTACAAATTTTAAGCTATTACATAGGTTCTATCGCAGGGCCTTGAGCGTGGAGACCGAATCCAGAAATTCCGTAACGAAAATAACCTAATACCCCCCACTCGGGCCGGCACATCGGTGATACTTTTTAGTTTTACCATCTATCGTTGAATAGCAGAACTTTTAATGACTTTTTGAAATATCACGCTTGTCTCTTTAGTTCAGCAACTCGCATCTAGGTGGCATTGGTTGTATCGGCGTTACTGCGCATGCATATGAATAAACAAAGTGCATTTATTAATTACATAAGTTGATAAAAAATGCTATGCAATAACTTTACCGCGGCAGTCTCCGAGTGCCACACGTCTTTTTTAATAACACGATTCCCGTTTAATTACCGAACAGATTTGATTTCAGCGGTTAATCTCAATCGTAGATTAAATTGAGTTTTAATCTGAAACTGAGACTCAGTTACAGTGACTCACACAGCCGCGCCGCACGTTCACACGTATTTACAAAACACACATGCGAAGTGGCCCACGCGCATCTGGGCGGCCGGCCACCAGAATAGCAAGATCTACCTCGCCTCGTCCATATACAACGTATTCAGAGACACGAAAGGAGCTTGTGATAGGGATTAGAGGCCTCGCAGGGTTGGTCGTAGTGTTGGCCTGTGCTTCGCTATAGTAAAGTCGCGTACGCACCTTATTTAGTGGTCCTGCGTGGATTTTCCGTGGCTCGTGGTGCAGTGAAGGTGTCTTTATGAAAGTTCACGCTGTAGATAGATATATAACTCTTTATTGCTCCACTTCAAAAATATCCAGAAATAAATCCAGAAATACAAACTATTCATATACGATACAAAATTTAATTGTTACAATGGGCGGCCTTTTCATTACAAGGACTGTACTGTCAACAAAACATCCGCTTCCATAGATTGTCAACGACTAATAAGTAGTTATTTAATTTTTAGCCGACTTCAAAAAGGAGGAGGTTCTTAATTCGTATGTTATTTTTTAATGTATGTTATCGCATATCTCCGGCGTATGCCCACCGGTTTCGACGTTTGTTAGGGAATCCTTAGGGTCCCAAACTTTGTACATGTATTTTACATACAAAATAAAGAAACACGTCTTTCAGGAATTTTGTAAGAAAAAATATGTAGGGGGTGAAATGGGGGTCCAATCCGGACTACAGCATATCTCCGGCGTTAGTGAACCGATTTCAAAAAATATTTTTTTGTTTAATACGGATTGTTAACAAAAATCGAAAACCACCCCCAAAGGGGTGGAAAGGGGGGTGAGGTTGGGGGTGATTCTTTTTTGGCTGTAAATTTTTACTTTTTTAGGGCACATGTTATAATATTTGCAAATTTTCAACGATTATTGACACTAAGAATCGTCAAAAAAAATATTTTTAACAAAAAAACAAAAACTGACTTAAAAAACCTAGATGCACTAAAAAGCTACAAATAACCTTACAATTAATTACATTTGGAGTTTATTACAACACATGAATTGGCACCGAATTCATGTGTGTATTTGCCTTGTCTGACGTTGATTGGCACCTACTCCAAATGTAATGAATTGTAAGGTTATTTGTAGCTTTTTAATGCACCTAGGTTTTTGAAATCGGTTTTTGCTTTTTGTTAAAATTTTTTTTTTTTTTCTGAAATTATGAGCAGTTTTTTGTCTACGTGGACGATGTAATTTTACTTTGTGTACGGCTTTTTTAGGAGTTTTCATGTATTATGTGTAATACGGCTTGTTAACGAAAATGGAAACCTACCCCCAAAGGGGCAGAAAAGGGGGTATGAGGGGTGTTTTTTTAGGCAGTTTTTTTTTGTTATTTTTTTTTTGTTATCTCAAGAAAAGTCGTCGGCTCCCGCACTGTACCCCGAGCCTGTTTATCTCTCTCACCAAATAAGCCGGTCCTCGCGCGCACTCTGCAACATTCTATTAATATTCTTCCCGACGAAGCTGAACATTTACAAACAACCTTGCCATTACAACATAGAGTTTATTTTAGCTCAGCGCATATGCTACAGTTTTCTTTTTTACCTGCCGTGTTATTATAAATTGTATCTCATAGGCATGAGCGGGTTTTCCAACAGCGGTGGCTGTGTGACATTCCTGTAGGTTTTGCGAGACACGGTGTCGTGGTGGAGCTCGTGTCGACGGCATGGGAACGCTTTAAATTGCGAGCACGGCGGAGCCCCGCCACCACCACTGCATTATTTATATTGCACTCTAAACTTTCGGCGGTTAAAATGAAATTTGTTCAACGGCGCTCTGTAAATCCAGAAATAACTCATAGGAAACTGTTCATGGCGTAACAACTCTTAAATGTATTGAGTTAACTTTCAAATTACATTGATACCTGTTGATGGATGTAAGTCCTTATGAGTAATAACGTAACGTAAATTTCGCCTGAAATGGTCGCGCGATGCAGCCGTTTCGTCTCTGTCTGACACGTGATGTTATTCAATCGGAATATATCGTTGTCCCTCTCTGGCTAAATTCGTTCGGCACGTGTACGTAGTCAATAGAATATTTGAAGAGTGCGTAGCGCGAATAACTATATGTTTACGTTTCGGGAGTTGTTCATTAAACGAATGCCAAGAATACAGTTGCAATGGAAGCTGTTTATCTTTAATTAGTAAAGAACGGAATAGACTATAATAATCTTCGCTCCACATAATGTAGAGACTTTCCCTGCTGTCATTTACTGACATTGCTTTAGCGGCATAAGTCAGTACAAGTGTTAAAAAATATATCATAGTTAGTTTATGTAAGTTGCACTATAAAGGCATGAGCAATGAGACCCACCTTTAAAAATACATGCATTTACATAACAATAAATAAATAATTCAGCGAATCAATAAACAACACTGTAAGTTGGTAATTCATGCCAATTTATGCCCAATCATTGTTGATACAGAGATGAAAATTGTGTGGTAACCATGCTGCATTGTGGGACACGGCAGGTGTGAGTCTGGCGCGGTGCGCGATTGATGTCCCTGGCACCTCATTACTGCATAGTTATACACTAGATGAGTCCACGACTGCGTACGCGCAGGCGCAGAATTTAGGAACCCTATTTACTCGGAAAAAAATAGGTTTATTTTTTTCCGCGGAACCCTAATTCTTTTCTATACAAACAAATAAAATTTAAGTGTTTGTTTGTGCGGACAAAAAAAAGCGTATGAAAATATATAAGTTATTAAACGAAAACGCTATTTTAAAAATGTTTGTCTGTCCGTTTGTTTGGGGTGAACTTCCAAACGGTTAAACGGATTTTGACGGAACTTTCATTGGTAGATAGCTGATATTGCAAGGAGTAACTCAGGCTACCTTTATTTTAAAATCGGTAAAGTCACTTGAGTGTTTACCGCAAACACACAGACAGCCAAAATATTACAATTGGTTTTTCGTTATAGATAGCGTAGATAGATAGCTTTAAAAAGTGAAACTGGTTTTGGTCCGTGGTGAATTAGGTAAATGAAAAATAGTGTTTCATCCTTATCCATGACTTTAGTTGAAGAATGATATTTTCTATGAGTTAATACAGTTTGTTTTGGTAATGGCAAAAGTCTTTACGCCCCTTCTGTGGGCCTGGGGCCTGTTGCAAGAGACACTATTGTCTCCCGCGATCGTACAAAAATAATTTGGCCAATGAACAATACACGCGACTCTATCAATATCGCACTTCCTTTGCCTGTATTCACATGGTGCAGCCGGATGATCTAGTTTGAAGGGAACGAATTTTCAGTGGCAGAAAATTATAAACTAAAGCGTTCACATGTGCGGACAGTGATGTCGGTATATCTAGTGAAAACGTTTCACGTTTCAATCTAAACTGTCTTAGCTCTTCAGAATGATTGAGTCGGTTTTACTGTGTAAATGGAGCCATTGGTAACAGATTGTACCGCGCTGGTAGATTTCAAATTAAATGAATCAATCGTCCCTGCCTGCGATCAGAGAAAATAATGTTTTTAGAATAAATAGTGCGATGTTTATTGGAACGGGCTTGTGGGAATGCTCTCTCCCTAACAAATGATTTAAGCACACACATCGATACTCGCGTGTTGCTTTTTTTGCCATACCAAAACAAACTGTATTGACTCATAGAAAAAGTTCATTCTCCAACTATATGACACTGAGAGTGCGAGCAAATTTTGTCGCGTGGTTTTTACCACATAAATTCAATATGTATGCATATTGACACAGAAATTGAAGATAAGGTATTGACGGCAATAATTCCATTAAAACCCTTAGCAACAAAACAAGCAAAATTTAAATAAGTCAAGCAGTTTGTGAGTTCTGTCAAAACTAACGAACAGTAATTAATTCGTATACATGGTAGCCGAGTGGTCGAACGCACGCTTTGCAATCAAAGTGCGCAGGTTCTATCCCCGGCTCGCACCTCTGGGTTCCATGTGCGAATCTCATTTTCATCTGAGATTATCACTTGCTAAGAAACGGTGACGGAAAACATCGTGAGGAAACCTCTGTGCCCGGTATAATGGCAATAGGCTCGCCCCCTATTACATTGGGACCAAAATACATCGGCGAAGTGTGGGCGCACTGAAGTGCACCTCTGCCTACCCCTTCGGGGAATACAGGCGTGATGATGTATTTATTTATTTATTTATTTTTTATTAAAGGAAGATAGACATCATTGGTGTTATACAACTGGTAAAGAGAAGGCAATAACCTGAAACGATTATCTCACGACGGTTCTCACGAACTGTCAACGAATCAAACAATTGACGAATACGTTACCGGCGGTCCACATTGCACCTCGCCACAATGGGCCCAATAAAACGTATTTGGCGTACCAATAACGTTGCAATATTAAATGTGACACATGTAAATCTCCATTAGTCGTTCCGGTGGGCCAAATACAGCCAATTAATTGAGCAAACGAGCCGCGAACGATCGCCCATTATAACGCTGGTACTAGGGACGCATAATCAACACAATAAAGGCCAAATTAAGCCCCGCCGTGAACGCCGATCATTCCGGAGGATTATAGTCGTGTGCGCAGATTACACTGGCGGCCACGCACACCGAATACTTCTTTACCAATTAAATACTAGCTGAACACGCAGAATAAAGGAACCGTAAATAACCAAAAAAATGGGTTTTATTTTTTTCCTGAGAAATTTTAATTAACTTTCTAAAATAAATGTAGCAAAAGTTATTCCTTGTAACATCAGCTATTTGCCAGTTAAAGTCGCATGAAAATCAGCACCCCTTTGAGTGTTTATCTACGACAAACATTTTTTAAATTGCTTTTTTTGTATAGGTAGCGTATATACTTTCATACGCATTTAGTAAAAAGCTGTTATTATGACATTAAATTCATAAATTTATTGTATAAATTTATATGTATTGTTAAATGTACTTCTGAGATGTTTGTTATTTATGTATCCCGTAAGAAGCAAAATATTTTTACACAAGGCAGTGTTATTTTTGCCGCCAAAATATTATGTTCAGTTTTGTTTTCATTAAAATATCTAACTGTATGGTGGATAGTTTATAATGTCTGAATGTGTAATGTGGACAGCAAATCGTCAATTAGCGATCTGATTGCAGCGTGTGCGGCACGCGGCCGGCGCCGCGCCGCGATGTGCACTTTGTGCTGTCCCCCGGTGGCTATAACCCTCGCAATGATTAGCCAGCCAGCAGATACGACATCACTGTACAATCGTTTATTACATACCTATTATCGAAATGAAGTATATCGGCCCACCTATACTTTATCCTGAACCTATACAGTGCTATCACATTTATTTAACAAAATTAATGTTAAAAAAACGTTTAAAAAACAAGCTTTTATTTAATTGCCCTTAGTTTTCGTGGTCTCCTCAGCAAGCCCTTTCATTTGATACTATACGTAATAAGCGTGTATACCAAATTTCAGCTCAATCGGTTGAAGATAACTGATTTAAAATTCAGTTGCTAGATTCCACCCGGACATACATTGCAAGTTAATATAAAGCTTGTAAAAACAATGGGTAGATACAATATTTTAATTAATAACTTTCTGCCACACAGGCCTGCCTAGTGCAGAAAGTTTTTAATTTTTGCAAACATGTTCATTCCCAGGTTAGTAACCGTAAATATTGTAATTACCATCTAAGCAACGAACATGTAAACTTTTAAGTAAATAAATAAATTTCGATTTTAAAAATATACTGGCAAAGTGTGAGCGAACCACAGTACCTGAACCTGTTTCTGCCCTTCCCTATCCCCCTGAAGATGAATTATTATTTAGATACATAAAGCTACTCTTGTCTATCCTTTTATATCGCTATCAAAACCCCTCAGATGACATTAGTTTCATTAGCAGATGTGTCGAATCTTCTTCTAGTACATACTCTGTGCGAGTGTCACGCGTGCGACTCGACTTATGATTTAATTTGCTCACTTATTTGACACATCCCTTCGGCGAATCGCCTGCAAAATACACAATTTTATTTATATTAACATTCACAAATGTAATAGGAACTTCGTAACGGATTTACTAATAAACATAGAGCTGATTAATACATTAACATTCGATGACTCTACATAATATTACTGGAGCTCTTACTAACATTACTACAGCCCTTTTTACGTCCCACTACTGGGCACGGGCCTCTCCTCAATGCGAGGGGGATTCAAGGCATAGTCCACCACGCTGGCCCAGTGCGGGTTGGCAGACTTCACACATCTATCGAGAACTAGACAAGTTCCCTTATACGTGCAGGTTTCCTCACGATGTTTTCCTTCACCATTTCATAGAAAATGAGATTCGCACATAAATCCCAGAGGTGCGAGCCGGGGTTTGAATCTGCACACTTTGATTGCAAAGCGTGCGTTCGACCACTCGGCTACCACTGCTAGTACTAGAGCTGGAGAGCACTAGAGCTCTACCAAGACCTATTACATGACTTTACTAAATAATATAACTTTTTAATCAGATAACATTTCAAACCTCTTTAATTTACCTCTATATTAAGACCTATCTATATTGCATCCCACGTCATCGAATTACAACCGCATTTATCAAACAAAGCTTATAGAACTCTATCAAATATCAAAATCCGAGATAACTTTAATACTGTGTATCTGCATGTTGCATCGGGACAATCAATCAGTGTCAAATAGTCCTAACAATTTTATGTGCTACGGTAATTTCAACCGTAGTCTAATACATTTAGAGTCTGTAATGAAATGTTTGATTGTTGGGATGGTTATTGGATAGGGGCACTCAGCCGGCAAATATCGTGGATTAAACTTTTTTGCGCATCAATTTGTTCGCCAATTAGGGGAGGATCACGCAAATTGAACGTTCCCATTGAAACAATTATATGGAGTGGCTCCGACTGAATATAACGAGTCATTTGGAGGAAATAAACCCTTCCTCACACTGAGGCGTCAAAAGACGCGCGTCAAAATGTTTGTCAATACCAAAATGAACTCCGTGATGAAGATTGAATTTCAGTGGTGGAAGACACGCACCCGCGCGCTTTCAATGTAATTTCGTTAAAGAATCAACGTTTCCTATGAGTCAATACAGTGCCAAACACATCGAAGCGGGGGGCTTAAAACGTACAGGCACCTCAAAAGGAGCGCGAACAATGGTTTTGCCAATACCTAAATGAATTAAGAACATTTTTTTCAACGAAATGACATCGATGACGTGTGGTTGCGTGACTTCTGCTACATAAATTCAATCTCAATTTTATCTCGTACACATATTAATGCTACCCGAAACACAAGTTTTTGGGTTACAATCATGTCCTAGCACCCTTATTTTCACTATAGTGTAATCAGTGTTTGTAACCTGTTTTGTGTGTAAAATAAATAAATCTTTATGTTTTTAACACATAGTATATTTTCAAAAAAGTTAATTTGCATTCACTCGCCACAGAGGGTGCAGGGTGTAATGCGAATAAAGTTTAATAATCCATCTCTACTATTCTAATTCTGTGATGAAGCAGTGTTTGTACAAGGATATATACATGTGCCATCAAAACTTGTTAAAAAACCAAGTCTCGCAACTCAGCTGTCCTTCTACCGTAAAAAGATGTGAGATCCATGTAATACCAAGTCGGATACTTAATTAAGTCCCTACTTAAGGGGCGTCCTAAGTTATTACGTAATTAGCTAACCTAACAACATCTTATAGTGACCATATAAATATTAAAAATCTTTTATGTTTTAAATAACTATTGCTACTTTAGTTAGACTCTACACGAGTACCCAACGAATTCGCCGCGAGACTAATAGAGTTAGCTATCATATCGATAGTAGAGTATGTATGTATGTATGTGTCGGACGCGCTGAGAACAGATGTGATCTGCGTTCCGTTGGCATGTATCTAGTCGCGTGCGGCCCCTAAACTAGAGGCCGCAAAACCAGCTTTAAAAAGTGTTATTTCACAAGCTTTATATTAACTTGCAATGTATGTATGTCCGGGTGGAATCTTGCAATAGAATTTTAGATCAATTATCTTTAACAATGTATGCTTAGCTATGTGACATCATTCTAATTCCGATATGGAGGATCATCAAAAATGGCGGAATAGATATTTTTTTCTGCACTATCACAATATGTGCATCAAATGAAAGGGCTATTATATATAAGGAGACCACGAAACTAAGGGCAATTAAATAAAAGCTTGTTTTTAAAAAGATTTCTTTACCATTAATTTTTTAATATTAACTAATATAGTTACTTTCATATTTCTTCAATTATAAAAACTGTAAATAAAGTAATCCCAAAAAAGTATACCTGACTACTGAAAAATCACGCTCTAAAATTATGAAACAAGAAAATATCCTTATTGTGATGTTCAAACTATAAGTAGTGGACAATCAATACGCTTCCAACGATACCTTATTTGTCAAATTATGAGGTAACAAATAAACATACATACATACAAAATACCGGTCAAAATTGTAACCCTCCGCCGTATTCTGGTAAAAAAAACAAAGTTATATGACTAATAACAATACTACTCAAAGGTAGTGTAACGGCGCACTCATAGTTGTGGAAAATATGACATGGACTATTTATTATGCTCACCAGCAATTGAGTACTTTGGTTTCGTTAAATCCAAGGCCAAGGTCCAGGGCCTGTAGCATGGACCGTGTAGACATAAGTTTTATCTTTTTCAACTGTCAAACTCGTCGAGAAAATGACGTCACACCGAGCCATGTCCAATACAAAAAGTTCAAAGCGACGTCATTTTCTCGACAAATCTGACAGTTGAAAGAGATAAAACTTATGTCTACGCGGTCATGCTAAGGGGGCTGGATTGCCTTTGTGTAAAGTAATTAAATATAATTCATGTTTAGGGGCTCTCAAAGGCCTTAACACCACCTCTTAAAGTAATGTTGATTAAATAGTAACTGTACATTTTTGACAGGTTTTGTACTGAGCTAACTGTCAAATACTGAAAGTAACATTAAAAACATTGTTCATTTAAACACACTGGTGCGTAAAGGCACGCGTAAATTTTTTTGCCGATACTAAAACGAACTCTGTTTCAATATGCATAAAGATTAAATTTCCGTGATATTTTTTTTATCTAAAAACAATAACCGACTTCAAAAACCTAGGTGCACTAAAAAGCTAGAAATAACCTTATAATTCATTACATTTGGAGTAGGTGACAATCTACGTCAGACTAGGCAAATACACACATGAATTGGCACCGCCTTCAAATGTAATGAATTATAAGGTTATTTCTAGCTTTTTAATGCACCTAGGTTTTTGAAGTCGGTTTTTGTTTTTTGTTAAAAAAATTTTTTCACGCTTTTTAGTGTCAATAATCGTTGAAAATGTGCAATTACTATCACCACATAACAACCCTAAAAAAGTAAATATTTACAGCCAAAAAAATTCACGTAAATTGGATCATAACTCGCAGCGTAATCGGTGTACATACATAAAAAAAACATACCGATTGAATTGAGAACCTCCTCCTTTTTGGAAGTCGGTTAAAAAGCCACAGCTCCACACGTCAAAATTCGATCAGGCTGACAATTTCATTTTGTTAAGGAACAAACTTTTTCTATGAGTCAATACAGTTAATTTTGATATTGGCAAAATCACGTTCCGTCTTTACTCGAGACTATAATACCTCCGTCACGCTAATCCCGTTGCCCGAACATACAGCGATCGACAGTGAACTTGCTCACTATTTATAATCGCACCCTACACTACTCCTGAAATAACTACAATAGTGTCAATACTACCGATCCCTGGCAACACATCGATGACAAAACAAATGAGACACTCGTCGTCCGCTACGAGATCAATGGATGCACTTCTGAAAAATCTATTTATAAGCAGTTACGTCGATGCCTAATTAGGGCACACGGAGAGTTTTCAACGAATATACATTGTAACTCTTTGCCGAGCAGAATGGGGAGTTTATTGTAAAGAGGTCGTGATGATTGAGGTTTGATTGACAATCTAATATAATATAATAATTTTGTGAAACGAGTTTAATATACCTTGACCTATTCGAAATGATAATATTTCATAACTTGAACTGAAATAATTTGAAGTGTCATTAATTTGTTTTAAGACATAGCACAATAAATGCAATGTAGTCCAACCCTTTAGAGAATATTTATCGTCGAGTCAAAAACATTCATTAGCTTAGTTAGTAGAACGTCGTCTTGAAAGCTGAGGTTGCTAGTTTCAGTTTCGGGGTAGCAACTCAGAGATTTTCAGATTACATGTGCGAATTTTATCAATCATGATTATTACCGAACAACGTCGGGAAACCCACACGTCTGTGAAAAGACATGTGAAGTTCGCCAACCAGCGCATTCTACTGTGACCTGCATCCCTCTTGCATTTAGTTGAAGTATGCTCGGTAAAAGTACATCACTAAGGTATGGGTCCACTGCAGTGCACCCATGCCTACCAGTTCGAGAAATGGGATCAACCGCTTTGAGTGTGCCTCAGCGTCTTATATAGAGATTTTCTAAACTCGTGGCCATTAGACGATGCACCTGCCGACAGAAATAGCAGGCCAATGCACTCCCGAATACACTTGCATCTCCTCCCTACCAATAAACACACACCGTCTACTACATCTCCAATCGGCTTATACAATGCTGGTATAACTAGCAATGTTCCTAATTAACTAATATCAAAAGCGTCGATGGATGTAGACTTGTTGTGCATTGTTTACGATTGCAGGTAACATAGTTGCGGTATTGGTATGTGATTGAGTGAATCGATGAATGGTGATAGCAGAGATAGGTGTGTTGCTATGTGCACTATAAATAAGTTTGTTGTTACAGTTGAATTAAACTTCGCTAATGAACTTCTGGTTTGCGCGCGGGACTGACTGAATATAAACTTTATTATAGGGGACTTATTTCTATTGTCATACCTAGAAAGTAGATGTTGCTGACTATATTTAAAAGCTTTTGTTGAATAGAAATAACTTATTTAAGCGACTTAAAAAAGAGGTTTTATATTCGACCCTAATTTAATTGTGAGGAAACCTGAACGTCTATATAAAGGCCAGTGAAGTTCACCAACCCGCACTAGGCTAGCGTGGTGAAATATGGCCCAAATCTATCTAAAGGGGTGGAATGTGCCCGATATAATGGGAACAGGCTCACCCCCTATCACATTAGTAGTAATATACATCGGATAAGTGTTGCAATGCACCTCTGCCTACACTTTCAGGAAATACACACGTAATGATGTATTACGTAAAATACGTACCTACTAGATTCCAGTACAAATGTAATGCAAATTGGACTTTATATTAAAAGTATTAAAACAGTAATATTTCGATTGATAAAATTGGGTAAGACCCACACTGGGGCGTCAAAAGTCATGCGACAAAATGTTTTCCAATACGAAAACGGACACTGTGTCAATATGCATGTAGATTGAATATCTGTGGTATAAAATAAATGGCAAAAAAAAACTTTTTAAAAAAAGCTTTCAGTTAGTTTTCGTAGTCTCCTCAGCAAGCTCTTTCATTTGATACCCATACTGTGGGAGTGCAGAAAAAATAATAATTCCGCCATCGTTGATGATCCGCCATATTGGAATTAGAATGACGTCACATAGCTAAGCATGCATTGTCATCCAAAGTAAGCGTGTATACAAAATTTCAGCTCAATCGGTTAAAGATAACTGATTTAAAATACAGTTGCAAGATTCCACCCGGACATACATTGCAAGTTAATATAAAGCTGGTAAAATAATAAATAGTTGTAATAATAATAGAGCAGTGGTAGTCGAGTGGTCGAACGCACGCCTTGCAATAAGAGTGTGCAGGCTTAAACCCCGGCTCGCACCTCTGGGATTTATGTGCGAATCTCATTTTCAACCGAGATTATCACTTGCTATGAAACGGTGAAGGAAAACATCGCGAGGAAACCTGCACGTCTGAGGGAACTTGACTAGTTCTCGATAGATGTTTGAAGTCTGCCAACCCGCACTGGCCCAGCGTGGTGGACTATGGCCTGAATCCCCCTCGCATTGTGGGGAGGCCCGTGCCCAGCAGTGGGACGTTAAAAGGGCTGTAGTAGTAGTAGTAGTAGTAGTAATAATAAAAAGCCACGCCTTCACGCGTCAAAATTCGCTCGCGCTGGCAGTGCCAGTACAGTTTTTTTTGGTACTGGCAAATAATTGACGCGTGAGTGTAGTCGCCCCAGTGTGGGGAGGGCTAACGTGTGGGAAGCCTGACGTAAACACCGCGCCTCCTCTGACTAATATTGGCAATACAAGACCCGGGTACTGAAGTTGAGTAGGAAGATGTTTCAGGTAAATATCGCTACACCTATAAATGGTGAACTTATTAATAGAACCTGTGAAGATGAACTTTAAAAAAACTGGTCAAGTGTGAGTTGGACTCGTGCGCCGAGGGTTCCTTACAAACTCGTACGCTTGCCGGAATCGAGTCTTGAAGATTTTTAAACTTAAAAAAGTTGGGATATCTTATAAATTAAATTTTTCTATAAGACATTACTACTTGCCAAATTTCATAATTCTAGATCAACGGGAAATATAGGCTCAATTTCCTTATGGGTAGAAATACGCAGCATAAACGGCCGTATATTTTGATTGCGTTGACTTAGAGGTTTTTCTTCAGCTACAATGGAATGCAGCGCGAAGTATTTGAAACTAAATTTTTAACAAAAAATAAAAACCGACTTCAATACCTAGGTGCACTAAAAAGCTAAAAATAACCTTAAAATTAATTACATTTGAATTCGGTGCCAATTCATGTGTGTATTTGCCTAGTCTGACGTAGATGGGCACCTACTCCAAATGTAATGAATGATAAGGTTATTTTTAGCTTTTTAGTGCACCTAGGTTTTTGAAGTCGGTTTTTGTTTTTTGTTAAAAAAATATTTTTTTGCTCTTGAGGTACGGAACTCTGAAAATTACTTTATTAAGACACATTCAGTCATTGCTTTAATACTACATAATAACTTTCTTTAAGTTAGTGAGCACGAATGCAAAATAACAAATACCAGTACGATTGGTATTTGCAAACTGTGAATTGAAACGATTAGTGTTATACCTAACTAATGATACAGCAGCGCTAAAATCACATCAGGTATTCACGGGAAGTATTCACTACTAAAACGTTTTAAAAGGATTATTGAACATAGATTTTACGTTGTTTGTGTACTACGATTACGTTGACGACGGCATGGTCCAGTGGCTTGAGCGGCGGCAGCTCAGCTCTGTGGTTGCGGGTTCGGATCCCGCCAGTGGCAAATTTCGGAAAAGGCCTCTTCGAAATTTTATCAGGTCTGGATGTAACCGGGATTGCCCCTGTTATTTGTACGGTACCCATAGTAAAAGCATTGCTTAGTTTGATATCATACGATGCGTATGTGTGGTCTGGTGATATTTATAGGCATTTTTAATTACATCGTATACCGTGATTAAAACTAACTCTTAAAATATATGGTCTCTCATTCGAAGCGAATATGTAAAATCAGTTGAGTTTTCCTTACAATTCGGCTCAATCAGCCTTAAAATCAGCTGTTACATCTGACCTCCTTTTGATCTTAAGATTAACACAGCAGAAGGTACAAGCAATCTAACTGACCTAGGCATGGTCTGATCTGACCTTGTCAAAGACGATTGACGATGCATCAGTGCCTGTATTGGTTTATTTGGATAAAAAAATCTGAAAATAAAAATCACATCGGCAAATCAAATCAAATCAAATCGGCTATCCTCTGAACATCACTATGAATCCTACTAACCCTACTAATATTATAAATGTGAAAGTTTGTGTTTGTTACTCTTTCACGCAAAAACTACTGAACGGACTATGATGAAACTTTACTGTATTTATTGTTCGTACATCAAGTATACTTTATAACGATGTGAATTATCAAAGTCAACGCGAAAGAAGTCGCAGGTAGAACCTAGTATCTAATACTGGTAAATAGATAAAAATATATTACGGGTAAGATGTTTTTGTAATAGACGATAAATACTAAAACTAATAAGTAACAGTTAATTCATAACAATTTTAGATGAGAATGTTATCTTGGTTCATACTTCATAGAACGAGATTTTGTATTAATTTCTAAGGCCTAAGATTTTATTTGAATTGAATAGTGTTGCCGATTTAAATGTGTAGTATAGCTATTCTCGACACTGTAATAAATAGTAATTACTACTATTACTACAGCCCTTTTAACGTCACACTGCTGGGCACGGCCCTCCCTTCAATGCGAGGGGATTCAGGCCGTAGTCCAAATAGTAATTAGTGGTGATTTATGAATTTTAGAATGTTCGGCAGATTATTGGTACGATGGTTAGTACTTAGTAGGTATACTAAAGGCAATTTTCTGGGCTCTTAACGATACTTACTTATTAAGATAACTACTATAAGCAGGTGAGTATTGAGTAGAGGTAATAGCTAGCCCAGTGATGAATGAAAATGGACGTATTTTTTGAAATGTATCAAATAGTAAAAATGTCAAATGATACTTTTCAAATGATAGCTACTTGATAGTAAACACACGTCCAGGAGCGTATAGTAGATAAATATTGCTCATTACTCATCAAAGTCTACTGACCTACATTGGTCGTCAAACTCGCCAATTTGTGGAATCTATGTTGTTAAAGGCCACACGCTATTATATTCTCTATGCAAAACATATAGATACTATTGTGCCATGTATGATACTGGAAGATCATGTAACTTGAATTTATTTTGATGTTAGATTATAAAAGTAGGAAGTTAGGTATCCATTAGGTTTTTATATTAATTGTAAGATTGTATGGAAGACTTAAATTAAATTAGTTGTTTTTTAATCAAATGTATTAACGCAAATAGTTGATGCCCTATTAATTAAATTCATATGAGGAATCAAAAAAAGGGTATTCATAGTCGGATAGTACTCGGTCCACCCATCGCCTGAAATGGTCCAGGCGGACGGCGCGGGGCCCGAGCCCGTTACGGCCGCGAGCGAGCCCAGAGACCTGTACAACAATCAAAGGAGGGTTTTATATAGTAGATACATAGTTAATAAAATATTTGGAGGGTGTTATCTAGGGTCAGTGGGTGTAAGTGTGGCTGGAAGTACGAAAGCGCGGCGGGTAGCGGCGCGGCGCGGGGGCCGGCGCGCTCGCCATGTATGGCGCGCTGCGTCGGCGCACGCGACCTGTATAAAAGAATCGGGCGCCGCTGTACGCCGCACTCGCAGTCTCGCTGCCGTAGAGTCAATATCCACCGCGTCCCAATACACAAAAACACATCAAAATGTGCGACGACGATGTTGCTGCGCTCGTAGTAGACAATGGCTCCGGCATGTGCAAGGCCGGTTTCGCCGGTGATGACGCGCCCCGTGCCGTCTTCCCGTCCATCGTGGGCCGTCCCCGTCACCAGGGAGTCATGGTCGGTATGGGTCAGAAGGACTCGTACGTCGGTGACGAGGCCCAGAGCAAGAGAGGTATCCTCACCCTGAAGTACCCCATCGAGCACGGCATCATCACCAACTGGGATGACATGGAGAAGATCTGGCACCACACCTTCTACAACGAGCTGCGCGTCGCCCCAGAGGAGCACCCCGTCCTCCTGACCGAGGCTCCCCTGAACCCCAAGGCCAACAGGGAAAAGATGACCCAGATCATGTTTGAGACCTTCAACTCCCCGGCTATGTACGTCGCCATCCAGGCTGTGCTCTCCCTGTACGCCTCCGGTCGTACCACCGGTATCGTCCTGGACTCCGGTGACGGTGTCTCCCACACAGTGCCCATCTACGAAGGTTACGCCCTGCCCCACGCCATCCTCCGTCTGGACTTGGCTGGCCGTGACTTGACCGACTACCTCATGAAGATCCTCACCGAGAGGGGTTACTCTTTCACCACCACCGCTGAGAGGGAAATCGTGCGTGACATCAAGGAGAAGCTGTGCTATGTCGCCCTCGACTTCGAGCAGGAGATGGCCACCGCCGCCGCCTCCACCTCCCTCGAGAAGTCGTACGAGCTTCCCGACGGTCAGGTCATCACCATCGGTAACGAGAGGTTCCGTTGCCCCGAAGCCCTGTTCCAGCCTTCATTCCTGGGTATGGAATCGTGCGGCATCCACGAGACCGTGTACAACTCCATCATGAAGTGCGACGTCGACATCCGTAAGGACCTGTACGCCAACACCGTCATGTCCGGTGGTACCACCATGTACCCCGGTATCGCCGACAGGATGCAGAAGGAGATCACCGCCCTGGCTCCCTCCACCATCAAGATCAAGATCATCGCTCCCCCCGAAAGGAAGTACTCCGTATGGATCGGTGGATCCATCCTGGCTTCCCTGTCCACCTTCCAGCAGATGTGGATCTCCAAGGAGGAGTACGACGAGTCCGGCCCCGGCATCGTCCACCGCAAGTGCTTCTAAGCGTGCCGCTGAGCCGCGCGTCGCGGAGGCGCTGCGCCGCCGCGGCGTGAGCCTAGTGCTAGTGCTGTGTGTTGTGGTGCTCCGGTTCCTCTAACGGAACACAAGCATTTGTACGTTGTACGTAGTGATACCTGAACAGAACTGAACATCTAAATATAAACGCCATCTATCGTAATGTAATTTATTGTAAAATTTTATATAAATTTAATTTTCTTTTTTATTTTTATTATATACACGGGATCGTTATGGATCTCACGCCAAATGTAATTAATAAATAAACGGTTAATTTATTTATTTTAATTACATTATTTCTTTTTATACAATCGTTGACTTTGGTTTTGATCGGAGCATCCCTCACCTTGTTCCCCGCCCCCCTGCGGCCGCCTCGTGCGCGCCGGGTGTAGTATTACAGTATATATGTATGAGAGTCAGTGGGTCTGCACCTGGCTATATGTGGGTCACGGCGGCTGCCAACATTCCGCCAATCAATCGACGCCTACTGCCTGAAGTTTTTCAAATTCATTCGAATGACAACAATCATAGCGGCATTACGGCAGGCGGCGGGTACCGCGGCGCGGGGGAGCGCCCGATAATACGGATTTAGAACCGGAGGTTACCCCACACGCGTCGGAATTAGCCACCGCATGCACTACCATAAATAGTAAAGACAGCTCCCGCGGCCTAAACCATTTTCTAATTATACCGCAATATCCCGTCGAGCGACGTTCGACTTACATCCCTCGGCATAAGCCAAAGTTTCGCTTACACTCTTTCGCTTCCGTAAATATCGCTGGACGACTGGAGTAAAAGAAGCCATTGGTACGGCACGTCTATTAATATTCCGGTCTCCCGGAGCGCGCCGCTATCCTCCACTTCACACATGAAAATATTACTCGGGTAATACATCTCGTTGACGCGCAGTTCTCGTGTTTACCGCGATTAGGATCCAGTTATTAATAGTAGCCGGCTGTCGGCTGAGATCGTATGAATGTGCCAGGAATTCTATTTGTTAACGATTCAAAGCTTTGAATTCTTGGTCTTCAAATGGGATTTCATCGGTTGCTAGGGTTTTGACACAACCCCGCTGTCTGGTTCATTCAAGTTCATCGTTCACACTCAATGGACTCACTTTACAACTTAACAAGTTGTTATCGCTTACGACTTTGTTTAATTTATTATGCAACCATACTAGCCTTTTCTCGCAACATCAGACGCGTCTCTAATACGTTGGTCATTCATAAATAATACCAGTATAAATTAAGCTATTTGCACCTTGAATGCTTGCACGATGCAAGCTCAGATCATGTTGGTATTGCCTTGATGATGCATTCTCTTCCAAGATCTCTTCCTGTTGACGTACTTAGTATCATCTAAACATTTAGTATTTGTAGAATATTTTCCTAGAAATTTGATCTCAACATAAGTTTTTAGAAAAACTTTATTTCATTTAACTTATTAGCTTGTATCAACTCGAAGCTCGGTAAATACCAAGTTAGCCTGGTCTTTCATTAATCCTAGCCACCTTGCTTGTGCCGTGGGACCATCTGAATAGTGATCTGCTTCAGACCCTATATCCCAGCTACAACACCTCTTTGCTAGCACCCTGGTCACCTCGTCAAGGTATCCTGCCTATCGACTTCCACAAATGTTGTCTTAAGATTAATTTTAACTATCGGTGCGAGAGATACCCAATATAGCTGCATGGAACTCTGTGCGATTATAATTCATCTGGCATATGTTTTTTGTTAACCTTGAGGTTCACAATCTTATATTTACTGCGGGCATCGGAAAAACCTTGGAAATTAAATAATTTTACTTAAGATATATAAATTACTAGTGCATCATTAGCCGGTTGCATAAGAAACGTCACAGGGCAAGTCTCAGCTGAGTTTTCATTATATTTTGGCATTGTGTGTACTATGCGTCACCAAACCTATTCCCAGTGGAATGAATCACAGTTCTAGCGTTATCACAGAACAATGGTGCCGGCGCAGACTTGGCTCTTGTTACTATAAAAGCCAACGCCTGAAATACGCGATGTTCGTGACGCGTCATCATAAACATGATCTGTATTATCAGAGTGAGAACTGATGTAATTGAAACTGACTTCCACACATTCAGATCCAATTTCCTTGGAATAATAATCGTGAAAATACAATGACGTGAGTGAATTTCTCAAGCGTAATATTTAGGCGGCGGGACTGAAAACCATACCTTAAAGTTAAGATACAGTGAAGTTTTTTTTTGTGTAAATCTATCCCAATAAAGTAATATATATAATGTTATTCGAAATTATTTCTGTGATTATACAAAAAAGGTATTTCCATCTAATACTAAGTTTGGTGGTTCGTCCATAACCTGTTTTTTTTGGAATAACCACAGCTTAATCAAAACTCCATTAGTTTACAAGATATATCTAATTTTATTTTAATTCCGCCTTATTTTTTGTATCCCTTGACAATTTGATTTGTAGTATTTAGTGATATATCAATCTCTGAAAAAATATATAAGGTCCGTCCGCGATAAATTTTAAATTTTGGTGTACGTAACAAAAACATCACGTGAATCGTATTGAGGGTACCTAAAAGGACGATACTACCATCATTCGAACCGCTAAGGCGGGTGCTCACGCGAACCTGTGCCAGTCGTGTTCCACCTTCTTTCGATTTCTCGCCAAAAACATAAGTAAGTCTCTGTTTAATCTCCTGACAAAAATCCTGCAATTTTTGTGTTGGTAATTTAACACGTTTTAATCTTATTGTATGTTTTGATATATATGTATAGTTTATAGGTTCGGTATGTGTTTAAAATATATGCAATATAATTACTATATTCTTAATAGTATTTTTTTAAATCAATTTATTCTATACGATTCTAATTTTGGTGGTACAATTTTGGTGATTTTGGTGGTGTTTTACTAACCACCAAAATTGATTAGTTACACCAAAATTAGTTTTCACTGTTATTAGGTACTTTATAATGTATAGTTAAAGTTAAAAAATATACTAAGTCTGCTATATTGTACATAGTTATACCTGCGTATATGAATCAGTGTGATTAATAAATTGCAAATTTGATACAGAACCGTTTAAATGGATAAATACTGAAAAAGTTTTAATTCAGCATGCCAAAGATAAAAGCCAAAATCAATTCAAGCAGAGAGTTTAGGGAAAAAAAAATTGCAGAGAGGAATAGAAAATATAAAATAAGAATGATCCTGTGAAACTAGAGGAAATATGAAGAAAAGAAAGAGAAATATACCATCGAAAAAAAGCGGAAGGAAAAATTGTACATTTGAGTGAAATGCCACCACGTGCTCGCAGAGCTCAGTAAAAAAGGAATCGGGTATATTTTAAAGCATACTATGAAAGGAAAAAAAGAATACAACTAATATGCACTAAGCCATCAAGCTAGATTTGTGAAAATATAATGCCTCGCTCTGAAAGGCTAACCAACTACATCCCAGACACAATTGTCCAGTTTGCAGACTCGTCAGAAGTCTTCTAGAATCTTACGTTCCCGGAAGTTTCTTTGAGTAGAACCACTTGTCAACAGTTCCACTAATTGTATTTCAGAAATAAATTCTACTATGATTAATTCCAAGCCAGAAACAAGAGCTCTTTGTATTGATCAGTCAAGTACTCCAATTTATCGACCATCTTCGCCACAAATCGCTCCTAGTATCAGCAGCATACATTTGACAGTTTCAAGTTTTGCGCGAAATAGTCCAGTATCAGATGTTTCAACAAACTCTTTTTAACCGACGAAAAAAAAAAAAGGAGGAGGTTCTCAATTCGACGCGTATATTTTATTTTTTTTATTTTTTTTTATGTATGATCACGCATATCTCCGGCGTCACTAAACCGATTTCAAATTTTTTTATGACGTTTCCTAAGGAATTCTTCGAGGATGGTCCCATTTTCAAAATATTATCAGAAATTAACCCCCTTGGGGGTGAAATGAGGGGTTGAAGGTCACATAATTTAAAAATTATTTTTTGATCGACTTGAAACTTTGTATATGTATTTCACATATAAAATAAAGAAATACGTGTTTTAGGAATTTTGAAAAAAAAAATGTATAGGGTGTGAAATGGGGTGATAAAGTTTGCATTCTTTTTTATGTATATCTCCGGCGTCACTAAACCGATTTCGATTTTTTCTATGACGTTTGCTAAGGAATTCTTCGAGGGTGGTTCCATTTTCAAAACATTATCAGAAATCAACCCCCTTAGGGGTGAAATGGGGGGTTGAAGGTCACGCAATTTCAAAAATATTTTTTGATCAACCTGAAACTTTGTATATGTATTTTACATACAAAATAAAGAAACACGTGTTTTAGGAAATTTGAAAAAAAATATATTTAGGGGGTGAAATGGGCTGATAAAGTTTGCATTCTAGACTATAGCATATCTTCGGCGTTAGTGAGCCGATTTCGAAAATTCTTTTTTTGTTTAATACGGATAGTTAACAAATATCGAAACGATGGGATGGAAAGGGTGGAGGGGGGTGAATTCCTTTTTTGGGCTGTTATGAGGTGCTAATACTTGCATCTTTTCACAAAATAGATACTAAATTCGCCTTCAAAAACCTAGCTACACTAAAAAGTTAACCTTAACTACCTTATAATTCATTACATTTGTAGTCGGTGCCAATTCATGTGTGTATTTGCCTAGTCTGATATAGATTGGCACCTACACCATGATATACCTACGCCCACGTGGACTTTATTTGGAATTATACCCATTTTTAACCAACGAAGAAAACAGAAGAGGTTCACGTTTCGACACGTATTGGTTAGGGTATAACTTCGAAGTTGGTCCTATATAAATTAGGAACAAAAATCCTACCCGAAAGGTGGGAAAATAGGGCGAGATTTATTGTTAATTCTCAAATTTTAATGCTGAGTTGTGTATTACAAAAAAACAAACAGTAGATTCAGATTAAGTAGTAGATTTTAGCCACAAAAAAATATAAAATAAAAACTTTTTAACAAAAAATTAAACCGCCGAAAATTTTAAAAAGCAAAAAATAATATACCTTTTTTATTTAACCTTAATAACAAAGTTCTTAAACTAATGTAAGTATACCTAAGTCATTTTGAGTCGGCGCCAAACAATTAATAAACAATAAATTTAAAGAAATAACCAAATGAAATTAACAATGCAACGTGAAATCTTCAGCGACAAACATTAACATTCCAAAAAATGTACTCTCCGTACGACCACTCGCACACATTGTGTATCGCTATCTCGCTGTGTATTGCTGTCTCGCTGACGTTAACTTCGTGAACGCTCGGCATTTTCCAGCGAAGGTGCGTGTCTCGCCGCGCCGCCGGCGCGCCGCCGCCGTACATCACACTTTACTAAATTAATTAATTTGCTTGTTTGGCGCCGACTCAAAATGACTTAGGTATACTTACATTAGTTTAAGAACTTTGTTATTAAGGTTAAATAAAAAAGGTATATTATTTTTTGCTTTTTAAAATTTTCGGCGGTTTAATTTTTTGTTAAAAAGTTTTATATTAAGAAGATAACTTAATGATAAACTTAGAAAATACCAAAAACGAAAGTTTGCTTATGTTCTTCTTCTGCTAATTTAAGGTATATTCTTCTTTAGAACATGATAATGATAGCGAGGATTTAAATATTTTTTGATTTAATGTAGAAATAGATAAAAATGAAAAATTATATTAATTATTATAACATTAGAGTAGGTATGGGAAAACAAAATTGTTGTAGATTATTAAAGCAATTTTTTACGATCTCATTACCTATGTTGATTGACTTATAAGAAAAATTTAATAAAACCACTTATTGATGATAATGATGAAGATTGTAATGATAGCGAGGATTGCGATACTTTTTAACTTAACCAATTAATCTATAATATTCAAAAAAATTAAGTAAAATGTATAAAGGAATCTCAATCTCATTATACTATTTTAAAAAACTGTACGAGAAATAAATATTTTGTTGTTGATTGTTAAAGCCCATTTTTATAAACTGATTATTTGATTTATAAAATATTTTAATAAAACATTTATTATGAAAAAGGATTTTTTTTATTTTATAATAATTAAAAAATCTAATTTTGGTGTTAAATATCAATTTTGGTGTATTGGCAATTTAGGTGTTGATAATATATAATTAATTTTCAAGGTTAATTAGACTTTTCTAGCATTTCATGCAGCCAAATAGGTATTTCTAGCTAAGCATAGAATGAGTTTACCTAAAAGTGTAAAAACAAAAAAATACACCAAAATTAGGTAAAAATTCATAGATGTTGAAATTCACCCACGTATTTTTTATTTTATTAGTTTATTTATTTAGAATTTAAACAACAAGTGCACTGTGTGAAATAACAAGGTAACATGCATAGGTTTTAAGCTAAGTGCCCTGTCAATTATAGGAAATCACAGCATGCATAAACAACAATGGGTAAACTACTTAAGGCTAAATTATATAAACACAATATTCATCATAAAGGGATACAGTAACCAAGCAAAAGTAACAGTAAGCAGCGTTTTTTTTTTTTATAGATTATACTTAAATATCGCCAGACAACACATACTCATCGTAGCAATATATACAACGGCTTGGGGCGATCCCAGTTACAGGGTGAATTTCGAAACATGAACTCAGCAATCTTCCCTATCCATTCTATATCAATATCTTCCGTGTGCCTCCAACAAATCTACCAAATGAGTAAATATACCCAACCTCAACATGAGGATTTAGAATGATGTGTAAAAACCATTTTCTCACTTTCCTATACGTTACTAAGGCAAATTGTTCCGTTAACACCAATACATATTGACATTTGGAGCGCCCGGGTTAATTACTTCCGAGTAATGAATTCTATTTTTGCATAACCGTGAGTATAGTTTAGATCTTAGTCCAAACACTGATCTTAAGACTATCCCTGAGACCCACTTATCTCAAAACCTTTAAATTTTCCAAAAAAAATAAGTAAATGTATCGTTTAGAAAACAAAAGCTAGTCTGGAATTGCAATCTGGGACTGCTCAACATTAACATTAATTGTCATTGGACGTTAAGGCGTCTGCTAGTTTTAGTGAAAACGGGATTAATGGGCCTCGACTAACTCATGAAGGTTCAAAATAGTGTATTCTCAAAGAATAATAGCAGCACCTTTTCAGTTCAAATAGCTCATCTACCCTAAGATTCTTTATCAAGTATCTTTGTATTGTAGCAAGAATTTAAAATACTGTGGTATATTTAAGTAGCCAACAGGTGGGGCACAGAAGCGTCGTTTGAGCTTAAAGCCCTGCGCTCACAGGCGCGTCAAAACACACGCG
The DNA here is from genome assembly GCA_914767695.1 of Ptilodon capucinus. Classification (NCBI taxonomy): domain Eukaryota; kingdom Metazoa; phylum Arthropoda; class Insecta; order Lepidoptera; family Notodontidae; genus Ptilodon; species Ptilodon capucinus. The sequence goes on along the minus strand of OU611830.1, from coordinate 8,718,689 downwards.
AATACTAAAACAAACTATTTATTAACTCGTACGATAAGCACATTTTTACAAGCTTTATATTAACTTGCAATGTATGTCCGGGTGGAATCTTGCAACTGAAATTTAAATCAGTTTGATTTGATTCGATTGAGCTGAAATTTGGTATACTCGTTTATTTTGGATGACAATGCATGCTTAGCTATGTGACGTCATTCTAATAATTTCTAATATCGTAATTTTTCTCCACTACCACAGTATGGGTATCAAATGAAAGGGCTTGCCGAGGAGAACACGAAAACAAGGGTAATTAAATAAAAGCTTGCTATTAAAAAGTTTTTTTACTATTAATTTATTTCAACTGAATTTCATCGATGACACGAGCTGATTTTGACGCGATATCGCAAGACATTTACCATGGAAATTGAATCTTTATACGTATAGATATAAAGTGCATTATCAAAAAAGTCACATTACTTCGCTTGCCCGTGTTTGATGTAAAACAGCGGATAAAACAACTGTCTGATGTATACATCACACGTCTTCACGTCACGTTCCGATCGCTTGCCAAACCTTTCATTACTGCGACAGTCTACGCTTTTATTATTTATACCACACCACACCACATTGCCATTCTAATTTCACCCCTGTTCCACTAACACACGATGTTAAACATTTGTTTACGTTAAAGAACTAAAAACAAACACGCATTGAGACACTTAATTACCTTTCGACTTAACTATTTCAAGGATTTCAGTTAAAGAATAGTCGTTTTATAAAATTAATGTATAAACGAAAGCATTTTAAATAATTGCACAGAAAATACTGCGTAATTTAAACACGCTGCTAATAGCATGTGAGATGAAAATCCTCCAATACCATTGTTAGATTTTTACGCGACCCAAATATGAAGCACCACCCTACGCTCCATTACTGAAGTGGGCAGGAAAACGGCAAAGCTGAAGTAGGATTGGGCCAGCAACGTGGCACGAATGAAGTCGAGAGCAAGAGTGGACTAATCGAGTTAACACCTGGACACCCGAAGACGGTTGCCGGCGGCGACGTCGGGACAGACCATTTTGGAATATATCTCCTCTCTATTTGGAAGATATCTCCTTTCTACCAAAAAAGGGTCATCTAAATCGGTTCATAAACTACGAAGTTATCTGCGAATATACATAAAATAAAAAATTATATAGGTACGGTCGAATTGAGAAACCTCCTCCATTTGGAAGTCGGTTAAAATCTCTTTACACAAAATTAATGGATGAATAAAGTATAATAATTCCTACGGTTTGTAAATTGACCAAATAGATTTATGTTTAGAAGGTCTGTAGTCAACAAATAGTTAAAGTTTATTAGTTAACCTGAAGTTGGAGGATGTAATCCGATTGGCTGGTAGGACAATGAGTGACAGCGCTAATTGGAATAGCTTCAAACGTTTAATATTCGACATCGGAAGAGCACCGGCCCGCCCGCTCGCTCCTATAGACCGGGAGGCGGCGACCAACCACATCGTAAAGATATAAGGGACATTATCCATTTACCGCGTTAGTTAGATGGAAATGCCAATACTTATATGCCAAGCGTCTTTGGGAGTTTCTATGAAAATAAAACTATATTAAACTTGCTATATAAACTCAGCTACCGCCGATTCATTAGTTACAGTTAAGGTACACGCAAAATACTTTTTAGGGTTACGTAGCCAAAGGGTAAAATGGGACCCTATTACTAACACTCCGCTGTCTATGTCTGTATGTCTGTCTGTCTGTCTCATGAATCGTGATAGTTATACAGTTGAACTTTTCCCAGGTGATTTATTTCTGTTGCCTCGATAACAACAAATACTAAAAAAAACCATCCAAGTGCGAGTCGAACTCGCGCACGAACGAGCAAAAACTAAATTTAAATTATAATGAAGCAATGGTTGATGATTTAGTATTACATGATCCGAGCTCCGGGTGTACTTTCAACCGCTGTTATTTACTCGCAGCTATATTAGACAAGTTGTCGCAACCGCTTCATTTAGACTTAACGACTGCTAAACTATATTAATAATCATTATTAACCTGCCGCTTGAGTCCGGGGTGGGGGCCGCAGGGGGTGGGTGGAGGGAAGGGGGCGAATCGAACAAGAGACCATTGTCGGAATCTATGTATCAAAGCGTAGACGAATTTAATTGACGCGCAGTCAATAAGACCTATTATCCCGTGCCAGTGGTGTTGCTCTTTCGAAGCCGGTGAACCGGCGAGCGCTCGACGCTTTTTATTAATTTCTCACTTAATAACTTTCAGATGTTCGATTCATGATCGTCGATTGTTAAGTTTTTCGATTTGCAATGGAAGAGAGATCAATGGGGTCCGTTTAATGGATACTTCTATTGAAGCTTTGATGTGTTTTAAGTGATTCATTGAGTTACATTTTAGTTAAGTACTGAATATGTTTCATGGAATATATTATTACCTTTTATTTATATATATTATTACCTAATATTGTATTACACACCACTTATACGATATAAATTAATACAAAATGTTATATATACATAGCCCTACCTTTTTAACCGACTTCCAAAAGGAGGAGGTTCTTAATTTGATTGGTATGTTTTAACCGACTTCCAAAAAGGAGGAGGTTCTCAATTCGGCCGGTATGTTTTTTTTTTTTATGTATGTACACCGATTACGCTGCGAGTTATGATCCGATTTACGTGATTCTTTTTTTGTTTGATGCGGAATAGATGCCATTTGGTCCCATAAACATTTAAAATTGTACGGCCAAGCAGTTTTCATTTTATGAACATTTTTATGTTTATTATGATCATTATTTACGTGGATGATGTAGTTGTATACGTTGATTATTCGTTTTTGTTTAATACGGATTGTTTACAAACATCAAAACTTACCCCCAAAGGAGTGGAAAGAGGACCCCCCCTTTCTACTCTGTCAATGGGGGTCCAATCCGGACTACAGCATATCTCCGGCGTTAGTGAACCGATTTCGAAAAATCTTTTTTTGTTTAATACGGATTGTTAACAAAAATAGAAACCCACCCCCAAAGGGGTGGAAAAGGGGGGGTGAGGGGGGGGGGGGTTTGTTGTAAATATTTACTTTTTTAGGGTTGTTATGCGGAGGTAATAATTGCATATTTTCAACGATTATTGACACTAAAAAGCGTGAAAAAAAAAGTTTTTATAAAAAAACAAAAACCGACTTCAAAAACCTAGGTGCACTAAAAAACTAGAAATAACCTTATAATTTGAAGACATTTGAAGTCGGTGCCAATTCATGTGTGTATTTGCCTAGTCTGACGTAGATTGGCACCTACTCCAAATGTCTTCAAATTAATGTTTTTGTTTTTTGTAAAAAAAAAATAAAAAAATATAGGGTTGTTATGAGGTGATAATAATTGCATATTTTCAACGATTATTGACAGTAAAAAGCGTGAATTTTTTTTTTAACAAAAACAAAAACTGACTTCAAAAAGCTAAAAATAACCTTATAATTCATTACATTTGGAGTAGGTGCCAATCTACGTTAGACTAGACAAATACACACTTATTTTTTTTTGATAATACGAAAACGAACTCTGCGTACATAAAGATTATTTACCAGAGAAGATAAATTTCTGTGGTAAATGCCACGCCACCAACGCCAAAACTCGCTTGCGCTGATAATACCTATCATTCCGTTCAAGAATTACCTTTTTCTTGACTTATACATAATACAATTCATTTTGATATTAGAAAAATATTCGACGCGCATCTTGAATGAGGGTGCCAGGGGTTTAAAATTTCACAATATACCTGTTACATTAAGACTACTACTACTACTACAGCCCTTCTAACGTCCCACTGCTGGGCACGGGCCTCCCCTCAATGCGAGGGGGTTTCAGGCCATAGTCCACCACGCTGGCCCAGTGCGGGTTTGCATACTTCACACATCTATCGATAACTAGTCAAGGTCCCTCAGACGTGCAGGATTCCTCACGATGTTTTCCTTCACCGTCTCTTAGCAAGTGATATCTCGGATAAAAAAATGAGGTTCGCACATGAAACCCAGAGGTGCGAGCCGGGGTTCCAACCTGCGCACTTTGATTGCAAAGCGTGCGTTCGACCACTCGGCTACCATACGATAGATTACCATAGATTAAGACGTTTGAGTCTAAATTATCTTATCCAAGAGTTCTAAATTGTTCGACATTTCGAAATTTTTGTTATCCACACACTACTTTTATTTGTGTATCGCAGTATCTAGCTTCAATAACAGACTGGCTCGCTGGCCCGCGGCCAAATGCTGTACAACACGAATACACATTTAAATTTGAAAAATTTGAAATTGATAATAGTTTAACTACTGGAGCGTAGGTGTCTACTTGGAAATAATGGGTTTTAGATCTGGCTTACTGAGTAGAGTCTTATATTCTTCAAGTAAGGCTGCAATATTTTTTTTCAAAATAATTGTGAAGGACTAGATCAAGGGAATCTAATTCAGAATAGGTATAATCTTCAACCCTAAATGAATAAACAGTAGATATGGAAAGTCATTTTTTCGATGACTGAAATTTAAGAAATGGCCTTTTCGGAATTTGCCCTGGTCTTGGTGTAACTAGGATCGCCCCCAGTCCATTACCTATATGGTGTCCATAGTACAACGGCTGCTAAGTTTGGAAGCATGCGATGAGTATGTGTTGTCTGACGATATTAAATTTTATTTTCATAATTATAAAATTAATGGTAAAAAAACTTTTAAAAAACAAGCTTTTATTTAATTGCCCTTAGTTTTCGTGTTCTCCTCAGCAAGCCCTATTATTTGATACTCATACTGTGGTAGTGCAGAAAAAAACACTATTTCGCCATCTTGGATGGTCCGCCATATTGGAATTAGAATGACGTCACATAGCTAAGCATGCATTGTCATCCAAAACAATCGTGTATACCAAATTTCAGCTCAATTGCTTAGAGATAACTGATTTAAAATTCAATTGCAAGATTCCACCCCGACATACATTATATACAAGTTAATATAAAGCTTGTAAAATCTTATTAAAAACGATAATAAAGATCTGATTTCACATGTGCTTAGAATAAACTAAGCTTGAAAAATTATATTTTTAGGGTTAGTATTTTGAATCCAGCAGTGGTAGCCGAGTGGTCGAACGCACGCTTTGCAATCGAAGTGTGCAGGTTCAAACCCCGGCTCGCACGTCTGGGATTTATGTGCGAATCTCATTTTCATCCGAGATTATCACTTGCTATGAAACGGTGAAGGCTAACATCGTGAGGAAACCTGCACGTCTGAGGGAACTTGACTAGTTTTCGATAGATGTGTAAAGTCTGCCAACCCGCACTGGGCCAGCGTGGTGGACTATGGCCCGAATCCCCTTCGCATTGAGGGGAGGCTCGTGCCCAATAGTGCCCAATAGGGCTGTAGTAGTATTTTGAATCACGCTGTATATTATATCAACACACACACACACACCTATTCATCCTTTGATCTCAAACTGAGCATCGCTTGTACTATGCATATCATTATATAACTGGGAGCGATCCCAGTTACATCGAGATGCAAAGAATCCCGATGCAATTTGTGGAACTGTCGTTTGAACCAGTAGACCAGGCGTCTCCCATATCTATAAGATTATGAATGTCACATAGCTGACTCCGAACTATGAATATTTGCTACACGAATGAAACTAGCAAACATATAATGTAATTTGAACAAGGTGGAGCTGACGGGTGAGGCTCTCCCCCCACCAGCAGGAGGTGGGGAGGTGCAGAATTTAATATTGGCAGCGCACGGGTTAAGGCGACGTGCAAATAAAACTCTATGGAACCGCACCCCAGCCTCGTTAAGGGGCCGCGCTCTAACTAAGTTATGATTGGAGTTGTTATTCAGTTAATTACAGGGGAAATGCAACGGCTTTCAGTTGATGGGAACCTTCTTTTACCGCTGCAACCCTATTAGGTATTTTACTGTAACTTATGTAATTCCATAGCAAACCTATTTCAATCTCTTTCTGTCAGCACGCGTGCCTAAAGAAGATAATAAATATGACAATGTCAAAATAAATTCAAAAGACAACATACGGTTCGGTTTTAGAACCTACTTCTTTCTACCCATAGAGTATCTAGAGTACCCATAATGACTCCACTCTTCATATAGCTCTGCGGCGATTTTTCGTCCATTGTTGTACCTGTAATTAAATGGGAAAACAACAATGGTGGAGTCACATAAACCAGAAAAAAATATACCAGCGCAGGCTCGAAATGCCATCTCCGTTATAATATCTCTATGTTTTTCCCGACTACGATGAAGCTTAAGAAAGTAGGGTTATGATTTTAGCTGTCTATGTATGTTCGTATTTAAGTACGCATGTTCCTCCGTAGCGCTTAAACTATTCATCCGATTTTGATGAATACGATGTCGATTCGTTATTATGACTCAGGTAACATAAGCTACATTTTAACCGACTCCAACAATAGGAGGAGTCGATTCCCGATTTTAACCGATTTCATTCCTTATTTCCGTAGTCGAGTTACAGTTTTTTAAATTGTTTTGATGTTGTTTATTGCATAAATACCGTCAGGCAATATACTTATCGTATGGACGCAACTGAGCATCACAAGCTCTATCACACAGTATGCCGCGGTCGATCCAAGTTCCATTCAGCCCAGACCAAATTTAGTCGAGTCCTGCCCTTAACAGTGTGTCTGCGGATATTTTTACAAACGTTATTACTGCGGCGCTGCAGTGTGCGCGAGGCTTTAGCTTTCTTTATTAAATTGTCGTTTAGGGGGTCGCGGCATTAACCGGCCGCTACTACGGCTCTGCGAACAGAAACTATTTTGTTCATATTTTCAACGATTATTGACACTAAAAATCACCTACTTCAAATAGATGAGTGGGGTAGCGCTTATAATAATTATATTAATTAAGTAGCTGTGCCCGCGACTTCGCCCGCGTGGGCTTTAGGGAGACCCGGAAATATGGGTATTATGTTTTTCCCGCGGAACCCTAATGCTTTTTCTAAAATTAAAGTAACCTAAGTTACGCCTTGGAACGTCAGCTATCTGTCAGTGAAAGTCCCATTGAAATCGGTGCAGCCGTTTAGAAGTTTACCCCAAACAAACAGACAGACAGACAGACAAACAAATTTTAAATTGCGTTTTCGTTATAGGTATCGAATAAAATTCCATACACATTTGGTAAAAAAGTGTTATTATGATATTACAAACAGACACTCCAATTTTATTTATTTGTATATAGATTTTTCGCTTTTGAGGGCATATTTGTTGTTTTGAAGTCGGTTTTTGTTTTTAGGGTAATTAAATAAAAGCATGTTTTTAAAAAGTTTTTTTTTATGGTAAAAAAACTTTTTAAAAACATGCTTTTTTTGTTGGTAGCAAAGATATGAAGAAATGAACATCTCTACATGTTGGATTATGACCAAATCCCCTCGTATTGAATGAGACCAAAATACATTGTCGAAGTGCCGTTGCACTGCAGGGCACCACTGCCAACCCTCTCGAGGAATACAGGCGAAATGATATATAGTTTTGTCGTGAACAAATGGTAACCCCCAAACTCTAGCAAGCTCGGAGTTCGACGCCAAACAAATTCTGCCCGCGGATAATGTTCACGGGGCATATTGACGTTCTCACTCAAACCTGTGGCGATTTAAGTCGTTATTAACTTGTTGGTATTAAAAGCAGTGGTAGCCTCGCGGGCAAGAACGCCCGCTTTGAAAGTTAGGGCTCCAAGTTCAAATCCCGGGCCCACACCTCTGAGATAATTTTCATGTGCGGATATCATTTTCGACAATGATTACCACTTGCTGAACGGTAAAGAAAACATCGTGAGGAAACCTGCACGTCTACAGAAAGGCGTGTGAAGTTCACCAAACCGCACTAGACCAGCGTGGTGGACTATGGCCCAAATCTCCCTCGTATTGAGGGGGAATGTGCCCGGTATAATGGTACTAGATTCGCCCCCTATTACATTCGGACCAGAACACATTGTCGAAGTGCCGTTGCACTGCAGGGCACCACTGCCAACCCTCTCAAGGAATACAGGCGAAATGATGAACAAATGGTAACCCCCAAACTCTAGCAAGCTCGGAGTTCGACGCCAAACAAATTCTGCCCGCGGATAATGTTCACGGGGCACATTGACGTTCTCACTCAAACCTGTGGCGATTAAAGTCGGCATTAACTTGTCTTAAACCTCGGTGTTTTAATCCATGTCTTAATCTTTTGCCAATACCAAATCAAGCTCTATGTCACTTGCTAAAGACTGAAATTGGTCTTCCGCACACTAGTGCATAAACAATCGCGCGTCAATTTTTTTGCCATAGCAAAACGAGCTGTATTGACACATAGAAAAAGTTCAATCTACAACGAAATGACACTGGCAGTGCGAGTGAATTATGATGCGTGGGCAAGTGGCGTCTCCCTTGCCTCCACGCGCTCATTGTCGTGCTGATTTTCACGGTGTCAGTTTTCATAACACATTTTACAATTGTATAGTTTAATTGCTTAACAATAAAGAGATATCGTTTATCAAATCTTCGATTCGTAATGAACATGTGTGAAGTTTGCCAATCCGCTCTGAGTTCGCGTGGTGAACTTGTTCGGGAGTCAGAAGTCTTTGTATCTATAGTGTATGTATTTAAGCAGAAATACTCATTACGTTTAAATACTATGGTGCACTGCAATGTTCCTCCGCTTTCCCGATAGTATAACTGAGACTACATTATATTTAGTAACCTAATTGAACGCATAATATTTGTCTTAACAACACCACATGTCGTAAATGGTAGATACCTAGGTTACATAATACGAATACAACAATAAATATTTCATTATTTTTAAAAAGTTAATTATTAACCGAATAAAACTTATTTGTGAGCATTAAGTTAATTGAACTCTCCCGCTATATATCATTACAGTTCAATAGGAACAAACTTTGGTCAACGAAGGTTAATAATAACTTTGTTTGAGTAGTGATATTTGAAAATACCGCCATCTGTCGTAATGTTCTGGAACTGCAGTAACTTCTACTCGGTACTAGATGGTGCTAAGCTTTTTTGTAGCTTTGGAATAGGTTCGATATATTGTACATAGATGGCGACACCATATTCATCTGTAAAATTAAATAAAATTTAAGTGTTTGTTTGTAATTGTAAAAAATGCAGCTTTTTACTGAATGTATACGAAGGTAACTTTTATTTTAGAAACATAATAAGGGGTCGGCAAAAAATATATAAATGGGGTTGTCTAAATATCACGTGGACGAAGTCGGGGGTCAGTTAGTGAAGAATAAAAAATATTTTCACTATAAGTACAAATTTATTATTTTCTGTATTTTTAATTCGAAGTTTATGTATATTTTTGTAAAAAGAGTATTTTTCTAAAAAAAGGCGTCACGGTTATGGCTTTTCAATAGTTCAACTAAACCAAAATAATAATCTAACTCCAAAAATCATTGAAACTAATTTATCCACGTAAAGTCTATTTATAAAAGAACTCTAAAAAAAAATTGTTCATAATACTACTTTAGAAAGTACACCCTCGTCTTAATAATTCAGTTAAATCCTCTCCATCCTAAGGTTGCCTGGTAGAGATCGCTATTAGTGATAAGGCCGCCCATTGTGACACTGTATAATTTGTGTGTAAAATTTTGTTAATTTTTGCGGTGGAACAATAAAGAGTTATCTATCTATACATATGTATGTACATTTCCTTAGTATCGAAACATCAATGTAACAGCTCCACTGCAAACTGAATAAACCGGTTTCCAAGCGCCGATCCTACAAAAGCTATTACATACAACGCTGCACACAAAAAAACAACGTTTGAGCGCACTACGGGCGAGCGCTTAATCAGGTGGTTACATGAAATTCGCTCTATAAAGAGGCCAATAAAGCAATCCAATAAAGTCGGGGGGCGGGGCGGAGCGGGGGCGGGCGGGCGGCGCGCGGGGCGGGCGGGGCTCAATAAACCCTCATATCTCCAGCAATTACGACAAAACAAATGAGAGCTAACGAAATTCACCTCCGAGAGAGATCACAGCATGGAACAGAGAAGGCTAAGAGACGAAAAACAACAAACATTTGGTGTAATTTTTTTTATGCATTTGCACCTCTTTAAGTACCTATTCTTGTTTCAATAGTAACTGAAATTTTTTGACATATTTTGTACTGAGTCAACTGTCAGAAACATAAAGAAATATTAAGAAATGAACATTGCTGCAAGACAGGTGGTGGTAAGAGGGCTGACATTGTTTATATTTTAGATCTATAATAATTGTTTATACCTCTTTAAATGATTTGTTTCAATGTCCTCATGTAAACTTAAGCAAATTTTCTCACAGCTATGATAGCATTACGCGCTACAGCTAGTTTTGCATACTACTACTACTACTAGAGCCCTTTTAACGTCCCACTGATGGGCACGGGCCTCCCCTCAATGCGAGGAGGATTCAGGCCATAGTCCACCACGCTGGCCCAGTGTGGGTTGGCAGACTTCACACATCTATCGAGAACTAGTCAAGTTCCTTCAGACGTGCAGGTTTCCTCACGATGTTTTCCTTCACCGTTTCATACCAAGTGATAATCTCGGATGAAAATGAGATTCGCACATAAATCCCAGAGGTGCGAGCCGGGGTTTGAACCTGCACACTTTAATTGCAAGGCGTTTGTTCGACCAAAGCTTTACTAGCCAGCTGGTTACATAGTTATTGGCAGGAAATTTGCCGTTCAAGCTATTTAACTTAACTATACTTAAAGACAATTAAAAATACCAATGTGATTGAAATCCAATAAAAGAATTACACCATATAGATTAGAGTGTCAGACATTATTAAAGACAGTTCATAATAAAATTACCTACTATTATAGAACATGAAGTAAAAAACCGGCCAAGTGCGAGTCGGACTCGCGCACGAAGGGTTCCGTACCATTAACTATAAAAACGGCAAAAAAATCACGTTTGTTGTATGGGAGCCCCCTTAAATATTTATTTTATTCTGTGTTTTAGTGAGATACAGCCTGGTGACAGACGGACGGACGGACGGATGGACAGAGAAGTCTCAGTAATAGGGTCCCCGTTTTACCCTTTCGGTACGGAACCCTAAAAATATAGCGTGTATCGAGTCTACTCCATCTTCTGTTCGCGGTGGAGTGCCAACGGACTGTGTGTCGGGTGTTTTAGGGTTTTTTCAGCGGCTTTGACTTGCAAATTGTCGCCCGCCGTCGAGCCGCGCAGCCCCGGGCCGCGCGCTTAATTAAAAATCTGAGGCGACCGTAGCGCCGCGGCGGCGAGTAGTAGAACAACTATATTTTGCTTGACACATTTTACGAGACAAAATAATAATCATTACCCGTTTCATTGCTGTTAATTGCCACGCGACGGCTTTTTCTACCGAGAGACGATCAATAGGTAATACAATATATTTACAATTTGTTTTAAATTATGTAAAGTTGTGTTTATTTCATTGGTGTTGATACGCTCCACTAGATGGCGGTATTAAAAGTTTCAGTTGATAGCGTGACAATAAACACAAACTTCAACTTATAACACTAAACATGCACCACGGCCGTGAGCAAGACGGCTATAGTATTAGTTTAGTTAAGTGCCAATAGAATCAAAACTAATGTTATTGTGTATCAAAGGTAGGTTAAATTAGACTCTTATCTTTAAAATAACATGGCTACACTTGTATTTTATAGCATTTTTGTATGAAAAGTAGCATTGTAGGTGATTCGTAGATAGTTTAAAATTACCACAAAATTGGAGGGTCATACTAGAGTTTCTGGTATAAATTTCAACTTGATACCTCCACGCGTTTCCGAGAAAAAGGTCTTTACAGATAGACAGACAGACAGACGGACAACAAAGTGATCCTATAAGGGTTCCTTTTTAGGTACGGAACCCTAAAAATAAGTTTTTTATGACATTATAACAACATATTTTATTGGCTAGGTACTCGTTTATTGGCTTCAAAGTGACAAAGTCTAATGGCGACACTGATCAAATTTTAGCTACCATAGATAAACTATGATGATTTATGCCTTAAAAAGTTAAGTCATCGCAACTCCACAAGAATAGCGTTGTGGGACCCAGCTCTTGATATATTTGTAAAGTCCGCCAGCCTGTTCTTGGCTAGTAGACAATGGCCCGAATCATTAATTGAACCAAAAAAGTTCCGAAGATGTGTAGGTGCACAGCATTGCACCCCTGCCTGCCATCTATGGAAATGAAAGCGTGATTGGTCAACAAAACAAGTGCGGTCTAATGCGCATCTCTCGTGTTGAAAGCATGTTTGCGACTAATTATTGCGCTAATCGGATATAGGGTAGCCGGCACATAGTTTAGGATTTAACCCCTAATACACTGGGACGTCATACGCCCGCGTCAATATTTTTTGTCAATACTAAAACGAACTGTTAACTTGTAAAAAAATAAAATAATTTAAAAAAAACTATTCCGCCATCTTGGATGATCCGCCATATTGGAATTAGAATGACGTCACTTAGCTAAGCATGCATTGTCATCCATAATAAGCGTGTATACCAAATTTCAGCCAATCGGTTAATGATAACTGATTTAAAATTTAATTGCAATATTCCACCCGGACATACATACATTGCAAGTTAATATAAAGCTTGTAATATTACTCTTCAACTACATGTCATTGACAGTGCAACGAATCTTGACGCGTGGTCGCGTGTCTTTTACCACAGAAGTAATCGTCTTGCATATTAAACACAGAGTAGGTACATTTTTATTTTAGGATAACCACAGAAATAATTATTGAACCCTTGGTACTCCAGGTACACTATAGCGTCAAATACTCTCTGTCAATATACAATAAGATATTATATTCATATCTGTGGTAATGAAAGAAAGTTAATTTACGTTTGTTTGCGAATGCAACCGTTTATTACAAGCTTTATATTAGCTTGCAACGTATGTATGTCCGGGTGGAACTGAACTGTATTTTAAATTACTTAGTTATCATTAACCGATTGAGCTGAAATTTTTTATACACGCTTACTTTGGATGACAATGCATGCTCAGCTATGTGACGTCATTCTAATTCGAATATGGCGGATCATAAAAGATGGCGGAATCGTTATTTCTTCTGCTTTACCACAATCATCAAATGAAAGGGCTTGCTGAGGAGAACACGAAAACTAAGGGCAATTAAATTAAAGCTTGTTTTTAAAAAGTATTTTTACCATTAATTTTAGGTAGATGTTAAACTTGTACGGAACTCTCCTCGTTCCAGTTCACACTTGGCCGGTTTTTTTTTAAAGTTAAGTTAATTCGCTAGCCCCAGTAGTTGCAGGACATAATTGTTATTATGACTAATGTCAACTTGCTGTGATTGTATTACACAAACCGGCCGCGTATGCTAATTGAATGGACGAATGTTATCACTAATGTCACTCATTATGCGACGTGCGTATTAGAGTTTACTAAAATTTCTACCAAGTATTCGTCACTCGTAGATGTTTGATCAACTGATAAAAATGCCTATTAAAAAAAACATTAGCCCAAATTAGGTATATCATTTTAATCAAATTCACAAAACATTGTTAACAAAGAATCGTAAAATAACGTTAAAAATATATTGATAAAAAAATTTACAAAAATAACAAAGTATTATTTTTTCATTTGTTTAATTATGGGTGTGTAATTTGAACGCGATAGTAATGTCTAATATTTTAACATCTGAATTCAATGTAGCGAAAGTTTTTATGTTCCAAAGTTTCACATTTAACAGTGCATACGGCTCTAATTGAGAAACTCCTCTTTTTTTGTCAGTTATAAGTCGGATAAAAAATAAATTTCTTTGCAAATCTAATGCACTAGATTGGAGAAGTTAATTTGTTTTCTAACCGACGAAATCTAAAGCATTATAGAAACAAACACAAATAAATAAAAAAAACGCTGCAACGAATTTGCATAAATATCTGCTGAAAACAAATTAAATTTCATATAGACATTAATTGTTATAGCAGCAATATGCTTGATGTGGTTAGGTACTGAAAAATATGAGTAGTAATGAACATACCTGAATATTACGCCATCCACTAATAACCCATGATATCCACTCCAAAACACTTGTCGAGCACTCTAAAATCTTAAACACGCCATTAAATTCACTAATGTTGATTGTCACAAATACTCAATCTATTCTCATATTATAAAGCTGAAGAGTTTGTTTGGTTGAACGCAGCTCCGGAACTACCAGTACGATTATAGACTAGGAAGACTACTAGGATGAGTATAGACAAGGACTGTTATAGACTTTATAATATCACGATTTGACACAGTAACCATAAACATGGATGAAACCGCGGACACAGCTAGTTGTTTAATATATAGGTCAATGATTTAAGAATCAGTTTATCAAAGACCACCGTCTGTACCACCATGTTATGTACCACCTACATTTCGTACAAATTTCAAACACCAAACGTAATTTTCAGTGTAAACGTTCTACAATGCCACTGGCTCATATGATACAGATTTAGGGGTAGATACTGAACATGCGCGGGCGCAATAGCCGACGCGCACCGCATATTGAGAGAGAATCGGTCACGATGTAGCACTTGAAAATATTCAAACAAATGCGGGTAGATTTATTTCAATTTACTAAGATTTAACCTCAGTTTTGTGGAACATAATTAAAGCGACCTCTATATCATTTTTATAAATAATTATAGCAACTTTTTTCAGTACCTATCACATTTTAACTTGCCAGTAAAATTTTTAGGCGATTTTACGGGAATTTACGAGTTTCAGCTTCCCGCAAACTGTTTTTCATTAAATTCAATTACACTAATAGAACGAGCGAATCATAACGTCTACAGTCCTGGCTTTTACCACATTCAATCATTATGCATATTGACACACAGTTATTTTTTATAATGGCCAAAAATTCTACGCGCGATCGGTGAGGCTCCAGTAGTGTGTAGCGGCTTAAGGGTTCTTTTACTTTAATTTCGAGGTACGCAACCCTAAAGATTGCGTTTCATGAAATTATTTGCTCTAATATGTTGGGAGCCCGTGACCGATTAGCGCAAGTCAACAGTTGTAATAAATCCTGAACCGGAGTGACGGGGAGTTATGACGCGCCTGATAAACCTGACTGATGCCCTTTACCTCCTCTAGGGGACAGCAGTATGAAGTAACGAACCAAAAATTTTACAAAAAAAAATGGTGAAACACTTGTAATTTGTGTTGACCAGAACACCAAATTGTGGTATGTGTTCAACGAAACAGACGCATGAATCCTTACATACAGCTATTACAGAACACAAGTTCATCTATTTTCAACAAATTGTAAATTACACTTGTAACGACGGTGTAGTATAATTGTTAGATTAGTTGCTCTTTTAGTTTTACAGAGCCCCGTACACTGACAGCTCGTGTCATCGCTCCCATGCCTACATAATTTTCACTACACATCCGTTCTCATTCGTTCGAGCTATCCATTCCTAGTTTCGAAATGTTCAGGCTACCTTAACTCCTACACCATGGCTTAGCGACTGTAAAAGCCGGAGTTAACAACTTCTTCTTCTAATTTAAGTGTTCGACTCTTGTCGGTGCATCTAATGATGTCATCGCCATCTGCCATTCGATCCAGTGCAACCTTCTTTACCTCCACATACGACATGACACCAACCTTATCTTTTATTTGACTTATATAGCATATTCGCGGTCTGCCTCTCCCATCCCAAAGTGATGTTTAAATATGTCGCGGTTGACAGTTGCAGTGTATTAATATTTAGGCTTCAAGAAGGCGTCTCCTGATGTTAATGAAACGACATTCGTGTACTAGATAGAGACTACTAGGGACTTATATATAATTTTCTTTCAGACTGTTATACAAGTATGTTTATTTACTACATAAAACCATCCGCAACAATCGGTGACAGGTGGTATTAATCATGGCTCACTCGCGCATAATGTCAACCCACATACATTTCATAGTTTCGTTCTAATTGCTGTTGAATTTGCATTTCATTTGTTTGTGTAATCGGATGTTTTAAAACTACATCGTAAGTGATTTATGATGATTTCTGTCGTATATTATTTCAGACTTCTGATACACCCATTCTGATACAATATTATGTTTAAACACGTTCGCTGCGTAAGGATTTTTAGAGTTCTTTCAACTGGTTCGTCATTAGGTTATATTGACTCATAGAGGACTTAACTTTGTGAGCTCTGCGCACTGGATTAAAGTTTGGCATGTCCCAATATGACCTCACAACGCAGTGTTGTGGAACGGGACTGCAGCTTGAAAACATCTATAGAATTCAGTGTGTATTGCTCCGTAATTTATTTAGACAAATAAAAATAATACTTATGAAAGAACACATTTATTAATCTCTTCTTATAATATATAGTTTATAATATATCTCTTACAATACGTGATGCTACTGCTCACTCTATATACAACGGTATAAATATTAAATACACTTTAATTATTATTTACAAGGTATTACAAAGTGATTCAAAATGGTTACACTAACCGTTAAAACATATTGTGTTCATAAATCAGAAATATTTCATACATTTGTTTTAATAAGATTTGTGACATGTTAGTTTTCCTTCAAATTCGGTGCAATACAGCTCGGAAATCAGCGGTTACTTATAAACTGCCTCTGATATAAAGATTAACACAGTAAAATCATAGAGTAACTAGAGTACCCATAACGACTTTACACTTCGTATGGCTCTGCGGTAATTAATCCGCCATTGTTGTAATCTCATGTACCTGTAGTATACGGCAACTATATGGGAAAATAACAATGGTGGAGTCAGGTAAATCAGAAAATATTACAGCAGCGCCGGCTCGAATGCCATCTCCGTTATAATATTTCCATGATTACAAGTTACAAGTGACCTAACTGTCCATGCGTAGGCTTATCAAAGCATAAAAATTAATTAATATTTTAAATTTCTAAGTCTGAAAAAAAATGTGTTACCGATATTAATAACACATCATCACGCCTGTATTCCCCGAAGAGGTAGGCAGAGGTGCACTGTAGTGCGCCCACACTTCGCCGATGTATTTTGGTCCCAATGTAATAGGGGGCGAGCCTATTGCCATTATACCGGGCACATTCTCCCTCAATACGAGGGAGATTTTTGGGCTATAGTCCACCACGCTGGCCCAGTGCGGGTTGGTGAACTTCACACGCCTTTTTATAGACTTGCAGGTTTCCTCATAAAATGATTTAATACAATATACATGGCAAAGGGTTATACCCATTTTGAATCACATAATATGTAACTAGTTACCTGATAAAAGCACAATCAATTACAACAAATACATGACTTGTTCTGAAGTTTAAGCGGAAGTCATTCGGGGCCTTTTCACACGATATTAACATCTGTCCGTAATGTTTCACCACTGCAAATACGTTCTCGTTAATCCCGTAACTATCTTGCAGCCGGTTATTTCGTGTCAATTAATGTTACAACCCTGTCTATGCTGTCTGCTCTACTCTATGGTTACATAGAGCATTGTTTGTCATTTCATATACTATCGACGTCATTTTGAACCGACGAAAAAAAAAGGAGGAGGTTCTCAATTCGACGCGTATATTTTTTTATTATTTAATATGTATGAATTCGCATATCTCCGGCATCAGTCGACCGATTTCGAAAAATTTTGTGACGTTTGCTAGGGAATTCTTTAAGAGTAGTCGTATTTTCAAAATATTATCAGAAATCAACCCCCTTGGGGGTTGAAATAGGGAGTTGTAGGTCACACAATTTCAAAATTGTTTTTTGATCAACCTGAAACTGTATATGTATTCAGCATACAAAATAAACAAATACGTGTTTTAGGAATTTTGCGAAAAAAAATATGTAGGGGTAAAATGGGGTGATAAAGTTTGCATTCTGGACTACAGCATATCTCCGGCGTTAGTGAACCGATTTCGAAAAATCTTTTTTGTTTAATACGGGTTTTTATTAATAATGAACTTAACGTTCACTGCGTAAGGATTTAGAGTTTACTTACAGATGGTGCGTCATGAAGTTATATTGACTCATCGAGATACTAACTTTGTGAAGGCTGCGCATTAGATTATAGTTCGCCATAAGCCAACATGACCTCACAACGCAGCGAACGTGTTAATGTTCCAAACGATTGAGAAATATTCAGAACTAATTCTATGAAGTAACTACAGCTACAGATAATAATAGACGTCTCTATGTCGCGCTTTCGGTATTTCAAAACGTAATGCTCTACTGACAGTGCACGCTACATTTATCACGTTTCTTATTCTAAGAGTTTATTTACAAAAGACATAACTCATGACTCTACCTAACCTGCTAAAGATTAACTGTTCAAAATTTCGCCTTACAACACCAAAGTACTTACTACATGAGATTCAGAGGTTGTGAATCAAATTAGTGCTGTGCTGGTACCGGGAATATTGGATTAATGGAATTGGATATTTTTTCCAGGATACGGTCCTGATTGTGTGCTCAAAGTGTCTTCAAATGAATAACGTAGCTAGTGTGGTAGGTAGTATCTAGTTATGGTATTAAGGTAGGATTTATTTATAAAGTCCTCTACACACTGGGGCGTCAAGCCTCACACGTATTTCTTTTTGCCAATAGCAAAACGAACTGTATTAACACATAAAAAAATAATTTTGACGGGTGGGCGCATGTCCTTTACTACAGTAATTCAATCTTTATACATATTAACACAGAGTTCATTTTGATATTGGTAACAATTGGACTCCCCAGTGTGGGAGGCTCATAGCCTGTATTATATTATAAACACTGATACTTACATAATTAATGACTTAATGAATAATATTTACAGACAAAGTATTGCTTTCATACACTAATCAGTAATCACATCGGATCTTATTGCGACTACATACATCTTCTAAATAAATTTACCTTTATGCCGAAAAAAACAACTGAAGAGCGTTTTCAATTCCGCTATTAAAGTTGACGTTGGTTCCAAATTTGTAGAGCAAATACTTTATAAACCAACTATTTTACGAACCGAGACTTTTAGAACTAAGTATTTTATAAAACCAATTCTCATGAACCAAATGCACTTCACAGATTCTTATGTTCTTAAATAGAGTTCTATATTTAAGCTAATTATTAGACCATTTGGAGGCCTTTATTGAGGCTTTCGACGTGTTCCTTGGCCTTCATGCGTAGGGCGGCGATGGAGGTGGACCGCGGGTCGGGCGGCGGGGGGGCGGCCGCCGGCGCGGGGGCGGGCGGCGTCAGATAGCTCGGATACCCAGAGGGCGGGTGGCTTAGGAAACCTGTCGAACAAAACATCACAATACATTGTCAAGATGCGCTCGTCAACATTTTGCCAATACTTTGACTCATAGAAAAAGCTAATTCTTCAACAACATTAAATAGACAGCGCGAGGGAATTTTGAAGTGTGGTGGCTTGGCTTTTACTACAGAAATCCAATCTTTATGTATATTAACACAAAGCTTGTTACACGCGTCTCGACGCCCCAGTGTGATCGGGGCTTCACCAAAAATGTATGCCATTCAAAGCTCGTCGAAATAAGAAATAAATCTACTTTGAAATCAATGTTGACTCAATGAAAAACAGTGTGTTCGATTGCAGCTCTCAAAGTCAAATCATTTATATTGTACAGGGCTACGGGGGCACTTACGAATTATCTAATTACATTATTTTCCACCAGTAGTGGTAGCATGAGCGCCAAGACTAGACTTTGTCACAGAATATGTGGGTTATATCTTTCTCTCGTATGAAATAATACAGAGAGCGACCGAGTCAATCCGTGGTAGAGGTCTTATCTTGATATGCGTGCTGACACCACAGATAATAGCGTTAGTCGCTACCACAACTGAGAAGATAAGGCAAGAAACTTGTATTTTTTGAAATTACTTAATTATATTGTTTTCTTATATTGACACGAATACTATACATTGAAATTAAACTATTTTACGGATTTCATCCTTCTTTAATTGCCGGAACTAGTTTCAGATCCTATGTAGATATAGTTCAAACTAAGAGATAACTATAGGAGTGGTTTTTAGTATATCTACTAACCAGGGAGTGCGGTGAGCAACGGCGGTGCGAGCCACGGGTCGACGGGCAGGCCCAGCCCGCCCAGTCGCGGCAGGCCGCCGCCGCCGCATCCGTACTCCGACAGCCCCAGTCGCGCAGCCTCCATCTTCTCCTGGCGACGCCACTTTGCGCGACGATTCTGGAACCACACCTGAAAAGAGACAAGCATTCAAAGGTTAAGAGGTTGTTAAAAAACTGGCCTTAGAATAAAATATAAATCCCAACATACCTAGAAACAAAATCAAGGATTTCAATTTCAATTTATTCAATAAACTACAGCGATTTTGTTTAACCTAACACACCCTAACTTTCTTATCATTAAACGTCATAATAAAATTGTATTTTACGATACTTTGTAGAGAGATGGCGCTCAATGCAGAGTTATATAATAAACCATTTTTATATAATAAACAATTCTATACAGCCCTGAATCGCGAAACATAAGTTCACACGTGAGATTTTGTGTAAGGTTTTCCTCTTAGGGACTGTTAAAATATTATTATTGAACTCTACTTCTTGAACTAGTTTAATACTTGCTCAAATTGCGTTCTCACCATACAATTCGTGAGGTCGCCATAATTCATATACTCCTCAGTGTTAACTGAGTAACAGTGGAAATTATTGCCTGTAAGGAAATTTGTTTATCGCTAATGCGCCGCCTATTAAAGCATCAAACTTTACGGCCCCGGCAATAAAACCCCTATAAGGTTTGCGCTGAGACAGTAAATCATCGAGCGAACACGTCACTTGTGAACATTCGTGGAGCCAGACATAACAAAACTAACTTTGAATACCGCCGAGCATGGAACACGAACTCAATCACATAAACGGTGTACCATCATAGTGCCATCCACCTCCTAGCGATCACTGGCCAGACGATATAACTTTTATTACAATAAAAATAAAGTTTATTTTGCATCGATGCATACGGCATGAATGTGGTGTCAAATTGTAGTGTGAAATGATATATTCAGGGGGTCCGTCGGACGGTAAAAATGCGCGGCGGTCGCGTGAGCGTTTCGATTTCGTTTCAGGAGACAGCCGGTTAGCGGCATGCGATGCTTGATGGCTTACCTGTCACAAGTATTAAATTTGTTCAACAGTGAAATATCAGAATACGTTACAATGTCGTTGGATACTTGAATCCATTGGGGAGCTTACAATCACGCACTTGCCGGTGTCAAAGTGATTAAAATTCCAAGCGGAATCACAAAACCGATTCGCGATCCGTAGCGTCGTATATTAATTTGTTTACCATCTTGATTTGAATTAGAAGCAGGGACTACAAGTTTCTTCATATTACTACTTTATAGTTCTTCAGTTAAACTTTCTATGTGGCTATTATTGTCAGATGTTGCTGTCCAATGTATATTTTGACTAGTACAGTGCCTTCGAACACCAAACGTCCTATGGAGACGTGTCTTGAGAAACTTAGTAGCTGTCTAAGTATAGACAGCAGAGTTGATATGTTATATCAAGTTCTTGAATCTGAAGAGAATTGGTTCAGCGTGGTGAACGATAGCTTTTGACAAGCGTGTGCCTGCACCGGAACCGAAATATGTGCTGCGGTGTGCTGCAGCACGCCTCTGCTTACCCTTCCGAGGAATACACGCGTAATGATGTATGTGCCATCACTAACGATGGAACATTACTTCGGTAACCTTAGTGAGTGTTGTATTGCAATAAAGGAAAGTCGAACATATTGGAAGATACATTTATTAATAGTGATCGGAGCGATGTCGTGCCGCGCGCCGTGGTACCGCCCGACACCATACGTCATACGTCACCTAGTTAGGGTCGCCACGACTAGAAAAATAAATGTTTAAGCTAAGCTTAAAGCTTAAATGTGTAAGTAAAGCTTAAATGTATTCAATCATAGTTTCTTATTTTTAATCTAAGCACGAAATTTATATAATATTCAGATCCATTTAAAATATCATAACAAACTGTGATTTCTAATAAATGAATATCGTCATACAACACATACTCATCATATGATCCCAAACTAAGCAAAACTAGTACCTACTATGGGTACCGTACTACTGGGGGCGATCCCAGAATTGTATTTGGAATGGATTTGAAAATTCTATTAATTTTGGTTTAAGATTAAAATATAATTAACGATTATTAACATTTTCCTGTGGATACACTGAAGAAGAAGTGGGAGAGAGAGGAGAAGATGTGGATGTAAATGGTTTGTAGTAGAGAGTTACAGAAGTATAACTAGAAGTCAGTTGTTGGTGCGGCGTTCGTCCATAACATGTAGGGGCGCTTGTACACAAAGTAGGTATTACGTAGACGATGACGACTATTGAAATGCCATGATAGAGCTGCGGGTCGGTGGAAGTCTAAAACTTATCATAATTATTATAATACTTGAGTTGAATAAGCAATAACACTAACCAGTGCTTCGTTTTAGTGGACTACTAACGCATGACGTGGAAGCACGACTATTATAATAATAAAAAAATCACGTGCCAGTAATTTGCAAACATTAATTTAGCAAAAACAAAACACTTTAAGTTGGCTACGCACGTTCAAAACCATTTTTTGTCGTTTAGATGTCATAAAACTTGTACACGTCTGCTTGTAAAACTAGAAAGCTATTGTTCTGTTAATTAACGTTAACTAAAACAAAATTCGAAGGCATAAAACGTCTAATTCACCCGATTTAATAAGTGACGCTTAAACACGCAATATAGGCCGGGCGCCGGGCGCCGGGCGCCGCACCGCGCCGAGTGTCAACCACTGAACATTGAGAGCCCATAAAATGCCGTGTATCATTTTAATCGTGTACCTTATTACCTAGAATTGTTTTGCATTAAGTATTTTGAAATAAATTTAGTCTAGATGATCACATATCTGTGAAGGGTGATTTTAATAGATAAGATTTGGTTGCGTTTGAAATTAATTTTATTATTATTATTACAAGCTTTATATTAACTTGCCATGTATGTCCGGGTGGAAACTGAATTTCAAATCAGTTATCTTTAACCGATTGAGCTGAAATTTGACATACACGCTACTTTTGGATGACAATGCATGCTGAGCTATGTGACGTCATTCTAATTCCAATGCCATATTATCCAAGATGGCGGAATAGTTATTTTTTCTGCACTATCACAGTATGGGTGTCAAATGAAAGAGCTTGCTGAGGAGAACACGAAAATTTGTTGCTCAATTTTCAAACTGGGAAATTAAATAAAAGCTTGTTTTTTTAAAAAAATAACATTAATTTTATTATAGTAATTTTAAACTTACCAGAAGTTTTTTTAGATCCATTTAACGCTGTAAATGTTTCGGAAAAATATTACAATTGCGGTAAATTATGAGATACACAGTAAATTGTTTGTGTGTCTAAAGTGATAAGAAATTATATTTCAACATACTCTACCGTCTCTATTATTATAAATTTAGAATATAATGTTTTATGATACTTTTACTTCGAACAGTCGCAAATTGAATTAGGACCCATTTCGTGTTAAGTTACGAACCAAATAGCCCATTTGTTCGTGAGCGCTGTTTACAGTTTAGGTTTAATATAACGTTTATTAAGAGCAGCTAAGAAGAGTGTATGCATAGTATCTAGCCGCATAGATTATTGACTGGTATCCAGGATTATAAACACCAGTCAGTAAATATTCAGGATCAAGTATACGCTATTTCATGCAACACATTTCGCGTCTGTTGAAAAAAGAACAAGGGATTGATTGGAGCCGCCGCGCACGCAGGGTTTTGTTTCTACTTCGCCGCGAGGGCGCGACATATCGAATGAAATCACAACAAAACAAAATAACTAAGAGCCCGCCCGCCCCAACTGTCGCGTTTCAAAAAACGAACGTCACAACACTAACAATGCGGCTCAAATATGACATCTGTCAGATTTGCGCGTTCGATTCTGGAATGGAGCGCCGTCATTGGTCGAGAGCGTTTAATTTGAATATTATTCGATTGTCTCGAGTGCTCCGCGCCTATCCGGCCGTTTGTTACATTGGATTGTGCGTAATTAAATTATTTTGTGCTTGCATGAGGTCTTATAACTTTAATCAACTGACAAATTGATTTCGTAAGTGATTATTTTCATTATACCTACTAACAGTTGACGATTTCGTGATCGAAATTGCATCGTAACAAAATATTTATCTTGATTGTTTTCTTACAAACGAGGTTTCATGACTCATTAAGTGGCTTCAGAGTTGAACAAATTTAATTTTTATACGACTATGATTATCGGGGGAGTTGGGGAGCGGGGAGGTTGGGGGGGGGGAATTAACGTGTTTAGGGGCTGAAATTAAGGCGGTTAAACAGTTCGTGCTCAGAATTGTTCGGCTAATTGGTCCCTCGACACACGCGGGGCGCGATCTAGAGCCGGGAAAAGGTTGTGACTTGAATTTAACAGTTACACCTATTCTAACGAATTCCTCTATTCTTCTTAAATTATAAAGTCTTACACATTGGGTATGTTAACATTAGTCCACAATACTAACTTCAAGTTTTAGTTGTAAATCATACTAACACCAATTTAGACTGAGACTAAACTAAACAGCTCTAAAAATATTTTGTCACTTTCACGCATGACTATGACAAAGACGGTAATACTTAACTGGATGCGGATTTCAGTTGCAGTAGTATTAATATTTAGGCATCACTCTAAGAGACATCTGTAAGTAGCCATTAGTAGGTATAGTGCAGTTAAGTTGGGTTCCAACAAAATCTGCACCACTGTTACTTATTTTTATTTACGAGCCAGATTGACCCAGATTGATTGAGTTCAGTTGACGTTATGACGTCAGAATTCATTATTTAGGTAAATTTAGTTTTAGCATCTCTATATAGTTCCGTTGTTTAAAGTATTTGGGCGGCGGCGGCGGCGGTGGCGCGGTCTCGCGACAGCAATACATCACCCAAATTATATTTGAAAGGCACAAACGTTGAGGCGCAGACTGAAACATATGAAATAATGCATGATAAAAAGGCATCGCGACGCTTTATACAGAGGCGTCACGACGCTCTTCATAATGGCGTCATGACAATTTTTATACCACTGTAAATTATCGTGTGAAAACTGTGCCTATACTATCCATTATATGATGAAAGTCTAGTTTAAGTCAATATTAAATTGGCCTGGAATATTTTAATAACAAGTCAATAGTGACGGTTCTGTGGGCACTGTATTACCGTCCTTCTTACAGCCCTAATATATCAGAATCAGAATCAGAATCAGAATTTTTTTATTCATGTAAACCAATACAGGCACTTATGAATCGTCAGTAAAAAATAAATAGTATTAATAGTATCTCTACCACCCATTCGGAATGCAATTCCTATGGAGAAGAATGGGCAAGAAACTCCATGGTTGCTTTTTTCCAATAAGGATTTACATGTTATTTGCATTACAATGTGTTTTTCTTAATTAACAATTATATAATATAAAGTTAATGAGGCTATACATTCTCAAAACACAAAATTAATCAGCAATACAAATTACAAGCTAAGTCAGTGTAAGATTTAAAGATAGGAAGGAGGAGGAAAACGGGACAAATATCAAACATCCTTCAAATGAGTTCCTGTGGAGCCGGACCAGCACCTGACCAAGCGTGTTTATCCTCTAGATAATTCTCTATTGTGTAATATGCTCGCCTGCATAGTGTTTGTCTAATGCAAATTTTAAATTTGGTTTCATTGAGGTTAATGATATTTGAGGGTATCATATTATAAAATTTAACACAGTACCCCATAAAAGATCTGTGAATTTTAGCGAGACGAAAGTGTGGTTGATCTAATTTATCTTTATTTCTAGTGTTAAAACGATGGCCATCACCTACTTTTTTAAACAGATGTAAATTTTTCCTTACGTACATGATATTCTCGTAGATATATTGGCATGGGACCGTCATTATATTGATTTCTTTAAAGAGTTCTCTGAGGGAGTCGCGACTACCTAAAGTATAAATGGCCCTAATGGCCCTCTTCTGTAAAATAAAAACCGACTCGATGTCAGTCGCCCTACCCCACAATAGTACACCGTATGACATGATACTGTGAAAGTAGCTAAAATAAACTATTCTCGCGGTGTCTACATCAGTAAGCTGTCTGATCTTTTTGACAGCGTAGGCAGCGGCGCTGAGGCGTTTTCCTAGAGTTCTAATGTGTGGACCCCATTGTAACTTTGAGTCAAGCGTAATTCCTAAGAAAACAGTCTCATTAAAGAATTCAAGTTTCTCCTTATTTAGTTCTACGTCACAGTCACTACTTCTAACATTTGGCAAGGAAAACCGTATACATTTTGTTTTCTTACTATTTAATACTAAATTATTAGTAGTGAACCAATTATGGACCTGAAGGATAGCGTCATTCACCTCGTCAAAATTATCTACATGTCTACCTACTTTAAAAATCAAAGAGGTATCATCGGCAAATAGCACTATCTTAGCTCTGTTTTGAATTATGAGGGGTAAGTCGTTTATATAGACTAAAAATAGGAACGGACCCAGAATAGATCCCTGGGGGACGCCCATTTTAACTACGGAACCTATCGATTTAACACCATTAATTTGAACACTTTGTTGCCTATCCTCTAAATATGATTCTAGAAAGTTAAGGGTTCTATTTCTCACACCGTAGTGTTGTAATTTTAATAAAAGTATTTCATAATTGACGCAGTCGAAAGCCTTTGAGAGGTCACAGAAGATACCAATGGCATCCTGTGAGTTCTCCCATGCGTCGAAGATATGTTTTATTAAGTTTACACTGGCGTATATGAGCAAGTCATCAATATTTTCCATCTCGGCGTCGTAGAGTTTTGTATACAAGTAAGTGATACATATCTCGTTACCTCGCGGAAGTGTCAGAGGTTTAGATCTCTCCTCCTCTCCCCTCTCCTCCCTTGGCTCCCCGCGTGACTTCCCCTACGCCACGTGGTGTCCCTGGCGCCTTATTTGCTCGAATTTCCGATTTAATAAGAAGTATTGACAGATTGATTTGGATTCGACGCAATCTTTGGTTACGTTGTAGTTGACATTTGAAGGACCTATTTCTTTGTTAGGGCTCTGTGGTAAGTTACCACCGAGCCCTAACCTACCACTGGTAACAGCATTATCTATCACCAGTGGATACATTTATTATACAGTTCTACGCTCATCTAGCCTAGCTTAGATTTTAAAGCAACTTGTGAATCTTACTTTATCCTGAAGCTTGTTAGCCCTCTAATGTATCTAAGTACATTAATTTACAATCAATGTTTAAGCTCACAGCCTGCAAACCTGGAGTAAGTATTAAAACCACTAATTCCTTATTTAACTTATTTGATAGGTAATGAATGCAGGTTTATTTTAATGGGATTTGTGCAGTGGTTGCCGAGTGGTCGAACGCACGCCTTGCAAATCAAAGTGTGCAGGTTCAAACCCCGGCTCGCACCTCTGAGATTTATGTGCGAATCTCATTTTCATCCGAGATTGTCACTTGCTATGAAACGGTGAAGGAAAACATCGTGAGGAAACCTGCACATCTGGGGGAACTTGTCTAGTTCTCGGTAGATGTGTGAAGTCTGCCAACCCGCACTGGGCCAGTGTGGTGGACTATGGCCTGAATCCCCCTCGCATTGAGGGGAGGCCAGTTCCCCGCAGTGGGACGTTTAAAGGGTTGTAGTAGTAGTAGTAGTAGTAGTAGTAATATAAAATTGACAATTTGTAACAAAAACTTCGAAAAAAAGCTCGAATAAAACTCTAGCTTGGAAAGGCATCATTCAAATAGGTATATTGTGAGTCTTCTTGTGACAAGTAGATAAATGTAACGTATTGATAATCACCAAAATGTCAGTGGTCTCTGATGTACTCTACAACTTCAATCAAAAGTAAATTTTGACACTCACAATTCAAGTCTATTCATTGAAGATTTCTCTGTCGGTCGCAGTCGCTACGCCTCGAGGCGCACATGATTATGATTGACATGTCAAAATATTTCCACTACGGTCCAGCGCTTGTCGGTCTCAATAACGGCTTGACATCACAACAAAGGCAAAATAAATTTCCAAAAAGAACAATGGGAGGTACTCACGGTCCTCGCGGACAGCGCTCTACAAACTAAATCATAAGCCTTAAGCTTAAAAGAGCCGTAACTGGAAGGTTCCGGGTTCACTTCTCACCCTGGAAATTAAACTATAGACGTGAGTCCACTCCTAGCACAAACATTTAGCTTACTTGGAGGGGCTAAGGGATGAATGAAGTTCTAAAACTATAATTTTGCTATAGAACTGAGTGTGTTTCATATAGACCATATCTAGAAACTCTAGCTCAGGGCAATTAAAGTCAAATTTTCGTCTTCTAATTCGGCTATTAACAATTTCCTTCGATACAAAATTTGTTGAATATCCAATGTAGATATTTCTAGAAATTAATCTTGGGTTGTCTTATGTTTTTGTGATGACAATCTAATAATTCAGCCTTGTCTTTTCATCAAAAAGTAAAAGCCTTTGTGTCTGGAACATCGCTGTTCACTTCAAATTATCTTTGAAACTTGTTTTTCTTGGAAATGACAAAATCTCTCTGCGGAGTAGGTATCGAGCCATCGATCGCGTACCTCTTTATTTACACTACAAACGCAATTGACTTCCCGAGCTCTCTCGCTCTAACACCCAACACAAACACGAATAAAAAGTACTTCACCTTCTTTCTGTTACGCAAGAAAACAACAGAGACGGCACATACGAATCACGCGGGTGTGAAAGTGACAAAACATATCGCCATCTTAGATGCAGCCCGTGGACCAGAAGTTAGCCAATAACCCGCTTTGTGCGGCCCGAAGGGGCTTATCTCGAGCACAATCGGCGCGGTGAATTGAACTGTATTCTTCGGTCGTTAAAGTTTGATATCGTTTGGGGTTATTGGCGGTGAAATTAATAATAACGTTTGTCGGAGAGTAGGGAAGTTCTTAAGGGGAGGGTTCACGCGCACCAGAGGAAATAATGATGGCGTGTCTTTGATGGGAGCCATTGTGACGGGGCCTGGGTTTGAAGTGGCCTCTAATAAAATAAGGCCTATTAGTTCACTTGAAGTGTATTTTGGTCCGCAGTTTGTTCGGGGTCCCGCTGGAAGCCAATTATTAGGTAACCATTGGCGGTGACTTACAAAGAGGTTAGAGATGAACGTAAATGTTAATTATTTTCTCAAACGTGCCATACCCCCGAAGTACTGCATTTAAAATAAAAACTTACCTACACCTTTAGAACTTGCGAAGGTTATAATATTATTCGTATATTAGATCTAGCCAAATCAGACCTTAGGCTTCAATATATTATCCTTATGTTGTTATTATTTAACTGACTGACCACTGTACTTGGCGCCCATTTAGATCTCACTTCTTTTGTCATTGAAGTCGACAACCAAGGCAATATCATAATATTAAAATTGGCTCTCGGTTTACATTTATATTTTTGACTAGCTGTGCCCGCGACCTCGCCCGCGTGGACTTTAGGGAGATTACCCGGAAATATGGGTATTATGTTTTTCCCGCGGAACCCTAATGCTTTTTCTAAAATTAAAGTAGCCTAAGTTACGCCTTGGAACGTCAGCTATCTGTCAGTGAAAGTCCCATTGAAATCGGTTCAGCTGTTTAGAAGTTTACCTCAAACAAACAGACAGACAGACAGACAAAAAATTTCAAAATTGCGTTTTCGTTATAGGTATCGTATATACTTTCATACGCATTTGGTAAAAAAGTTTTATTTTGATATTACAAACAGACACTCCAATTTTATTTATTTGTATGTATAGATGGGATATATCATTTTATTGAACTTGGCTCTCATTTCACATTTATGTTTGTAGGATTTTCTTAAACGTGCCATACCCCCGAAGTACCTACTGCATTTTCAATTTTATAAAATGGCTTATTTTGGTCAATAATGTCTATAATGTCAATGAAAGCGCATTATAACTCCATTAATACAAGTGCAGAAGGTGCGATTACTTTAAAATAAAAAAAAAATCGCCAGACAACACATAGGTCCTCATCGTATGATCCCAAACTAAGCAAATCTCAGTTACACCTCAGTTGAGCAAATTCCGAAAAGGGCATTTTCTGAAATTTTGTCGCTAGCGGGAATCGAAGCCGCAAACACCTAGTTCAGCGGCCTACGCTCGTTTAACTAGACTAAGCCACCGTCAAAGACCATCTGAGATACCTACCTAAGATTTTGAAAGATTGCTATAAAATTTGGTAGAGTGGTAATTACCTACCTATTTATATTCTTGAGCAGTATTCTTTTATTATTACTCTGAGCTACCTTATTTGGTGTAGGTTACCTACCTACCTACCTACTCAGTAATTATGGTGATACGAAAAGATGACGTAAATAGCAAAAATCTATGCAAATAAATAAAATTTAAGTGTCTGTCTGTTATATCATAATGACACCTTTGCCGAATTCTTTAATACTATAGCGAAAATGCAATGTTTATTATTTCTGTCTGTCTGTCTGTTTATTCCGGGTAAACTTCCAAACGGCTGAACCGATTTCAACTGATTCTGATGTTACAGATAGTTACTTAGGCTACTTTTATTTTGGAAAAAGAATAAGGGTTCCGCGGGAAAAAACATAATACCCATTTTCCGGGTAATCCTAAAGTCTACACGGGCCAAGTCGCGGGCACAACTAGTCTAAAAATATACACGTAGAACCAAGCAAATTGAAACAGAAAAAACCTTCCCTCATATCCCATCCCTAAGCGCCGGGAAACGCATCAAACGCGAT
Source organism: Ptilodon capucinus (assembly GCA_914767695.1). Lineage (NCBI taxonomy): Eukaryota > Metazoa > Arthropoda > Insecta > Lepidoptera > Notodontidae > Ptilodon > Ptilodon capucinus. Next base: position 8,687,849 of record OU611830.1, on the reverse strand, counting down.
CCCAAATACATCAATCATTGAAACTGAGTTAATCCACAACTAAATTAACTCGCGGCAAACAACTCACCCTTAACCGACACAGCTTAACAATAATCAATTTTATCCTAACACAACAAAGTCCAATTTTGCTTGACCTATTGAAATACAATACTTCACAAACTACAACTCTATCACGGAGCGTTAAGAATCGGAATCGATTGCAACGGAACGTTTATCTCTTGATTTCATTCTATCTTCACATCATTTAGTTTGTTACCGCGGCGAAAAGGCTTATACGGCGGCAGACATGGCAATTTGAACCTTAATAATTATGTGGTATGGTTGGTAAATGTTTGTTGGGGTTTGCGGGAAGCGGTCGGGTCGAATTTTTATTTCGTTCATTAGGAGTGATATTTAAGAGCTATTAGGCGTGAATAAGCGATTCTTTTAGTGTTCGTGTGTATCACAATGTTGCTTTTAAAGTAAATAATAGGTAGTAACTAGACTTAGTACGTACGTATCCTAAAATTGTTAGAGAATTATTAAATTAATTGCTTACCTTGTAGTCATCGTTTTAAAAACTTATTAAACGTCTATAACACTTAAAAAAAATGACCTAACATAATCTATCAACAATCATGCCCAACAACTAACATATTTGCCAATAACGAAATGAACTGTATTAGCTCATAGAAGAAGCACTTTTTTCAACAACATGTCATCGATGAAGCGAGTTCATTGTGACGCGTAGTCTTTACCACAGAAATTCAATATTTGTGTATATTATAAGCAGTGGTAGCCGAGTGGTCGAACGCACGCCTTGCAAATCAAAGTGTGCAGGTTCAAACCCCGGCTCGCACCTCTGGGTTTATGTGCGAATCTCATTTTCATCCGAGATTACCACATGCTATGAAACGGTGAAGGAAAACATCGTGAGGAAACCTGCACGTCTATAGAAAGGCGTGTGAAGTTCACCAACCCGCACTGGGCCAGCGTGGTGAACAATAGCCCAAAAATCTCCCTCGTATTGAGGGAGAATGTGCCCGGTATAATGGCAATAGGCTCGCCCCCTATTACATTGGGACCAAAAATACATGGGCGCACTACGGTGCACCTCTGCCTACCCCTTCGGGGAATACAGGCGTGATGATGTAGTATTATTATTATATATTATTAGAGAGCACATTTTTAGAAAATTTCCAGTAAAACGGGCGGCCCGTGGGTTAAAAAATTTGGATCTTTAAAAAAACATTCGACCGAACTCCCAAATTGATATTGAATTTGTTCCCGAACGCGGCCGATCACATCGCCAATATATCCGTACAAATTCAATAAAGCGACGAACAAACATCGCGGGGAACGCTTATTGCATAACGCATCCTGAGCGCGGGGTGAGTGCGCCAGTCGTCGGCGGCGGCGGGCGGCGCGAGGGTGGCGCCCTCTGTTTATCCCGAGTGCGCCCGACTACTTAATAACGACTTATTTATTTGCACAAAGGATCGCAGCTAGTAATTGCGTGGCCGATAATATGAGAACTATTAACTCGTGCACGCGCCACACTATTTGCCGCGGGACGGGCCCGCTGCTCGGTAAACATATCAGCGCACTAATTTTGAAACCCGACAGTGTGTAGGAACTTGGTTCATTAAAACACATAACCGTTATTCAATGTTCAGTGAATTAAAAAAGACAGATATTATATAAATATCCAGAAAACACATACAAATCGTTTGTTTCCAAACAAAGCCATAAAAGCTAAATTATGCTCCAATTTTTTTTTATAAGTTTGTTATCTACTCTACCTTCTATGTTATGTCATTTCTTTCTTGCTTTCTTTCTTTCTTTCTTTCTTTCATTCATTCTATGTATCTTTTGTTATAATTTGTTACAATATAATGTTATGTTTACTAATTTGTATAATATTAGTCTATATTGCGGCAATTTTATGTAATTAATCCGTGGACAACGCCGTGAACTGTACTGTGTTTGGATAACTTTTATAATACTATTTGTTAATTTTTATGTACTGTTGTTTGTTGTCTCTAATAAATAATTTAATTTAAGTAAATTTTGTTAAATGAACTAGTGGCGATCCTAGTTACACTCAGACCAAGGAAAATTCTGGAAAAGCCATTTTTGAAATTGCCGTTGACGGGAAACGAACCCGCAACCACCCGTTGCAGTGAGCGCAGCGGCCTACGGCCTACGCTCAGAATAAATTATTTTTAAATGACAAAAAATAATTTTAAAATAGTTTTAAATGGCGGAAGGTGCATGAAAAATGTATTATTATTAAAATTTCAATGATTGAAAGCAATTACAGCATTAAGTAAATTATAAAAGGTTCCGTTCTAAAGGCAAACTTGATTAATTGAGCCGTCGAAGCGGATGACTTTTATGGAATAACTTTAATGGCGACAACGCAGCGATCCTATAAAAACGACGAAATGAATCGAAAACAAATTACTTACGGGACCGAATAAAATTGAATCGTTAGCAACATTGTTGGTTATGAAAATGAACGGAACAACGCAATCGAATCAACTTTGTAGAGTAAATTAATTAGTAAACGCCGCGATGCGCTGTTTGTATGTGACGGGGATTGGTCGAGCTAAAAAGCTTTTTACATTTTACAATTTAATCGTGTTTGTGTTGCAAAAAGTCCAAAATTCCCATTCCCGGCCGAGCGTAAACGAGCGTAAATCGAGCGTAAATATACATCATGATCACGCATGTAGTCCCTGTAGGGATAGACAGAGGTGCACTGTAGTGCACCCACTCTTCGCCGATATATTTTGGTGTCAATATAATAGGGGGCGAGCCTTTTGCCATTATACTGGGCATATTTCCTCTCAATACGAGGAAATATTAGGCCATAGTTCACCACGCTCGCCCAGTGCGGATTGTTAAACTTCCCACGCCTTTTTATAGCTGTCCCATCTTCACAACTTTTTCCTTAATCGTTCAGCAAGTGGTAGGTAATCATGATTGAAAACGACATTCGGACATGAAATCCGAAAATCCCAGAGGTGTGACCCCGAAATTTGAACGTGCACCCTTGCATTCAACTAGACTACTGCTAGATGTAGAGCGATTTTTATTATTTACCTATTGGCGATTCATAAGTGCCTGTATTGGTTTATATGAATAAAAAAAATACTGATTCTGATTCTAAACACAAGATATCATTTCGTAAAATGCGTAATAAAACTTCAGTGTAATTTGAAATTATTCCAATATTCGTTAACCCTTAAACACGATATTAAAATGTAATACTAATCTATGATCGTGACAAAAACGTGATGCCATTAAGCAAATGCGACCCATTGTCCGTGTTTGTTCTCACCGCATTCACAACTGACTATTAGTAGAGTTGTCCCTCGGTGAACGAAAAAATACAATACACACAATACAATGAATGGGGTTGCAATTACTTGTTGATAATTCGCTCATTTCACCCTTGAAATGAAGCGCTCAATGCGAACGTATGGAGACTGTTTCATGTAGGACCTATTGTAAGTATATCAGATTTTTTTGTAACTTCAATGTTTACTGAAAATACAATACGAATACTACGACACTCCAAAGTAGTTTAAGTGTTAGCTCGAATAATTTGCAATCATAAAATAAACACACAAACAAATATGAATCGTAGGAAAACAAAACGGCCGTGTCTGTTGATTAAGACGCTGCATAAGAAATTTTTGTGTGGGTACTTTCAGCTGATGCGCCATGAGGTTATATTTACTCATAGCGGTACTAACTTTGTGAGCTCTGCGCACTGGATGAAAGTTCGACATGTGCCAATGTGACCTCACAACGTGTTAAACCCAGTTTTTTCAACCTACCTACTACCCTACCAGAAGCAATAAAACTGGCACAAGCAGATCAAAAATTAAATTAAAATATAACCAAGTTCAATCTTAAGACTAGCGGAGTGAAATGACAGAGTATCAGTGGCCTCATTAGAGCGGCGTCGAGTCACGTGGCCGGCGCGTGGCGTGCGCCTAATTACAGCAGAGGACCGGGCCCCGCACCTTACGCACGTCACACGCATCGGCCGAGCTTATGCAACATTGTTTGCGGGTGTCGGGTTACATTCTGTTCTGGATCATGAAGTAAACCCTACAGGAGTTACCACAACCGTAAGGGAAAGCAATAGTGCAAGGAAACACAGATGAGGGTAACACAATTATTCTCGATTGACTTGTACAAGTAAATAAATTGTAGACTTTGCGAGTTTTTACAAAATCCGAAAATTTGTTCTTACAGTTACTAAATCAGGTTTGGAATCCTAAGCAACACGTAAGATATTCAGTTCAATCCTAAGAGACCATTACACTGACGGACCAGAATACATAACCAATATAGAATAGAGCAACAAATTCCTGAAACATCAGAAAAATTGTGAATTAAGTCGCAGATGCGTTAGTTTAATGCTAGTGGAAATAACGAGAATACCAAATATGACTTTCTTTAATAAATTGTTGTCAAAATGATAACATTTAATTAAAAAACAATACCTAATAAATAAAATGCTTTCTAGCGAAGGCTTCATACCTTACTAACACGGTAACGCCACTTTAACGGCCCTGCTCAGTTAAGTAGCGCCGTTAAAATGGCGTTACTGTGGGCGAAAGCGGACACCATATTTTATTAAGCCCCGGACGCACTGCAGCGTCAAGACGCACGCGTTAAATGTTTGCCAATGCTAAATCGAACTATATTAACTTATACCTACAGAGAGCTCATTCTTCAACGAATTGCTTTTAGTTTGCACGAGAACGCTTGGCTTTTAGTTCGACATAAAGTTCATTTACACACGGGGCTTTAACTAAATATATTAAGGTGCTATATTTAGAAATATACCCGCAGAAATAAATATATGTCTGTCGGTATATATTACAGAATTCAGTCACTAAAAATTAAGGCCATCTTCCCTTATATTCGAATTTGTAAAAATCATGGTATATTTAGTGGTATGTACATAATGATTACATAAGCTCGCAGGATGGGTACCTACTACATAAGCTAATGAATAGGTCGCGCCGGCGCGGCTTCGCTAATTGATTTATTGTGTGTTGACGTCGTCGGCTCGCCGACTGTGGAGGAGGCCTCAGCACTTATACATAGAACCTACAGACGCGTAGGCGTCGCACAGTGGGCCCAAACTGAAAATTGGTGGACATAGGCAACAAAGTTCCAATATCGATGCGATTTTTTTTTATATGACGTGTTAAGATATTCCTGACAACTTTTATGCAGATAAAATTTCTTCTAAAGTTGATAGTTTGTCTTGAAAAAAATAAATTAGATTTTTTTGTATGGAGCGAATCACGTTTCATTTATTTTCTTCAATTGTACAAATATGTTGGGTTTGTGGCGTGAGTATATGATAGCTAGGGTCATTCTGTATCCACGAAAAAATTAATCAGCGCCGGCCATTTGCGGCTGCGCGAGTAATCATTCGGTAAAAAAAAAAAAATTTGGAAGATTTTTTTTTCCATTTAAAATAAATTCAAAGTATCTTTTTTGTCTCATTTGGCTGTTTTGACCTTCTTTTTAGTTAAATATATAGTTTTAATAGCGCATAGGAACTTATAACTAGTAATTCTGGTAGAGATTTAGTTATTATTGCATGTTATCGGTAGCACCTGCATTGTGATTGATGACTCATTTGTTTGTGCGCTCGGCTAAGCGCATAACTAATGAGTCATTGTTAAATGCTCGTCTCTGATTGGCTGACTAAAAACTCACTGTTATGTCCATAACTTGAGTAATTAACACTTACTATAAATTTAAAGACATTAATTAAGTCCATCTAGTTTCGCTCTTACCGCTTATTTGTAAACACAGTGAAATACTTTTATTTTTATATTTGAACTATGGCTGGATTTTGTACCAACCTAGATATTTTTGTGAAATTAAGAAATGGCGGTGATCTGAAAAATCATACGTTTCTATATGAAAGTATCATTTCTGTCTTGACTACCGAAGTTTTTGAAGAAGACAAGAACCGAATCAAGGAGTTCTGTCGACTTATTTGTGTAAATCTAAATAAAAAGTGGATAGAGTCAAGTAGAAATCAAAAAACTTTTATGAATCGTGAAAGTAATCGCAAGTGGTTGGAAAAAAACATCAACTGGCCTGTTTGTGGCAGTGTTGACCTGAGAAGTGAGATGGGCTTCTCGGAGGCAGCCTTATCTGAGCCTAAGGATATTGATTCCCATGTTCCCACTCTTGCAGTATGTACTGCGGAAGCGGGAACATCTACAGAAAAAGAGCACAGAAAACCGTTCGAAGAGTTAAGTAATAAGCAAAAAAAAAGACGTACTACTTCCATAGTAGAAGAAAATTCCGAGGAAGAGTTGCGGTACTGGTACATAATAAAATTGAAAGACAACGGCAAAACTAATCTGGCGAAAGTTGTCGAATACCTTTCCAGTAATCCAGATGCGCTATCCAAAGTAGACGAGCAACTATTCAAAAAGCAGAGCTTGAGTACTGTTTCTTCAGATAAATGTTTAGCTCTTTATACATCAGTTGCGCTCTCGAAATGGAAGTACTTAGCTCTTCGACAATTTCTGAAAGAAGAAAACTGTGCTGCCTTTCCATCTTATCCAAAGCTTGTAAATGCTAAGAAAAGATGTTACCCTCCACAAGAGAGTATGGAGATTACCGAAAAAGGAGCTCACATTAAATTGCAAGCGCTATTGGACCACACTGTGGAGAGGATTTTACTAGATATTAATTCTGTTGATAGGTCTCAAAATGAAGAACTCAAGTTGACCTGGAAATGGGGACTTGATGGTTCTTCGTCGCAGAGCAATTATAAACAGAAGACGTCAAACACAGCTGTAGAGTTCAATGATTCATCAGTAGTCATGATAAGCATCGTACCTCTTCGGCTAGTGTCTACTAGCCCATCATCTGGGAATGAAAATATAGTTTGGGAGAACCCCACACCTTGCTCAACTCTGTACTGTCGACCAGTAAAGTTCACTTTCACTTCGGAGACAGCTGATTTTATAAAGTCTGAAGAGTCTGAGATGAAAAAACAAATTGATGAACGAATATCTACACAGTGTGGTAATATTATTGTGTCACATGAATTGCATATGACCATGATTGATGGAAAAGTGGCCAATATTATTGCTGAAGTACCATCATATGCAACGTGTCCCATTTGCTTGGCAAAACCGAGCGAAATGAATAATTTAGAAGCTTTGACTGCCAAACCACTTCGTGAAGAAATTTACAAACAAGGAATTTCTTCACTGCATATGAAAATTCGGTGTATGGAATGTCTTCTCCATATATCTTATAATCTGGATTTTCAACGATGGTCAGCTCGAGGCGAACATAAGGCTATGAAACAAGCTAAAAAAAATACCACGCAACAAGAGTTTCGTGAGCAAACTGGAATGCTGATTGATATAGTCAAACAGGTATTATTTAATTTTCGCTCTTTTTATGTATTTTGTGTAGTAAATCTCTATGTATTGTATATTACAGTATTGTTTTCCCATTTTAGGGTTTTGGAACTACAAATGACGGGAATACTGCTAGGCGCTTTTTCCAAGATTACAAAACATCATCCAGAATAACGGGAATTGACGAAAATCTGATTTTCAGATTTTCCGTTATTCTACAAGCCATATCATCAGGCAAAAACATTGACTGTGAAAAATTTAGAAGATACTGTAGAGAAACAGCTGATGTATACGTGCAACACTATTCGTGGTACTACATGCCAGTTAGTGTACATAAACTTCTAATGCACGGTGCAGACATCTGTAACCACTTTGGTATTTTGCCAATCGGTGAGTAAAAAAAATATATAGTTTGATTTATTATTTGGCTCGATTGCATTTTGAAATTAAAAGTTATGTACTTATTCGTTTTAGGTACCTTATCTGAAGAAGCTTCGGAAGCCCGTAATAAGGACTTCAGAAACGTCAGGGAGAGGCACACTCGGAAGTCGGGGAGAATAGCAACAAACGAAGACATCCTACATGGACTTCTAATAAGCTCTGATCCCCACATATCCTACATAAGGCCTAGATTAACGAAACAGGCTCATAATTAGTTGTTGCCTGAAGCAATTCAGTTGTTACAGACTACTGAGCCTCCCTGTGACAGTGAGATTATGGAGGAAGAAGAATACCTCATAGCAGAGTCCGAAAATTTGCCGGACCCACTAGCACTTCTGGAATAAGAAATGATGCGATCCGGCTTTAGATTATTCCCACAAAAGCCCATCAGGGCTAGGAATATGACAAACAGCCCTTTTCAGGGCTACAATTACTTCACAGTTTCATATTGATCATACGTACGATAAATAATAATAAATTAATCTATAATATACATACGCTTGATTATGTAGATAATTATCAACGACTTGCCCGTACAAATTTAAATTATTTCACCTATCATTAACAAAATTAGTATAACCTGAAATTTATTACGATATTTATTCAACAATAGATAACGTGCAGTTAAAATAATAACACAGCCAATCAGAGACAAGCATTTTTCGGTGACTCATTAGTTATGCGCTTAGCCGAGTGCACAAACAAATGAGTCATCAATCACAATGCAGGTGCTACCGATAACATGCAATAATAACTAAATCTCTACCAGAATTACTAGTTATAAGTTCCTATGCGCTATTAAAACTATATATTTAACTAAAAAGAAGGTCAAAACAGCCAAATGAGACAAAAAAGATACTTTGAGTTAATTTTAAATGGAAAAAAAAATCTTACAAAACTTTTTTTTTTACCGAATGATTACTCGCGCAGCCGCAGATGGCCGGCGCTGATTTATTTTTTCGTGGATAGAGAATGACCCTAGCTATCATATACTCACGCCACAAACCCAACATATTTGTACAATTGAAGAAAATAAATGAAACGTAATTCGCTCCATACAAAAAAATCTAATTTATTTTTTTCAAGACAAACTATCAACTTTAGAAGAAATTTTATCTGAATAAAAGTTGTCAGGAATATCTTAACACGTCATATAAAAAAAAATCGCATCGATATTGGAACTTTGTTGCCTATGTCCACCAATTTTCAGTTTGGGCCCACTGTGCGTCGAGTTCTCATCTCTTTATCGTTATCTTCAATTTTATCTTGATAAGTGACCCCTAATTGGAACAACAAACGTAACCATTATAAACTTATATCCGTTTAATTATCATTAGAAGAATCCTTGAAATGATGCCTAAATGTTAGTACACTGTAACTGGCAACTGATTCATAATAAGGCCTCTCCTCTTATTAGTGAAAATTGCCATATTAGGACACTTAAATATAATAGAGCTCTTAGTTCTCGAAACGTTTATTAAAACAACCTATACTGACGGATACTTAAAATTACTGTAATGGATCTCATAATTTTTAAACTACACGAAAATCACAAAAAATCCAAATCTGACGCGATTTTATTATTAATTAAATTAGTTGTGAAACAACGAGAGCCTTCGCCATACTTGCCCAGCTAAAAGGTTCATTTAGTATTTGTCAGCTTTGAACGATTAGCCAAAACGTTATAACGACCAACCGACAACCGATATAAAACCCACTTAAGGAACAAGCAATAAGACTGAGTTTTCCGCGCAGTGATGACCGTTATTATTGTACGAAGTGCTTGAAGCGAGGAGGCGGCTGAGTAGGTAAAGTTTGCAGATTCTCTCGTTGACTTATTCTTATTAAGGTCCCATTAAGACGCCTCCACGAAGCGGGGAATAGTAATTAATTCTCGGGCTTTCGCTTAATTGAAGTAATTATGTAATTAAGAGATGATTTGCGCGCTAATTCGCTATTGTAGAGACGGGGACGGGGCGCTGCGGCGTGTAAAATAAACATTAATTGTTGTAAATTTTTAACCGACCTCTATGATATGTAGAGTATACAAACCAACCCCATATCAGATTAGTAGAGTTTACCTTTTTTAATTGTGCAATTACTCTAAACCATCTTTTATAGTTATTTTGCTTGCATTAATGTAAATTCAATTATTGATAGAGCTTTCTTTTACAGGCTGTTTCTGAAGTCCGAAATAATACTTTACCGTTTGCACGAGTATCGGGTATACAACCGAATGGTATAATATTTTTATTGAAATTCGATCACGATTATTTAATTTTTTTTTCGCCGCGAATTTCAAAAACTTAAAATATTTAGCCTTACTAGTCCTAAGCGAAATTTTCAAGTTCTATTTTTTGAATATTAGTAGTCACCTCTCGTTGACATAGATTGCACTGTTGAATAGGATTATGGATCTGCCCTAAGGCCACAACACGATACCTGTGGTAAATATTCAAAGGTCTGTAACTCAGAAACTATGGTAGTTAGGTATAGTCCGTCTTCACTAAGCATCTACATATGAGCTACCGTATATGTACCTTAAATATTGTTTCGGACTTCTGATACATCCTGTATATAAAAAACCCTCCTTCTTGGGCTGGTGGGACACCAAAAAATTTTTATAGAAAAAAAAATCTTCAAAAAGCTAGGTGCACTAAAAAGGTAGAAATAACCTCGTCATGCCATTTCGATGCACGTCTTGCTTGACATGACACTATTCCAGCACAATGTAGATATTTAAATAGGCACCTACTACAAAAAAAAAAAAATGAAGTTATTTCTACCTTTTGTTGTATATTTTTATACATATATTTTCATAGACTCATGTATTTAAGAGTAAGTAGTAATGTATAGCACATGTAAAGCAAAATATCTTCTATTACAGCCAATAATAACGTGGTAACAATATCAAGGGATTAAAGGGTTAAGAATTAACCTTTACAGGGTTAATATATTTATTTTCATACGTTCCTTAAAATGAATATCATTCTAAAACTTTGTTGCTACAGTTGAACTGCCCAATAATGACCCAATGTTATATTTATTTAGGCGTCCAACACCCCTAGTACTAGTAATACAGTGAATGAAATGCCGGCGCACATCAAAATCTCAAACGAAATTGAGAGATATCATAATCCTTATTCCTTACAAAGACACCGAGAACCTAACACCGCTAAGAGTTTGTAAAGAAATCCCTAGTCTCAGTGACTGTCTCAAATTTCACGCCCGATATAATTTGACACATATTTTGAGCTTTATTCACCACATATTAAGAGTGATTTTTTATCGCCAAACATATCGATTTACGGTGGTCTTTGATATTCCAATAGTCCAACTGTAGATGCCGATTTGTAAAGTTCTATTTAAAGTGTGTTGTATTCGCATTGTATTGTTTGGCAAATTGGACGGATAATCTGCTTGTACGCTTGCGCAAGCCGCCATTGTTGCACATAAAATGGCGTCGGCGGTAATGGCGCGAAAATGAGACACTTCTTTTGTTGTCGATGCAGATGAGATGTTTTGGGTTGCTAATTATGTTGTTTAGTTAAGCGAAACCTTTTTGATGCGGTTAAATTTAAAAGCATTGTAGTGAAAGTGTTCTTCACTTGAAAAGAGATAATGCGCTCATTACTGATGGCACAATTTTATACCTTGTTTCTTTTGTACAAAGTACACATTAGATTAGTCAGTGTTTTGTTCAATTCTTGCATCTAATCATCGAATTAAACACTTTGAGCTTTGAAGATGCTTAGTTAAGAACAGTTTGGTACCGCTTCATGGAGGCGTAAACTACTCTTCTAATTCTTATTATAGACGGTTTCGGACGCAGAATATTACCTATAACCTGAAACGTAAGGAGCTTAAGATCCTATTTATGAAATTATATTTATAAATAGTATATGGTTTTGGCGTGCATGTGTAGACACTTTTGAAAATAAAGAAGAAAATAGATCATTTATGATATCCCAGGGATATTATTTTACAAGCACAAAAGTTAATTGGACCGATATAACTTAGACTACAAACTGAACTTCCCAATTTTAAATACTAAGTTCAGGAGCGAATTATATTATTGTTTGTACCGGAACAATCGCGACATAAAAGCTTGCGAAGTAAACGGAAATATCAAGTTCAGAGTTCCGCCGGCCCCGCACACCACCGACATGATACGCACAGAACCCGCTATTAAAAACTCAATGCTTTATTCCTTCATAATAATCCTTTGTGTAACAACCAGCCATCCAAGAACCCTACCTGCTGAATCAGCCACTCCACTTCTAACTGCAGTAAAGGTCATATTAAAATGGAGAACAATATCATGTAATTGAATTACCCTTATTTAGTTGTTTCCTGTTTTTTAAGGGGTTTTTTAACAGGATGGAGCTGTCAAACTTTAATCAAATTATTATCGAACAAAAGCATAGAGTTATGATTACCTTATTGAGAACCGTTCAACTATTGATTAGGGATTTATGAATGTCGGGAACATGAATTCACTAATAGGCAGGTGCCTGTTATTGAAAAACATTATTAGGAAGGGTTTGGCTGATCGGATACCTCGCTGGCTTGCTAAATAGAGTAGGTAATCATCATGAGGAAACCTGCAATTGCGTAACTTATGCCTGTTTTTAAAATTCCGTACTTCAAAAGGTAACAAGGAACCATCCATTGTAGGATCTGTCCCGATAGATCTGTAAAGACCCTTTCTCTCTGGAACGCACGGAGGTATCAAGTTGAAATTAATAATTAAGACCCGAGTCTGCAATCATATGGAGCTTTGCCAAACTCAAACTTAACGCAATCAAAAGATACCTAGAAAATCCCTACAGGGTACTTATAGTTGATCTAGTCATGAAATTTGGCAAGAAGTAGTCTTATAGCACAGGTAAATGGAAAAATCCAAAAACAGTAACTTAGAACGCGTAAAAGATGATTATTTTGCGAACAACAAACTTATTTTTTATTGGTAAACTGACTGCAACCTATCTAGACGTATGGGGACAACAGTTTTTCAACGGCAAAGTTAAATTTGTCCTTCAATCCAGTTTATCTTCTCGCTAGAGCAATGTTCGGTGCTTTCATACTTTATGTACGGAAGCCTCGGTGCGCGAGTCCAACTCGCATTTGTCCGGTTATACTTACACTAAGAGATATCTAACCGTTATAGACATAACGATGTAACAGATGTAGACACGTCTTAATAAACTTTTATAGACATAGCACGATAAAGCATCTCCTAGCGTCAGTCAAAACGGATATTAGCAAGATATACGGCAGAACAAAACATAAATAGAACACCACACACAAGAGAAAATTGTCGAAACAAACACCAATATAAAAGAAAACTTCTCAAATGTTGAGACGGAGAAGTGAGGGGAGGTGGTGGGAGTGAGGAGGCTAGGGGAAAGCGGGGATCAAATGAAAAGAAACGGGAGTAAATGATGTGATCGCGATAAACACAATTTCCCAGTTGTTTCGCAAATTGGCGGCACGCGGCGTCTCCCACGCGGCTCGCGCTCCGACCAGGAAATGTACATAATGTACGTAGAGTATGATATTTGGCTTCCACGTCTAGTGCGGAATGTGAGATGAGAAATATTGCTTGTATTATATTTAGGTATATGAGGTGATGAAACAAATAAAGAGAACGCTAATTATTTTGCTAAAATAAATGTAGCCTAAGTTGCTCCTTAAAATGTCAGCTAACTGTCAGTGAAAGTCCTGTCAAAATCAGTCTAGCCGTTTGGCAGTTCACCTTAAGCAAACAGACAGACAATTTTTTTTTGTTTTTTCGTGATAGGGAGTTATACTTTCATACATACTTTCATATCATTTTGAAATTACAAATATACACTTTAATTTTATTTATTTACGTAGAATAAAGCATTTAATCCCGTTGCTTTTCTTTGCGGATTGAACGACTACCGCTAGTTGGCTCGTTAGATGACTTTCTGACAATCGTTTCAATACAATTTCTGACAAAGTTTATATGCTTTATCCGATTTTATACGAAGGAGATGTAACGAGTTAACAGTGTTGAGAGGTATTCGATTAGCAGCGAGCGAGGCCGCCGCGCGACTATCGAGTTACCGCGCAATTAATAACTATTATAACTTAATCCCACGCGAGCTAACACGTAGAGGACAGCATCATACTGGAAGAGACGGTAGAATACTAAACACACGACTATCATAACAGGCCAGCTTCAAGCAACGCTTTCAGGAGACGCAACATCCAAGACAGCATACCTATTTCCGAAGTTTCCATGGTTGTATTTCTTAGAAGCAAAGGATGTTCAATCCCTGGGCTCTGATAGTTTCGCTTGTTGAATGGTGATTGGTAACAACATTTTAGGTGTCCTTCATGAGAAGGAAGACGTGTGAAGTTGGCTGACTCTTACATCCAACGTAGCGGATTAAAATCTATATCACTCTTGGATTACGTAGTCTAATGGCAATAGTCTCGCTATTGGGACCAAAAATATATCAGCAGTGTCTATGCTTGCATTATACTTCTGCTAACCTTTTCAGGGAATACAAAACCTCACTATGTATTATTATTCATTTCAAAACTTTATCTCGATGACAATAAAATCATTAAATACAAAAGGGAGTTTGAAAAATTTCATGATGAAAACATTTATCTATTTCATCTTTTTATGGACATTTGCGGAATTGATTGCAATCCACAAATAAGTCAGGAAATGAATTCGGTTATGAGGTGGTAATCAGTAGTAATTTTAAACACCCAAGCCTTCTTCCCATCACTTGGCGAACAAGTAGCGAGGGAAAATAAATAATTTGGGATCAGCCGATACACGTCATTACGAGGCGAAGAAGCCTTTAAGTGCCGCTAAATCGGCAATTACTGGTTTGTACCTTTACCGAGACCAAAATAATGATGTGAAGTCAAAAGTCGTTCCTTCCATTGTCTAGCTGGCCAGCCAGGCCGGCGGCGGGACGCTCCAGCTTGTGTAATTCAATTAGCAAGCCGACTAGCGCGGTGTTAACCTGAATATACACGCCTTGATACATAACCGGGTAACTTGATCACAATTTGACTATCTTTGCCAGCGCGTGGAACGATAATATAAATATCTATCTATACAAATAAATAAAATTGAAGTGACAGCAACATCAAAATAACAAATATTTACTAAATTCATAGGCGCTACCTGTAAAGAAAACAGTTCTGATTTTTGGAACGAAGTTCCTTACGGCAGGCTTGGAGGGGATAGGGATTTTGCTAGGCGACCGAACTGAAAAAAATGTGAGAGTAAAACCGTAAGAAAAAGTGCGTGGAATCAAATCGTTAAATGAGACGACTTTATTGATAATTTGAATTACGATGTTTTTTTATTTTATTACTTTTATATTTTGTTGTTTTTTTTTTAGGTTTTGCTATAGTTTTTATTTTATATACTAATAATAATACACACATATTAAATACATTGAGTATACTGCCATCTGTGGGACAGTCGTTGAACTATTAAAATACATAGAACTCCGGGTCGTTATGGACCTTTTTTGTTTTTTTAAATTTCATGTTATTTTGCTTTCACAAGTCTATACACGAATATAAACCTCTCATTAACAAAATATAATACCTTTCTCTTTCTTTTCATTCATTCTACATTAGCCGAAGGAACTTCGTTCCTACCTGGTGTCCCACGACACCATTCAGTTTTTTTTTTCTGACTGCCTGTTTGTTTGAGTTAAACTCCCAAACGGTTACAACGATTTTCGCTGAACGTTCACTGGCAGATAGTTGATGTCACATGAGTAGCTATTATTCCACGCGTAGGAAGTCGTGGGTTAAGCTTGTGTCGAATATAAGTTGATACCCAGAATACGAACGGTGTGTCAGTAAGTGACAGTACATAAGGTGACGAAATCTAGAAAACTGGACCGAAATTACAATATATTTTAGTTTTTTGCTACATTTATACACTAAACACTAATTGTATTCTAAATTTGAAGCTCCTATGTCTGCTAGAAGTGCCTTAGAGTCTTGATGATCGGTCAGTCAATCAGTCAGTGAGTGACAAAATTAAGACATTTTGACTAGTTATAATACTTAAACTATAAGTTCAAATTGCATGAAATTTGAATTATACCGTGTTTATATAATGCCTTCTTGGTCAAGCTTATAGTTTTATCCACAGGGAAGTTATTGGAGGTCTAAACTAGCCTGAACGAACTGCTTCGAGAAAAGGATGGTACAGCCGTGCCACTTTTTTGCTCGACTTGTCAGGGGCACTGCCGTGCCCCCAGAACTTTATTTATATTACCTAGAGTTCGTTTTAGTATTAGCAAAAATTCTGACACGTGGCTTTTGAGGGGGGATCGATAGTCTGGATAAGGGATACAGGCAGCTGCATTGGTACACGCGTCCGGGTAGGGAGACCATAATCCGTGGTAATGTGAGAGCTTCCCGCCATTGGCCACGGGGTATCACCCGATTACCACCGTGAAAATTGTACCTATTTGAGCGCACTTAACATGAAATATATTTTTGTCTGGGCCTGCAAGGGCGTCAAAGTGTTGTCCAATACCAAAACGGACTGTGTGTACATAATTATAGAGATGGAATTTCTGTGGTAAAAGCCACCACGCATCAAAACTTGCTCGCGCTATCAATGATATTTCATTAAAGAAAGAGGTTTTATTATGAGTCAATCGTCGAGCATATATTGTTCACATCCACTCAAAACTTCTTCAGACCACTCCTAACACAATCCGTTCACCTTTACTTGAGTTTAAGTGGACTACCTGCAATGTTCATTATTTCTCAATACCTAAATATTTCATTGTCTGCCGAGTTTCTTTAAGCTCTTATTGGGACTCCTCAATGCAGGCATGTATAGGTACTGTGGGGACCATGAAAATATATTATCCACTGTTTTCAAACTTTTGCATACTTATTTAATGTTAATATGCATTCTAAAACTAAGATTAGTATTTTTAATTAAATCATTTATATTTAATTTGAGTCCATTTCAACACGAATCACTTAGTGAATCAACAAAAAAGTAATTACAATGATGGTCGGAAGCCAGCCGCTAGACACCGCATTAGCCGTCGCCCGGTGACGCAACAAAAACTCAACTAATAGCTCCAGAACCCTTTCTTGCGGTAAATGAAACGGCAATTAACGTTTCGCTGGAAAATTACAGGTTTCACTTCGAGGCGAAAACAATTAACACCATAATCTATCACTCGCTGCAAATTCAGCTCCATCCAAAGTGATTTCCTGCGAGCTCTTTAGTAAATATAAAGTGCTGCTATTTTAAATAATTATGTAGTACTAGCTTCAACCCGCGACTTTGTCCACGCAGTCTTCGAATAATCGTTTAAATTATAGTCTTAGTATTCTGGTGTATAACCAATAACACTTTAAAGTTTCATCAAAATCCGTTCAGTTTTTTTTGCGTGAAAGAGTAACAAACATCCATCCTCACAAACTTTCACATTTATAATATTGGTAGGATTTTTACAGGGGGACACAAGATCGATTCACAATTATGTTTAGCTTTGTCGACAGCTGGAAAGATTAGGAGGCTACCATTATATAAGTAGGTTCATTAATTTTAATAAAGATTCTTAGGAAAAGATTGTGCTAATTCTAAAATCACCAAATAGTGTACACGTTTATTTTACGTGTTATAAACAACAAACGCACTAATAGGATTTTGCCAATAAGGATCTTCACAAAGAGTTTGATATGTAAAGCCTTACAGGAGGTTCCAAAACGGCATCGAAAACGCATATTTACAAAACGTTATAATGTCATTTTAAAACACATTTATAATAAAAAAATGCCATTGTAAGCTGTTTGTGAATGAATTGAAATGTAGAGGTCCGATAAGTCTTCGGGGCGGCAAGAGGCCTTCAGCCAGTATTCCTGGTAGAGCTTTTTGAGTATGGCTTCAATAACCACGCACTGACAATAAGTATAGTGGAAGATTTTTGGTATGAAATCTATGATAATATAAAAATACCTTTGAATATTTTTAGCCCATAGTCTAAGCTTGAATTTTTACATAAAAAGCTGGTCTATAAAACGTCTCCATACCGTTCACCATCATAAATTCGCACAAAACAATATCGCGATACTAAACAAACATCATAAAACTCATTTTCAAGCACCCTCAACACGAAAAATACATGTTTATAATGAAATATCAACTCTAGACACCAGGAATAGAGTGCTAAGTTGAATGGTAGAGAATTCAAGGGGTGTTGAGTTCACGGCGTTTAGCACAAAAACGTTTATTAGCACATTTTTGTCGCAAGTCGAGCGTGACAACGATAAGTGACAAGCCATTGAGATGTGTGGGGCGAGCAGTTAAATGGTGTTTATTGGGACAATTCGGTTTATTTGTTCTATTTGCAATAAATGGAATAACTTGATGAGTTTTGGACATTACATTTATTAATTGTATGAGTGCATTTCGTAAATATAAATAAAATAATCGTAGGCAACACATACTCATCGTATGATCCCAAACTAAGTAAAGCTTGTACTATGGGCACCATACAATCGACTGGGGGCGATCCCAGTTTCACCCAGACCAGGGCAAATTCTGAAAAGGCCTGTTCCAAAATTCACCGCTGGCGGGAATCGAACCCGCAACTACCCGATGCAGTGAGCCGAGTAGCCTACACTAAGACACTTGCACCAGCCGTAGTCAAATATTCGTGAAACATTCATAAAAGTTACAGATGGTATACTTATTTACCTACGTCTTACCTCCTCAATTCCTTTAAATTTCATTTTAAAATTTGATTTTCTTTAATATATTTTTGATACTGTTTTATAACGAAATACGATTTTTATATCACGAGTTCAAAATCCAACCAAAAAATTTCTTCAAAATTCAACCAAATTATCCAACCTGTTCTATTACTGAAATGAACAAACATGAGCTAACGTATAGATCCTTCAATATATGTCGCGACTCGTGAAGGATTACGTACAAATTCAATTTCTACAACATAAGCGACGTGGTCACCCTATCCCCATGCGTTCAACGTAGCGAATTCGATTACCATCGCTTACCCATTGTTGTCTATTTGTCGCTTAATGCATTCGCCATTGTAAATGGACCGAATTACAAGACCCACCACCTAGAACTGCGTCAACCCCCATAAAGATCTCTATAATTTAGCAATGGGCTTAAAGACTATTCCAGTTTAATCTGATCCCTGTTCCGATACCAATTATTCTCCTCAAGAGTTCGCAGTGAATTAGATGAGGACAAAAGCGGCGTGTTTATGTGTGACTGACTTCATAAAGACGAACAATTAGTTCGCGATGGCAGATAAGATTAGACAAACTTTGATTGTAACAGTTTCATTGAATGCTTCGCTTAAATACATTACACATTTAAGTGTAACGAACACTATAGGGGTTGATTTCGTAATGATTTGTGTTGAAAATCTGGGACTCTTCCCTCTTTGGTCTCATAAAGTCTATACCCTGTTAAAGTTATCTACAAAATGAAACATCTGATATATTCTGTAATTTAGCAGTGACTAGCTCACAAATATGTTCAACTCCTCCTTAGAAGTCCAACTCGGCTCCACGAGTTATCATATTAAAGAGAGAGTATTTCTTAACATTCGATAGTTTCATACGTCCAATTTAATGTGACTTTGACCTCTACGCACATCAAATTGTTATGTCAAGACGTAAAAGACCAGACAGCGGTTGCAGCAACGACTATATTTGGGGAGCTTTTTGATACATTTAGGCTTTTATAATTTCTGATGTCATTGACTAGACTAAGCTATTGACGTATATCAAGAAACTTATTAAACCTTTGCAGAAGCACCAAGGAAAATTTCTGTACAAAAATTACGACAGCAGAAGGATTGGAAGTTCCATAAATTTGTCATTTGAATTGCCTAAAATGTTGAATCTCTACAGTTCTTAATCTAAGAATAACACGAGCACAATTAGACTCATTTTCCACTATTTAACCTCCGCCGTTTATCCAGTTGTTAATTAGTGTGGACCGTCAATTCGTTTGTCCGTCCGTAGGTGTTTCAATTAATGACCCTTTCGCTCCGACGAGGTCTATCTCTCGTTTCTGTTACGCTTACCAATTAAGTTAAAGGATTACAAGTGTAATTTTATTTACTTACCACAATTTATTATCCTGTGTCATTGTCTCAAGAACACATAAACATAGCAATAGCTAGGGTTGTTGTTTTTGATGAAGCCAGTACAGGCGCGTTACCACCACCACTTAGAGTATTGTTGTGTCAATAGTAACTGTACATTTTCGACAGATTTTGTACTAAGCCGACGCGGGACGCCTGGCAGATGTGAAACATAAAACATAAACCTCGTAGCGGCGAGTGAGCTGAGTCAGCCGGTGGGCGGAGTCTAAGCGGCGGAAAGAACCGAAGAGTTGAGGAGCCAAGGAGTACGAAGCGTGGCCGCATTTAAAACTATACTTTATGCATTAATTAATAAGGTTGATTTCATTTTGTCGTGGCGAAACGTCGGCAAATCTCGTCACGCCAAAAAACAGGTTTACCCTTGCCTAGGTATAGATGTTTCACATCAAAACATTGGCTCAAAACAAGTGGTGGTAAGAGGGCAGTTTTTTAAGCATTTTCAAGTTGCTGAAAATGTTTTTGAACGCGTATGGGATGCTATGGTCGCAATAATTTAATCAATCTATCTCGAGTTTTCTGTTTTTTGTGTAGAGTACCATTAACACATTACAATCAAAATGGTACTTTTAGTCTCTTTGGCCTCTCAATAGAGCTAAGAGGACCGGACTCAAGTAAATATTTTGATAGCAAGAGCAAATACCAAACCTGAAACGCGGCAGTTACAAGGGAGGCTTTTAACCTCAAGGCTATTGATGTAAATCCTTAGATATAATAATTTCATTAAATTCGACAAAGATAACATTCAACTGATCGACGGCTTGGTCTATTGGCAGCGTTGAGCGTAGGACGCTCGACTCACTAAATTGTGTGGTTGAGAGTTCGATTACCACCAGCGTCAAATTTTGGAAATGGTCTTTTCGTAATTTGCCCTGATCTGGGTGGAATTGCAATCGCCCCCTGTCCATTATATGGTACCTGTGGTACAAGCTTTGCTTAAATTGCCGTCAAACGATGAGTATATGTTGTCTTGCGATATAGAACTATATCGATAAACATTAACCTCCACCCTTAGCATGACCGTTTAGATATAAGATTTATATATTTCAACTGTCACATTTTTGGAGAAAATTACGTCACTGCGAGCCTTTTGTGATGGACATAGCTCGGTGTGACGTAATTTTCTCGACGAATCTGACAGTTGAAGGAGTTAAAACTTATATTTACGCGGTCATGCTACAGGGCCAGTCATCTCCCATGTATTCTCACTGTGAGTATATACATATACTCAAATGTTCAGATGTCTAGTCGTGTGTTAGCGGAGGTGTCGGTGGCGCGGCGCTAGTTTAAGCGAATTACCGGCCGCTTCCGTCGCAGACGACGGCTCTGCATCAACATCACAACTCGTGTTACCTGTACTTAGATTAGCCTTTCAAATTATAGTTGGCTTAATAGAGTCTGCAAATATTGCGATTTTCCTCTCTATGATCTCAAACTAAGTAACGTTCATATTGGCATTTTGTAAATTCCTACGAATCCTACTAATATTATGAATGTGAAAGTTTGTGAGGATGTGATGGATGTTTGTTTACTCTTTCACGCAAAACCTACTGAACGGATTTCGATGAAACTTTACAGTATTATTGTTAATACATCAGAATGATATAAAAGCTATACTTTATAGACATATTGAATCAATCTAGTAAATTATAAAGTAGGAATCATAGCATGTAGGGGCTATTAGTATCTATTTATAGGGGGTAGCCGTTTTACCCTTTGGGTACGGTAGTACCCAAAGGGTAAACCGGGAACCCTATTACTAAGACTTCGCTGTCCGTCCGTCCGTCCGTCCGTCTGTCACCAGGCTGTACCTCATGAACCGTGATAGTTAGAGAGTTGAAATTTTCACAGATTATGTATTTCTGTGTTCGCTATAACAACAAATACTAAAAAACAGAATAAAATAAATATTTAAGGGGGCTCCCATACAACAAATGTGATTTTTTTGCTCGTTTTTAATTTTTAGGGTTCTAAATTTGTATAAAGTGTGTTTTTATTTTTATCTTTTTCAAATTCTAAATTGACCATTGATACAGTGCATAAATAATTTGGGACTAAAATTTTAGTGTATATACAAACTAGAAGCTTTTAACTCAAACCGAAAACACACTTGTAACTTGAAAAGCGACTTTTACACCTTGGTTTTTTTATAGATAATGGTACGGAACCCTTCGTGTGCGAGTCCGACTCGCACTTGTTTAATATTATAACACAAGCATGAGTGTAACTTATAATCGAAATACCTATGCGGTTATAGTTACTGAATAATTTCACCGAAATTGTTTTCGGGTCAGAAATATCAAGAGTTGGAACTGCAGAGGAAACGACAAGAAATATTATTGACAAGTAAGACTAGCATGACACTTTTATTAGTCTAACCAATGATTATGATGAGGTTATATTGGTCCAGTGTCGGATTAGCTGACGACCATAGCAAATAACCGTAAAACCAACATTCAGTGTCAAACTTTCATCTTTATCACAAGGATGTAAGTGCTAAAATTCTATGCACCAGTGCATTTTCACAGCGATATAAGAAAGTAATTAAGATGTAACCAATTTACTTGGAGCTTAGACATCGCCTACATTTCGCCTCATGCATTATGGTTTTGTTCGCGAAAGAGGGGCGGCGCGGGTCTTGCAGGCTGGCCGTGCATCAGTACGGCTGACATATGTTCGGCTGGAAGCTAAAGGGGATTGAGTGGCATAAGCCCCTTGGGTTCATTATTGCCCTTTTACCCTTTTCTGTGGGGCCCTTCACTCAATGTTTACGAAGTGTTCTCATTTCACTTAATACAGAGCGAAATTTCATTTACTGGATTGCGAGGGCATTAGGGTATCAAAAAAGTCTCGATAGACTTAGGTCGTCTACACGAGAGATATCCAATAGATAATAACACTTTCACGTACGTCAAAGGCATCATAGTTATCATATTTTACCAATTTAACATAAGATTAAAAATATTTACTAGTTTCATAAGATTAAGAATTTATATAATTAATTTTGCTCCTCCCGGGGATCGCAGAGATGTCAGACCGTAAAGTCGTCTATAGCGATCAGTACTCACCTATCCTGACATACTTTTGAGTATAGCATTCTCTGGAGATACCTACAGATAGATGATAAGACCGCAAAACTGAAGAGAGATTGGGCCAGCCAATGTGCAAAGATTTAAATAGAGGGCAAATCGCTTCCACATTTGGAGGCCTATTAACAGCCGCTGAGAGGAGGCAGACCACAGCGAAGCCTTCATCCCTAATGAGGGTCCTATAAAAGGACAGCTGCCCAGAAACTTAGCTAAAGCATTGGTAGCCTTAGAAGATTCGCCTTGAATGCAAGGGATTTTTGGGACATCGTGATGAAACCAGCACGCCTATAGAAAGGCGTGTGAAGTTTACCAACCCACACTGGTCCAGCGTGGTGGTTTATGGCCCAAATCTCCTTCATATTGAGAGGGAATGTGCCCGGTATATTAGTAATAGGCTCGTCACCTTTCACATTGGGACCATAATAGATCGGTGCAGTGTTTGTGCGCCTCTTCCTACCCCTATAAGCTAATAATGAAATACATACCTGTACTCTAACTTCGGGTAGGTTGACTTTCATCGCAAGCTCCTCTCTGGAATACACATCAGGGTAGTGGCTCTTCTCAAACGCTCGCTCCAGCTCATGCAGCTGGTACGTGGTGAAGGTGGTTCGGTTTCTCCTATGTTTCTTCTTGTTGTCGGCTGCAGAGCCAGGCCGGGCGGTGTCATCGTCACTGCCGGGAGGAGACTTGTCATCCGTGGGCGTACGCTGGCTGTACCCATCGTTGCTGTTGCATGAACCCTCACCTGGAATTGAAATGGAGAGTAACATTCAATACAAATCTGTGTTGTGTTGGAGGAACGGAGCCCACGCTGTAGTACAAATGATGTTGGTTAAATTTAGTTACATGCTAGAAGACTCATCTTCTGTAGAATGGCTTAGTAGTATAATACGACTATTGATAGCTATAACCAAATCTATATAGATGGATAAAAGGCGAAATGACTCAAGCGCCATGTTGAGCGATATTGACTTCCATAAAGGAGGAGGGTCTCAATTCGGTCGGTATGTTTTTTTTGGATTCAGGTTACAGGCAAAGATACCAAAATAGCGCGTGTGTCAATTCGCCATCTCGTCAATATGATGTTGATTCTGCAATCATCTATGTGGAACAATTAATTATGCAATACGCTGTTCAGCATTTAAACGTAGAGCATGTACTTAAAGTAATTTGACGGGTGTAAGTCATTCTGCCCGATATCAACCCAATAGATGACATCATCTGCAGGGATTTGCACCATTACAACTGAATTTGATCGTCTTTGTGGTAAAACTACGTATGCTATAGCTACGTAGAATGGTGTATAGACAGCAGTACAACACAAACACCGGAATCAGACGGGCGTATCGAGAATAATCTACACAACGCAGCCGGTAATTACGCGATGCGAACAAGGCAACACTGACGATAAATCAAACAGAACAATTTGGATGTTTGCTTATGCAAATAGCCACGCCTGTGCCTGTGCGCCTCGTGTCTTGCGCTCATAAGGCAATTATATTCAAATCTAGACGCGTCTGGCGTGTACATGAACAACATACATAACGTATCGATACACTGCAACGTTATATACACTCCCAAAGACAGAGCCTCACGATGCTCCCAATTAACTTAGACCCTAAATCTAACATAGCTCCAATAGCTCCAATATTTTAGTGAAAATTAACAGTCAAGCCACGCATGAAGCCCCCAGCACACTGTGGCGTTAATGCAATCATGTTCAACTGTTTACCAACACTAAATGCAGCTATATCAACTCATTGGATTATACTAAATCGCTCATTCTGCAACCGAATGTCATAGTGAAGTGAATTTCGACGCTATTAGCTACAGAGGTCTCACCCCGTTATTATAGAACGACATAACGTTTGTACATAAATAAGACCTTATAGTAGTTAGCCAAAAGTATCCCAAACACATCCTTAGAAATTCAATGAATAAACTTTACTGTAAAATGAAACCCGTTTATTCCGGGTAATTATCCGCAGGCTTAGCTAGTTTCAGTTGTAACATATTTCAAATCAAAGAGTATTACAAAGCATACAGAGATTTCTACAATTGGAAACTAGGAGGGTAATTTTTTGCGGAAGTTCGGCATTTATCAGCGCTATTATTTAGTCAGCGGCGAGTGATGGAGCGGCTGCGGGCGCCGGCGCCGGCCGCCTGCTCATGTAGCTCCCTACCATATAACAATGATTGATAGCACTGAATAAATTGAAATTTCATTGCCATTACTTTCTTTGATTCATATAATCAATCAGAATAAGGCTCTATTCACAAGGTAAAGCCAGCCGTATAGTTACCATCCTTACAGCTGTAATGGAGAACGATATGCAGATGCCAGAGCCTTATGTAGGAATAGGACGCGTTCACAAAAGTGATCAGTTTACTGGAGTCCTGTAATCTGGAAGCTTGTGTAAACGTATTCAATATATAATGAACAGGCATCTAGCTTTACCGTGTGAACAGCAGAGTTTAAGACCGAGCTATAATTTTCGCATATTTTTTTTGTACCATTAGAATTTAATGTAATAATTTATTATTAGGTACGTGCCACTTTAAAACAGTTGTATTTGTGAATAGATTGATCAATGAAATATTTATTTTAATTTGAAAGTTATAAAAATATTTAAGAAGGTGGTAGTATAATGTTTATTTTTGTTTCACGATTCTTAAGAACCTTTTCAGTGGTACCTATACAAATAAAAAAATCCGATTCTAATTTGTCATTGTTAATAAGTAGCGCCACATTTTATATGTTGCCTGTCAGCCGTCAAACGATTATGAAATCAAGAGAGACGTATAACAACATTGACAAAACATCCACACATTGTAGTAGAGGCTCACGGCTCTCGGATTGAACGATCAAACCTCGCAGCAGCGACGCTATCTCAATCACTCCTACCGGCCCGAGCGAGAGAGTTGTGTCACATTTAGATTACCCAAACAGATTACAAGCGAACGTACAAAACAAATAAAAATATTATGGGCAACGCATTAAGACGTTTTACACTTATCGCGATACGATCTGTGGTCCGACTTTTTTTTTTGTAATAATTATCGATAATCTGGTAACACTCGCGAGCATTATCGTCTATAATGGCTTGTCGTTGTTTTTTTTTCGATGTGGCAACCCTAATCACGTGTCAGATTTGCCGCGCTCACGTATTAAAGCTCTTCGCGGCATCGATGATTTTTTTTTCAAAATGGACTTCGTTATTGAATTATTCGTGTTTGGGCGTCATGAGTGGAAAAAGTCGACGAGATTTAAAGGAAAGATGATTTAATATTAATTAATATCAAAACTGCTATTCATTCTTCGCATGACGTAATGGTCTAGTTGGCTCTCTTAAGCTCGATCTTACTAACAATAAGAGACGCTATAACGTATAGCCTAAATATTAATATTTGGCTGGACGTCTGCCGTGTGTCTAGATTAGTTCATAGTTGCAGTTGGATTTCTCTTTAGATATAGTCATGTTAAGGTATCTTCTAGTATTAGTGGAAACGCACAGAGGAAGTGAGATCCCTTTCTATCACAAATCTTCGCAACATGTAAATGTTCCTCTCACTGCTTCTAATAGTCCCACGAGCTTTTTTGTGAGAGTTAAGAATACGTATGAATATTGTGAGACAAAACATACTCATCGTATGATCCCAAACTAAGCAAAACTTTTAGTGTGGTTGCCATACAATAAACCGGGTAGATCACAGATGAGGGCAAATTCTGAAAAATTTTTTTTGAAATTTGCCGTTCGCAGGAATTGAACCTGCAACCACCCAGTGCAGCGGCCTACGCTCAAACCACTAGAACAAGCCATCATCGACGTTGTTGAATCCTTAGATTTATTCAGGTAACTCTAGAAAGAGCGCGTCAAAGTTCATAGTAGCCAGTAGGTAGAACCGCTTATGGATCCGATTCTGTCTTAATTGATAATGATTATCGATTTTGTTTTTGCTCGACCCGGCGTATCGATTTATGTGAACACTTGACAGTTTAATGACTGGGATATGCTAATCATAATTTTATTGTCCGATATTAATTGACGGTTAAAATGTAATTAAATTGATGGCGGCGCACAAAAAGTGTTGTGAAAGTTTTTTGGTCGTACTCGTTAAGGAAAATGAGGTGCGGAGGTTGTAATAACACATCCTGTATCGCTAAAATAGCACTTAAGTACAGGTGGTTTGTAGGTGTATATTACTGATAGATCACTTTATTAATGGTAGCAGTTATTTAATCATACCGATTAGGTTTATTTCAAGTTGTAGCACCATCCTTTGAAAAGTGCACCAGACTTTGATGACATTAAAACTATTTAATAATATCTTTGTCTTGGATTTTTTAATCCCATGCAGTAATGTGGCTTTTATTTGTATTCTTCTGTTAAATATATCTTAATATAGTTAATGAAATGTTAGAAGCACCTTTACTTACTTATATACCTACTTCAAGAAACGCGGAGGTTCTCAATTCGAAACGTATGTTTATTTTTGAGATCATAGCAAACTATTCGAGATATTTGGGTTATGGTGAAAATATTTTAATAAAGTGAGCATATATTGAATCCTGTCATAAAGTCCGGTAGTTCATCAGCTTAGCTGCACGTGTTGTACACAAAACAAGCTTAGTTGTGAACCAATTGAAAGCTTCATCACGACCGCTCGATTACGGCGACTCGATTGTGCGGCTTACAATCGATTCGCATTCGCTATTACGAAGCAATATTCGATTATGCCCCCCTGCGGGGCTGACCGCAGCGCTAAACGATCATTCGATCACTGGTAATGGTTCCTAGAGAGATGCTGTACGCGTGGATGTGATTCTAATTTTCCGATTAAACAACACAGGTTATGTGCAATGGCATGTTTATTACTTTGAATTGAGTATCCATTGTATTTCTTCTTCCGGCTCTTCTCAGTGGAAGCAGCAGCCGGACTATTAAGTACCTAAGTGCTCTTTGGCCAACACGAATAAACTTCTTCTTTTGACGTAAACAGGTAGAAAACTTATATGCTGGGAGCACTGCAAAGTCAAAGCGTGTTCGTGAAGACAGTCGATGCTCTAGTAAATAAGTGTATAAATCATAAGATATTTCGATAATATCCAAGAAAGGTCAATTTAAATGTTTTTGCCACATCATTCTTCAACAAAATGACATTGACAGCGACGAACGAATTTGAACGAGTGGGGAACATGGCTTTTACCACAGAAATTCAATCTTTATTATTATTGACTCAGAGTTCATTTTGGTATTGGCACAAACTTTGATGCACGAGGTCCAACGCCTCAGTGTGCTTTATTCGACAACGAAAAAAACCGACTGCTCTACATTTCATGGCATTTCAACTCTCAAGAAACGAAATTATGTTCAATAATTAATTATCATCAACTCAATCTTTGAACAAATTATAATTTGGCTACAATTATTCGAACTGCCACGATTAAACACGAATCAGGGCCAAAAATCAAAAGATTTAATAGCAAACATTGTATGTTTATGAGCGGGTACGAGGCATCGGGCGGGCTAATTGTATTTGGTCGCATGCGCGCGGAGCGATCGCGCGATAACAACTAACTCGATTAGTTAATTAATAATTTCACACAAATTATAACGACCTACGTGCGCAGCTTGACCTCGATGTTTTATTTTAAGAAACGAATTGTTTTCTAACGAAGCCATGTTTCTGCGTATTGAAATATTTGGGTGTGACCTTTGGGTAGCTACGATTTGAATGTGCTGTGCTGAAATTAATTATGATTAAAACCCCCCACATACTGCGGCGTCACGTCACACGCGTCAGAATTTAAGCCCATTTTATAGCAACTTCAGTTGGTAATATTATACATTTAACTAAACTAATCTAATTAATTTTGTAGAAAGAAACTATTAATATTAAGTAAAATTGTAGTGTATGTTTGTATCGTCGAAATAACAGCTTTTTACTAAAAGTATACATAAAATATCCTGGAACGAAAACGCAATCAAACATTTTTAGCTGTCTTTTTTTGAGGTTAACTCCCAAACGGCGCTACCGATTTAGACAGGATTTTAACTGGCAGATAGTTAAAGTTACGAAGAGTAAGTTAGTCTGCTTTTATTTTAGAAAAAATAGGGTTCCGCGGGAGAAAAATAAAACCCAGCTAGTTTATACTTCTATAGGTCCTACTTTATAAGTACCTATAGAAGTATAAACATTATCACTGGGTAACATATTTATTTATAACAAAATGTTAAAAAAAAAATTCCACCCGTGCGAAGCCGGGACGGGCCGCTAGTATTCAATATTTGTAAAATGATTTCCCACTGTTCTGAGAAACCAACGGTGACTTCCAAGTGTAACACATGTCACGGTTGAAATTCAAGTCAAACAGACACGTTAACAAAGTGGTTGATATGTAGATAGTGATCCGGTGTCCGTGATGCATTAGCGGCGGCTACCGGGCGCGCCTTCAGCTCACACTGATGAAGAATATCATCAGATACTATCAAGCTTTATATCCTAAGCTTGGAGGAAATAGATTATAGTCATTGATCCCGAGGGACACATACCTTCACTTATATGAACACTTACAAATCAGGATAGAAGTAAATATTCACATTTCTGAAATATTTTTTCTATTAAGCACGGTATCGGATTAGCTGACCATGACCACTGATTACACCATACAAAACATGTCGTTTAAAAATGTGTTTTGTGTACAATTTAATATAGTTGGTTTTGGTATTGACAAAAAGTGTCACGCGAGTTTTGCTGCGCCTATTTGGACAAGTCTTAAGGGGTGCCTTAAGACTCGCCTGGTGGAGCCAATCTTTTTAAGTGGACTGCGCTAGACGAGGTGTTTACTGAAGAAATCAATACCAAGCAGTAAATAACATTGAAATAAAACTATTTTACGGATTTTATCGCGTTTATTTACTATTTTATTTTCACATTGTCACACTGTGAGCACTTTCTGCGTGGATCGGACCGCAAACAACAACTAAATATGAGGGTACCCGGTATTAACTATGACATAAGGACGTCTAACACCTCAGTCCCCCCGTGACCATGGATGCTGTAAAGCAGCCGAAAAGTCCGTAAAATAGTTTTATTAAAATGTATAGTATTTGCGTAAATATAAGAAAACAGTAAATAACATATTAATATGATGATATTATACATAAATAAAATGGAAGTGTCTGATTGCAACGCCAAAATAATTTTTTTTCTGAATGCATATGAAAGTATATAAGCCACCTAAACCGAAAGCGCAATTTTAAACATTTTGTCTGTCATCCGTCTGTCTGTCTGTTTAAGGTAAGCTTTTAAACGGTTGAACCAGTCTTGAAGGGACTTTCACTGGCAGGGAGCTGATGTTACAAGGAGTAATTTACGCTATTTCAATCTTGTGACAATAATTTGGATTCGTAAATTCCACGCGTTATAAGCGAAGGCTCAGCTAATTATTTATAAAATAAAATCTAATAGTTTATAAAGTTTTCCTATAATTTATTTCCTAACAGATAGAATAGGTAGTGCTACCGGATGCGGCCCGTCAACGCCACTGGCTCCTCAGCCAATAGCGTTTATTGTGAAACAAATGTTTTCACAAACGATAGCCAATCAACGCATTAGCGCGCGGCCGCAGATCGATACGATCTATAGATCAGTGGATCGTGTATCCGGTTGCGCAGTGCGCACGAATCTGCGCAGATTGTTGCATTCAGACTAATTATGTCTTTGTATCGATTAGGTTTTTGTTTGTAGTTAAGAGCTGAGTTTAGATTGTTTTAGGGTTCCTTGAAAAGCCTAATCCTTTTGAAAAAGTGTAACCATCGAATTTCTTGCACATTCTTCTGTAAAGGAAATGCATTCCGAATGGGTTGTAGAGTTATATGTTTTTATCATATCGATTTATTACTACTGTAACGGTTTCCATTAATAAATATGTTTGATTCAGTCAGAATAAATGAAGTCTGTGCGGACGTAGCCGCGGGTTGAAGCTAGTAAAAAATAAATAGGCCCAAATACAGGTTTTACTCTTGACTGACAAACACTTAAATTGATTTGTGCGCGGAATTTCGCAATCATTGAATGACGCTGATACTATCTCGGTGTTTGCACACGCTCTTATATCAACCCTAATAGCTTTCATTTAAATTGAAATGGTTAGATCACCGACTTGGAACGAGGACATTCTAGAAGCTGTATCTTAAATTATCTTATGTTTGAACTAACGAGTTATTTTATCAAAAAGGAAGTTTTGCCTAACATTTGACAGTTGCACACGTCCAATTTTTTGTGTGACTTTAAAGTCTACGTACGACATATTGACAGGATCAATCGACTGGACAGCCAATGAAGCCTATTTCAATAGATACATTTAGACGTTTTTTTGACACCGATACTATTGGTATAAAACACTTCGCAGTTTAATTTCATTATTATTCATCTACCTACGTTTTAGTTTTACATATGCTGTCAATTCTATTGTACATAACTACAACTAAACTTTATTTAACAGCACTAAATCTGTCGCCGTCTGGCTCATACATTACGGCCGTAACAAGGACGGCTATGTGCTTAGTTTAGTTTATTTCGGTGCCAAACAACACTACTTAGCAAACCATTCGGCAATGTTTCCAGAAGGCTGGCAGCATTGCCACGTTGGATGGCAATACTGATTTCTCAGTGCGATTCTGAGCCAGTTGTAAAATTGATTTTGTTTTAGGTGAGCTTGTATACTCAAGGATATGAACACACATATAAAGTAAAGTGTATTTACTCAAGTAGGTATATTGTGGAATATTTCAGACATTTAAAAATAATAACAGATTTCAAAGTGGGACAACGTTCTCAAATTAATACTTATGTTTTAAAAGTATCAAGCGACACGATTACTTTGTACCTTAATTGATAGTTCAAGCGACGAAAGCGAAGCGCAGTGAGCGAGCGAGCATTCCGCTCGCTATTCTATGGAACCATATTTTATAAGCTGAATATAAGTTCTAGCCTAACCCGTAAATGAGTGTTGTATTATGTAGAATGCTTAATGTTTAATGAGTACAGTGTCCCAGCGACAATAAAGAGCTCGAGTAATGTCCGCTAATATTTACGTGTCATGTACGTGCGCGCGATACTTACGCTCTCCTACAATATGTATGAAGGCTGGACTTTTAATGCGACTGAACAAGTAACGCAAAAAAAAAACCGGCCAAGTGCGAGTCGGACTCGCGCACGAAGGGTTCCGTACCAAAAACGGCAAAAATATCACGTTTGTATGGGAGCCCTCTTAAATAATTATTTTATTCTATTTTTTAGTATATGTTGTTATAGCGGCAACAGAAATACATCATCTGTGAAAATTTCAACTGTCTAACTATCACGGTTCATGAGATACAGCCTGGTGACAGACAGACAGACGGACGGACGGACGGACGGACAGCGAAGTCTCAGTAATAGGGTTTCCGTTTTACCCTTTGGGTACGGAACCCTAACGAGTTGAAATGTGAACCTTTTGCAGTATTGAAGTGCTTATTAAATTATAGTTATTCTTTTACTTAATTATATTCCGGTTACTGTAATTATAACGGTTATTGCTTTGAAAAAAAGTGTGTTAAATTGCAGGAAAACTAATGATATTTACTAATCGACTTCATGTAACTAAATTTTGTTAAAATTACTATTTTCATTTCATTTTGAATTGTAAATACCTACTTTTTATTTAAATTATATTAATTGTGCTTATACAAAAAATATTAGAAATTTATATTTAGTTTGAAGTATTGTGTTTAAAATTTTCCAAGTTTAATTAATTTTCCTCTTGATTTCTGAATGAAAAGTTAAATTAAGTTGAGGTGTAACCATTCAGTATTATAAGTTATGAAATGTGTATTTGTTATGTGCATAATACATTAAATAATGTGTAATTATTTGTCTTGTCCGTGGTCGTAGCGCGCCGCCCGCCCAGCCGCCGGCTGCGGTCGCGGCGGCGCGCGGCGCGGGCGGGCGCTAATATTTTCGCGGGCGGCGCTTATCATGAAACGCCTACGTTTTGCAACACAACTGCTGTGTCCACGCGAAAATACACATCTCATACAATAATAAATTGTTCTTGATTAATAACGCGATCCAGTTTAAAATTAGTACTTTTAAATCTACCAAATTTGTTAAAAGTTTTGACTATAAGTACAACCATGGAACGATACTTCTGCAATGTAAAACACCATTGTTGGTAGTTTGCAGTTGAAATAAATTATTTATTAATTTGAGGGTAGGAATACAGGTCCTGTTTTTTACTTTGAATCTTTAACTCTGTTTACGAATATTGAAGTGATTTAAATAAATTTGAACAAAGATGTTCAATTGAAATTTGATAGAAGCAAATTAAAGTTACAAATTATTTTCAGAACTAAAATATATAGTCACAAATTTAAATACTCAACTGTTAAGAGATGAAACTATTATAATGTCCTCATATTTCCAGTTATATAATAACTCAACATTATTTATTAAAGTTTTTGCAACGTACCAGCGCTCTCCCCGGCGCCCGGCGACACGGGCACAGCCTCGCACTCCCTGTCCTCTCTCCTCTGCTCAAACTCACTCTGCACTCTAACTTGCCGCTGTCCGTTCAGACCTAGAATAGCGTCTATCGTATGCCTCGGCCCCGAATTACCACTCGTAGGCACTTGCGTCAAGCCTAACCTCGACTTTACCGCGTCGAAACTTTGATTCAAATGCATCTGTTGCGCGTGAAAGAACATTCCCATTCTGTTTAACGTCTCTAAGTTTTGTTGGTGCTGCGTCAGGGACAGGGACTGGTTCGTGACGTTGATCGAGCAGCTGGAGTTGGGGCTGCTCGTGTGAGATCGCGGACTGTTTGTTTCGGAGCGGTCGGGCGTCTGAGCGCCGAAGAACCGTTCGTCGGGCGCGTCCATCTCGGCTCGATGCGCGTACGTCACTGACGGTAGCCGAGCGCGACTACGCTCGACGGGGAAGAATGGGGCGGGGCCTAGAGCAGGGGGCGAGCTAAATAAAATTGCCCATTGAAAGTGCGAAATTTGGGGTCGCGGAGTGATTTTGTTTGGTAAGAAGCAAGAAGCGGCGTATTAGCATTTTCCCCTCGGAGTTTCTTTGCGCGGTATTGAGAGTTCGGTGATGGCTGAATAGTTTTTTTTTTCTGTTTGATTGGGTCGATTGTGCTAGGTGTTAGAGTGTTGCCGGGAGTTTGTTAGCGATTCCTTTGAGGGCCCTCGGAGCGCTCGCGGTTGTTACTCGCTTGTTGCTTCTTTGCATGTTTGGTAGAAGTTAAAAGTGGACCGCTTGGTGGTGATTGAATAAATTGCCTTTAGATGCAAAACTGAAAATTACTTTCCTTATTCTAAATTTACAATCACACAAACGTTTACAGTTGTTTTGTAAATATCTCGTGTTAATTACGGAAGCATTGAGCCGATGTACTAGGATTAAAGCCACTTAACGAATCATCTTTTTTGCTACACACATTAAATGTAACCAGAGCAAAAAACAAAGTTAGAGCTCGAGCAGTGGCAACCCAAACTTCCAATTACGCGAATGCTAATGAACTCAATTCTAATTAATCACACTAATCAATACACAGCCAATCAGACGCTACCTGTCTCAGCTGTCGCGCGAGACGGAGAGAGCGAGAGACGCATCGGACATCTGCCTGTTAACACACAAATTTAACCAAATCGGTTAACCCGTAACCAAACAATAACAGCTTTTCCAACTGACCATCGCTATAAACCTTTTTGGACTTATAATTACAAACCAGCCAAAGAAAACTGGATCTTATTGCACTCAAATTATAGTGCAAAATCATTCGCTGCAATACCTGCACATAAGTTGTTTCGCTTTGGAATTAGTCGCCGTCAATACAATTTTGTCTTCTTCACACTTACAATGATCTCGTGCCTTCTCATCTCAGGTGTAGAGACGGTTGCTAGGGGGCGGGGCGGGCGGTGACGTCACAGGCCCGCCGGCCAATGGCGGCGCGGGATTTGTTTTTTTCTTGGCGCTTCTTGTATTGTCGATGCGTTTCTTTTGTCCGCTCGTTCAGTGATTGTTTGCAGGCGGCCGCGGAGGGTTAACTTTACGATAACAAGCTACCGGCGGCGAGCGCTCCGCGAGATAACTTTATTAGCTTTTTATTGTTCGACAAAATGGAGTTGTTATAACATTTAAATAGTCAATACATACTATTACGCAATAACATCGATTTTATTATCACGTTTAGACGTTGTAGATACTAAGACTAATATATCTACAAGGAAAGACAATAATTAACGATGACGGCTTGGTGTAGTGGTTTGAGCGGAGGCCGCTTGGATCACTGCACAGGATGGTTGCGGGTTCGATTCCCGTCAGTGATATTTAAGCATAAAAAAAGTATTAAGCATAGTTACAAAGGCTAACAACACTACTAGTAATAGAGAGGTTTTATAATAAAAATAACAATCCAATTAAGTAAGTCTCTTTTTTAGAAGTCGGTAAATAAAGCGCCCGATGGTCTATACTGCCGTCTGATGGTTAAAAGGCCGTTCACTTAAGGGCTTTTAAATTTAAATTTTGGCTATTTTGAATTATATATACCTACTTAGTAAATGAAAGCCAAACATTTTCTCCATCAGCCAGTCTTGGTTTTATTTTTCTAACATGTATAGTTATCAAGATACGGGGAGGCAAATCTCTACGCGTTCACAATTTTTAAACACATCACTTTCTGCATATTTGCTTGTATCTTAAAATTGGATGTACTCACATAAATAGCTTCTTAGTAGTCGCAAAACGAAACGTTTTGTCTACAAGCCACTCTTAGTCACATTGTTCTAAAATTTATAGTTATTGAGATATATGGAAACAAATCTGTGTTCATAATTTCTAGCCAGATTTATTTTCGCATTTTTATTTATAATTCAAAATTGGGTTTACTCGCTTAACAACCCTTTGGCCATTGGACGGTACTGTAGGGGGTTAGGTCTCCCGCAGACAGGGACGGCAACGCACGTGCTTTTTTTGCCATAGCAATCCGAACTGTATTGACACAACGAAAAAGTTCATTCAACAACGAACCGACACTGACAACGCGAGCGAATTTAGACGCGTGGGCGCGTGGCTTTTACGACAGAAATTTAATCTTTATGCATATTGACAAAGACTTCGTTTTGGCACTGGCCGACATTTAGAAGAGCGAGCGTTAACGCCCCAGTGTGGCGAGGGCTTAATGCAGTGTCCCGGTGGCGGTGCGGCGCATTAGCGCGATTGTTTGCTGAATATTTAAACGCTCTACACTCGATTGGACGCACGCGACTGCTTCTATTGAATGACATTTAATTGCATGTCAGTATTTTTACAAGCTTTATATTAACTTGCAATGTATGTCCGGGTGGAATCTTGCAACTGAATTTTAAATCAGTTATCTTTAAACGATTCAGCTGAAATTTGGTATACACGCTTATTTCGGATGACAACGCATGCTTAGCCGTAGGACGTCATTCTAATTCTATTATGGCGGATCAATCTACGTGGCGGAATAGTTATTTTTCTGCACTACCACAGTATGGTCAATTTTTTTTTTGCCTGTAAATATTTACTTTTTTAGGGTTGTTAGGGTGATAATAATTGCATATTTTCAACGATTATTGACACCAAAGAAGCGTAATAAATAAATAAAAAATAACAAAAAATAAAAACCGACTTCAAAAACCTAGGTGCACTAAAAAGCTAGAAATAATCTTATAATTCATTACATTTGAAGTCGGTGCCAATTCATGTGTGTATTTGCCTAGGCTTCTGAAGTCGGTTTTTCTTTTTTTAAAATTACCATTAAACAGTCACACCGCAACCACTCGTTATGCGCTAACTATTCAATTTACGTGTTTTTTGCCATTCAGATATTTATTGTAGTTGGCGGCTGAGTGCTCACTTAATTCGCAAACCCATTTTCCATCGAATTTTTATCCATAGTAAGATAAATCCACAGATTAGATTGTAGGTATATAGAATTCTGCTCTATTTGAATTCGAAATCGCACGAGTCTTGACTATCTTGACCCCTTTTTGATCCAGCTTTAATAACTACTCTAGGTAGACATTATGATCGTATTCTGTAAATCATCAGAGGAGGGGCCTAAAATGGGTTTAAAACTTATTAGGGAAACATCCAAACCACGCGCCTCCGACGACCTCAAAATTAATTAACTTTAATTTTCTCCAAAACATTAACGGGTATGACATCAATTGATTCGTTCAAAGCGGCTCGATCAAAGCTCACCGATATAACAACGATAACGACTAAATATAATAACGAGTGTTTAATAACGGATTGATCGTTAAATTAAGCGAGTTTGTGCTCGCGATTGATTGGGATAAGTGAGGGCTCGAGCGGGGTGGGACGGGCTGGCTGGCGGGGGGCGGGGGACGGCCGCCGCTAATCTACCAACCATATAACAATTTGCTAGTAGTGACGAGATTCATTTGAGATGAAAACATTGTGTCGATAATTTAGGAGGATAGCCATTAGGTATACTAGGAACCTACTGTGTTATTTATTAACCGACTTCAAAAAGGAGGAGGTGAGAACCTCCCATTCGACCCGTGTTTTTTTTTTTTTTTTTATGTATGTTACCGCATATCTCCGGCGTCTGTCGACCGATTTCGAAATTTTTTTTTTAGGTTTGCTAAGGAATTCTTTAAGGTTGGTTCCATTTCCAAAATATTATCAGAAATCTAACCCCTTGGGGGTGAAATGGGGGGTTGAAGGTCACATAATTTCAAAAATATTCTTTGAACGACTTGAAACTTTGTATATGTATTTAACATACAAAATAAAAAAACACGTCTTTCAGGAATTTTGAAAGAAAAAATATGTAGGGGGTGAAATGGGGGTCCAATCCGGACTACAGTATATCTCCGGCGTTAGTGAACCGATTTCGAAAAATCTTTTTTTGTTTAATACGGATTGTTAACAAAGATCGAAACCCACCCCCAAAGGGGTGGAAAGGGGGGGTGAGGGTGGGTGATTTTTTTTTGACTGTAAATTTTTACTTTTTTAGGGCTGTTATCTTATAGGTGTTTTTGTTTTTTGTCAAAAATATTTTTTTTGGTATCGTATTTCAGGTTGTTGGAGTTAAAAAGAGTTCCGAAACAAACGAAAGGAGACTGCAGTTTGTGAAGGATTAAAAGGATAAGCCCTGGCTTGGGAGTAGGGTGCAGAAATAGGCACCAAAAAACTACGACTAAAGTAAGTTTGTCTGTAATAAGATTATTGCAGTCTTGCTTTACGCAATAGGCTCGCCCCCTATTACATTGGGACCAAAAATACATCGGCGAAGTGTGGGCGCACTGCAGTGCACCTCTGCCTACCCCTTCGGGGAATACAGGCGTGATGATGATGATGATGTATGCTTGACGCATAACGATTTTTAGAAGAACGACAATAAGTAGGGCTTTGTTTAGTTTCATTCCCACGAAATTGAGACCAGTAGCTGACGTAATGTTGTAATGTTGCAACATAAATAAACTACTTTCCCGAGTACATACCCTGATTAGAAAAATATCGTCTATCGATAGATGTAGAGTCCCGCTCACCTGTCATCTGACAGCGGCCTGTGTAATTGTTGAATGAGGCAGTATTAAAGCGCCAATTAACCAACATTGATTGGTTTTGAGCACCCCCTCTTCCCCTTCTTTACCCCGTCCCCCTCTCACCCCATCATGTCCCCCCTGCGACCCTGTTGTGTTAACGTTATTCAGAACCAAAGGGCTATCGTGGTCGCAGTTCAGTACTATGATTAGTATTATAAATTAATAAAAATTGCCAGAGAACACATACCTACCCATCGTTATTACGATGAGATGGGATGTTTCCCAAACTAAGCAAAGCTTGTAGGTACTATGGGTATCATACAATGGACTATCCCAGTTACACCAGACCGTGGCAAATATCTATAAGGCCATTGCCGAAGTTTGACTCTGGCGGAAATCGAACCTCGCATCCTCCTGATTCAGTGAGTCAAGCGGCCTACGCTTAAACCACTAAAACGCATCATCTACACAACATTATCATCAAGCCATACAAGTTTCAATTGATGACTGGATATTTGCTATTTCATTAGTCATATTTTCTTATTAAAAAAAAATAACACCCGAGTATTGTGTACCAAGTCATAAAAGATAATCACAAAAGTAGTGGTTACCGGGGCAGGCTAACCGTCGGGATAATTAATAGCGCGGACGGCCGCCAGCCATTGACGGTGGACGCAGCGGGCGGTGAAACAACAGCGACCAACTCAAATAAATTCTCTGAGACTTGACTTTATTTCTTAATTTTATCAAAAAGTGACACTGTATCGAATATAAAGCTTGACAAGAACATTTTAATGTTGTAGGTCGCCGATGTGAGTGTCTTAATATCAGCAAATTTACTGACGTACGAACTAAAATCAACGCACTTGCAAATTATGTGTTCAAACACTATTAAATTCGTTCTATATAACGTCATGTTTGTCCATTTTAAGGGTACGACTCTATAGTACTCTCTACCTATATAAATGCAGATATTAAGTAAAATCTATAATAATAAAACTAATTTTGTTTTGTGGTTTAGCTGGCAATTATATGATGCTGGTAGGTGATTCTCATTGTGACAGCAACATTTACGACAAACATGTTAAGTATTCCGAGGAAAAACATCTTTAGGACGTTCGTGATACCCTGTTCATTCCTACAATGTAGTTCCGCAGGCAATTAATACTCGCCAAAGGCTAACGGAATAAAACAAATGCTATGTGCCCGCATTAAATTCGGAAATAATTATAAACCAAGATTGTTGGTCACCGTAGCGCGCCTGCATTTGTCACTCTTTGATCTCTCGAGTTATCCTTTATCTAGTCAGGAGAGAACAAATCCAATCCAGAGGTTGATTGTAGTAGGCTTCATTAATCGGAGGTAATGAACAATTAAATTACTTGAGTTATAAATTGCAGCAGCAGTGGTAGCCTCGTGGGCAAGAACGCCCGCCTTGAACGTAAGGGGTGCAAGTTCAAATCCCAGGCCCGCACCTCTGAGATAATTTTCAAGTGCGATTGTCATTTTCAACAATGATTACCACTTGCTGAACGGTGAAGGAAAACATCATGATGAAACCAGCACGTCTATAGAAAGGCGTGTGAAGTTCACCAACCCGCACTGGGCCAGGGTGGTGCACTATGGCCCAAATCTCCCTCGCATGGAGGGAGAATGTGCCCGGTATAATGGCAATAGGCTCGCTCCCTATTACACTGGGACCAAAATACATCGGCGAAGTGTGGGCGCACTACAGTGCACCTCTGCCTACACCTTCGGGGAATACAGGCGTGATGATGTATTTTAAATTCGCTTATAGCCGCCTAGCTCGGAAGTAAGGGTCTTTGATTGCGGATCGAGCTACTTTTTCTGATATAAATGTTGGGATACGAATTTTCATGTTTTGTAATAGGGACTACATAAAACTTACGTGTGGCAATGTGCTACCTAGCAATTCTAATATAGAATTAAATCCAACCTACAATCTCTCTATTAATTATACCATTTGCTAATGGTACCCTTGTGAAGGTTTAAAATATAAAAAAACCGGCCAAGTGCGAGTCGGACTCGCGCACGAAGGGTTCCGTACCATTGTCTTTAAAAACGGCAAAAAAATCACGTTTGTTGTATGGGCGCCCCCTTAAATAATTATTTTATTCTATTTTTAGTGGAAGCAGTGGTAGCCGAGTGGAGAAGCAGTGGTAGCCGAGTGGGGAAGCAGTGGTAGCCGAACGCACGCCTTGCAAATCAAAGTGTGCAGGTTCAAACCCCGGCTCGCACCTCTGGGTTTCATATGCGAATCTCATTTACATCCGAGATTACCACTTGCTATGAAACGGTGAAGGAAAACATCGTGAGGAAACCTGCACGTTTGAGGGAACTTGACTAGTTCTCGATGTGTGAAGTCTGCCAACCCGCACTGGGCCAGCGTGGTGTACAATGGCCTAAATCCCCCTCACATTGAGGGGAGGCCCGTGCCCAGCAGTGGGACGTTAAAAAGGGCTGTTGTTAGTTAGTCATTTTTTGGAACGAAGTTCCTTACGGCAGGCTTGGAGGGGATAGGGATTTTGCTACGCGACCGAACTGAAAAAAATGTGATAGTAAAACCGTAAGAAAAAGTGCGTGGAATCAAACCGTTAAATGAGACGACTTTAGTTGATAATTTGAATTACGATGTTTTTTTATTTTATTACTTTTTTTATTTTATTACTTTTTTTATTTTATTACTTTTTTTATTTTATTACTTTTGTATTTTGTTGTATTTTTTTTAGGTTTTGCTATAGTTTTTATTTTATATACTAATAATAACACACATATTAAATACATTGAGTATACTGCCATCTGTGGGACAGTCGTTGAACTATTAAAATACATAGAACTCCGGGTCGTTATGGACCTTTTTTGTTTTTTTAAATTTCATGTTATTTTGCTTTCACAAGTCTATACACGAATATAAACCTCTCATTAACAAAAAGTGTATAATACCTTTCTCTTTCTTTTCATTCATTCTACATTAGCCGAAGGAACTTCGTTCCTACCTGGTGTCCCACGACACCATTCAGTTAGTATGTGTTGTTATAGCGGCAACAGAAATACGTCATCTGTGAAAATTTCATCTCGCTAACTATCACGGTTCATGAGATACAGCCTGGTGACAGACGGACGGACGGACGGATGGACGGACGGACGGACGGACAGCGAAGTCTCAGTAATAGGGTTCCCGTTTTACCCTTTGGGTACGGAACCCTAAAAAGTATCCGTTTGTACATAATAATAATAGGAAGTTTAAATGTTTAAACAATGCGAAGAGTAGCTCAATAATGAATAGGTCCACAATTCATGTTTGCCCTTTAATATACCTGGTTCATTGCAAACATAGATTACAGTAGTTTGGAAGCTAGCGATAATCAAATGGAAACAGACCAGTGTCCACAATGGCTCAATCAGCGAGGTGGTGCGGCCCCGGGCCCCGGGCGCCGCAAGACGGGGCGAGCTCATCTCCGCGGCAATCGAGTTACCGCGCTGTTACAAGCTGGGTGGACACCTGGACATACACAAAGGCAAGACGCAATGTACAGAGCCTTTTTGCCATGCGGAAACAAACTCTATTAACTCATTGAAAAGTTCATTCTTCAACTAAATGACAGCGCGAGTGAATTTTGACGCGTGGGGGCTAGTGTCGTACCACAGAAATTCAATCTTTATACATATTACCACAGAGTTTGTTTTGGTAGTGGCAAACATTTAAACGTGCCAGGATCGATATACCGGTGGGGGGCTTAACTGTGAAACTATCTTTTGCGTTCCTTAGGTATTCCTGAATCGATGGCTACACTTCCTCTTTGATTAGTTACAAAACATCAGTGAAATTGCTCAAATTTTGACCAATTCTGTGAATTTTATTCAGTTTGACTATACTTAGTATGTAATATCTGCCACTTGACGCTACTCTGTGGCACTTGGTGCAATCACAAGACTTGCACAAGGAACAAGTAACTAACTGACCAGTGCAATACGCCAGAGCGGCTATCAACTCGCCGTAACTCGGTTACTGCTTCGATATAGTTTCCCGTGCTCCCATGTACTGCAATAATTTTATACTAATACTAGCTGTGCCCGCGACTTTGCCCGCGTGGATTTTCGGGAGATTACCCGGAAATATGGGTATTATGTTTTTCCCGCGGAACCCTAATGCTTTTTCTAAAATTAAAGTAGCCTAAGTTACGCCTTGGAACGTCAGCTATCTGTCAGTGAAAGTGCCATTAAAATCGGTTCAGCCGTTTAGAAGTTTACCTCAAACAAACAGACAGACAGACAAAAATAATTAAAATTGCGTTTTCGTTATAGGTATCGTATACACTTTCATACATTTGGTAAACAAGTGTTATTTTGATATTACAAACAGACACTCCAATTTTATTTATTAACCGACTTCAAAAAGGAGGAGGTTCTCAATTCGACCCGTATGTTTTTTTTTTTGTATGTTACCGCATATCTCCGGCGTCTGTCGACTGATTTCGAATTTTTTTTTAGGTTTGCTAGGGAATTCTTCAAGATTGGTCCCATTTCCAAAATATTATCAGAAATCTAACCCCTTGGGGGTGAAATGGGGGGTTAAAGGTCACATAATTTCAAAAATATTTTTTGAACGACTTCAAACTTTGTATATGTATTTAACATACAAAATAAAAAAACACGTCTTTCAGGAATTTTGAAAGAAAAAATATGTAGGGGGCCAAATGGGGGTCCAATCCGGACTACAGCATATCTCCGGCGTTAGTGACCCGATTTCGAAAAATCTTTTTTTGTTTAATACGGATTGTTAACAAAGATCGAAACCCACCCCCAAAGGGGTGGAAAGGGGGGGTGAGGGGGGGTGATTTTTTTTTTGGCTGTAAATTTTTACTTTTTTAGGGCTGTTATAAGGTGATAATATTTGCAAATTTTCAACGATTATTGACACAAAAATCGTGAAAAAAAAATATTTTTTACAAAAAACAAAAACCGACTTCGAAAACCTAGGTGCACTAAAATGCTACAAATAACCTTACAATTCATTACATTTGGAGTCGGTGCCAATTCATGTGTGTATTTGCTTTGTCCGACGTTGATTGGCACCTACTCCAAATGTAATGAATTGTAAGGTTATTTGTAGCTTTTTAGTGCACCTAGGTTTTTTAAGTCGGTTTTTGTTTTTTGTTAAAAATATTTAATTTGTATGTATGTATAGATGTATAGATTAAGGTTGTAATACAGACAATAATTATTCAGATTTAATATATTCATCTATGTAGCTTATTCATAAATTTTAAGTAGGTATTGATTTTAGCAAATCAATACCGACTTAAAGAATTATTTTATATTGTAATTCCAACACTCGGAGTTAGGAGACGTTTCCCTCGAAATTAGGACCTAGTATATGTTTTTTTAGCATTAAAATATTGATAAATTGTTTGTTTGAAGTAATACTACTATGCAGCGGGTATCGAGGTATTATGATACGCTATTGTAAGTACAAACAACCAGGGGCTTAATTACTTGATAGCCTATTTATTGGCCCCATTTTACCAGTGTTTAAAAAAAATGTTATTAATTATCGTCTATCAATAATGTGCGCAACACAAGAATGTGCTCGTGCCGCCACTTCAGAAATGCAAAAAATCACATAATATTTAGAAAAAAAAAACACTTTCACTTGTCAAGATTAGACAGATTGTAATATTGGGGTTTTACCAAATTAGTTAAGCTAACCGTCCACTTATGTTGTTTCCCGCAAGTATTTGTTATCTTCAAGGATTGGACGCCAATGAGTTAGCATTGGCCATAAAGGTGCAAATCCGTGCAGCTCACTGCACAGGTGGTTGCAAGTTCAATTCTTGTCAGCGACAAATTTTTAACAGACTTCAAAAAGGAGGAGGTTGAAATAAAACTACTTTACGTATTTTATCGCGTTTAATTACTATTTTATTTTCCCGACGTTTCGGCTGCTTTACAGCAACCATGGTCACGGGGGGACTGAGGTGTTAGACGTCCTGATGTCGTCTAACACGTCGTCTAGACGTCTAACACCTCAGTCCCCCCATGACCATGGTTCTCAATTCGACCCGTATGTTTTTTTTTATGTATTTTTGAGGTTTGCTAGGAAATTCTTCAAGGTTGGTCCCATTTCCAAAAT
Source organism: Ptilodon capucinus (assembly GCA_914767695.1). Classification (NCBI taxonomy): domain Eukaryota; kingdom Metazoa; phylum Arthropoda; class Insecta; order Lepidoptera; family Notodontidae; genus Ptilodon; species Ptilodon capucinus. The sequence continues at coordinate 8,642,969 of OU611830.1, read as the reverse complement.
ATTATCAGAAATCAAACCCCTTGGGGGTGAAATGGGGGTTGGAGGTCACATAATTTCATAAATATTTTTTGATCGACTTGAAACTTTGTATATGTATTTTACATACAAAATAAAGAAACACGTCTTTCAGGAATTTTCTACCCATAGTACAAGCTTAGTTTACTTTGGGAACATGCGATGAGTATGTGTTGTAATAATACATCATCACGCCTGTATTCCCCGAAGGGGTAGGCAGAGGTGCACTGTAGTGCGCCCACGCATCGCCGATGTATTTTTGGTCCCAATGTAATAGGGGGCGAGCCTATTGCTATTATACCGGCCACTTCTCCCTCAATACGAGGGAGATTTTTGGGCTATAGTCCGCCACGCTGGTCCAGTGCGGGTGAAGCGTGGTGAACTTCACACGCCTTTCTATAGACGTGCAGGTTTCCTCACGATGTTTTCCTTCACCGTTTCATAGCAAGTGGTAATCTCGGATGAAAATGAGATTCGCACATAAACCCAGAGGTGCGAGCCGGGGTTTGAACCTGCACACTTTGATTTGCAAGGCGTGCGTTCGACCACTCGGCTACCACTGCTTTTGCAGTCAGTTTTCAGTATGTGTTGTCTGGCGATAAAAAAAGGTTGCATAGCTAGTTTATAGTAAAGTTAATAATCTTCGGCCACCATTTAGCCGAAAGTCCAAATTATACCGAAAACAAATATTTGCTTACTCATCCAATCCATCACACGGGATCATAATAACACTCGCTCAAATTAATACCTGCCCATTCAAAAAATAGAATTGTAAAATTGACGTCCAACATAACTCGACACCTCGCCCACCACACCACAATTTTTTTCACTGCTTTGTTCTTAATAGACGCCACGGTAATGGGTCTTCATAAACTGGCGGCATCTTAATACGAGCTTATTACTGATGTTAATTTTTGGATTGTTTCGAATGAAAAAAGCTACGGATGGTATTTAGAGTGCTTTTACAATCGCCATCGATATATTTACGTTCAAACGCGTGGTTTTATTGTTACAAATCATCATCATTTGGCTACTTTGTGGGTTGACGTTCAAATTATTTGGGTTTACGCGTGACTTGCGTCTTGTTTTGGTAGTTACCGATGGGTCATTGTTCAATTATGTATTGCGTAAGGGACTACAGTCCTTTCTACACCTGCATGGCTGGCACGCGTGACAAGACAAAACATATATCACGGATTATGTCGCACTGAGTCGCTTATGTTCCTAATTCGCAGCAGAGAGACATCATCAAATATTTTGCCAATACCAGAACTAACTTAGAAAATTCATAGGAAAACCTTATTATTCAACGATATGTCATTGACATCGCGAGCGAATTTCAACTCGTGGCTTTCATCATCATTTTTTTCACTTTCATTATCCCATTATTTGGGGTCGGCGCAGTATGTCCTTTTCTTCCATTCGTCTCGCTTTTCCGTCATACCGACATCGACTCCGATCTCAATCATATCACTTTTTACACACTCCATCCATCTTTTCTTTGGTCTTCCTCTCGCTCTGTATCCATCCAAGTTCATACTCATCACTTTTTTAGTCGCATGCTTATCATCTCTTCTCATCACATGCCCAAACCATTCTAGTCTCTTACTTCTCACTTTTTCTGTTATGGGCGCTACTTTTATACTACCTCTAATATACACATTCCTCACCTTATCCATTCGCGTCACTCCACACATCCATCTCAACATTCGCATCTCGGCAGAGTGGAGATGTTTCTCATCACGCACTTTAGCCGCCCAGCATTCCGAGCCGTACATAATTACTGATCTGATGACTGATTTGTAAATCACTCAATCGTGGCTTTAATCACAGAAATTATGTGCTTTTTATTAACATAGTTTTTTTTTTTTTTTTTGGTCTAAGCCCGCCACACATTCCCACCACTGTTACTCCAGTAAGCCAGGATCGACAGCGGTGTCCATTGAAAACACCGAGGTTTGACCCTCGGCGAGTCCCGGGGAAAAACTAAATTGTCTTGGAACCCGCACGAATTTAATCGAAAAAGGTGTAGGAGGAGTTGTGTTGGAAGAAAAATGTATCCACTTCCCTCCATTGCAAAGCGGGAGACAAAAATAACTGTATTGGCTGAATTGCCACAGAAATAAAGATGGCACCACGGACGCTATTTGACATTAGTTGGACCTAACAATGTGAGCTGCCTTATACCTGATTCCAGTAATAGGTATGGCAGAACCGTTTGAACGCACGGAAATGTTCTCTGGTCTCAACAAGGTCTGTGTAATACACCACTCCCGATGTTACATGCAAACTGTTTAACATATTGTTACGTTCGTTTTACCAGAGGCTGGACTCCCATAGGATGTAATGAGCAGATTGTTTGAATTCGACATACGGTGACGAACATAGGCACAGCGGCGAGGGCACTAAAGTGAAGAAAAATATAAAATAACACAGAGTTAGTTATGATATAGGCAACTATAGTCAAATTCTTCTTGTAATTTGTAATCGTGCATTTTGAATGTCTTACCACTGCAAATCCGTTCCCGTAACGTCCGTAGCTGACATAACCGTGTGAATTAGGCCTATCATTCATATCACACTGACACGTCAAGCCATTTATTGATACGCAGTAAATAATAAGTGAACAACGATATATTCGGGGAAACCGAAGGATTATATCCCGAGCACTCTGCATGAAAGCCCATTCACCCAAACATAACACACCAATATTCATTCAAAGGATTATCCACACTTCATTATTACATTATTGACAACAACACACGTTATTGACAACTATTACACATTTGACAAATATTTTTGTTCGCATTGACTATTACCAATTCTGTTATAAACATATTGTAGGAAGATTAAAGAAAGATTAAAAAATAAATCGGAAACTGTTTTATATGGTTGGAATATAGTTACCTAATATACTGAATAATAATTTGTCAGTGAATCGTAGAATTACTTTAAACGTGTATTAGTTACCTATCCTCTAGCGAAATAAGGTATCTAAAATTAAATCTTTACTTAGATTGCAACTAGGACAATAGATTATTATTTCTTTATATTTCAATGGACCCACTACAGCAAGCATTCATAAAAAAAACATACCAATCAAATTGAGAACGTCCTCCTTTTCGAAGTCGGTTAAAAATTGAGATATTGTATTGAAAACTAGCTGTTATGTGCCAATTACCTATTGTGAGTGGAATTTAGAAAACGATTTAGCCTAAGTTACTCCTTATAACATCAGCTGTATGCCGGTCAAAGTTCCGCTCAAATCGGTCAAGCCATTCAAGAGATTACACCGAACAAATAGACAGAAATTTATTACAAATTGGTATCGTACTTTCACAATTAAGCTTCTTCTTCTTCTAATTTAAGGGCTCGGCCCTTGTCGGTGCATCTGATGAAGTCCCCGCCATCGGGGTCGATCCATAAGCATTTAGCAAATTATTTTTAACAAAAAACAAAAACCGACTTCAAAAACCTAGGTGCACTAAAAAGCTACAAATAACCTTACAATTCATTACATTTGGAGTAGGTGCCAATCAATGTCGGACAAGGCAAATACACACATGAATTGGCACCGACTCCAAATGTAATGAATTGTAAGGTTATTTGTAGCTTTTTAGTGCACCTAGGTTTTTGAAGTCGGTTTTTGTTTTTTGTTAAAAATAATTTTTTTTCACAATTTTTAGTGTCAATAATCGTTGAAAATTTGCAAATATTATCACCTTATAACAGTCTTAAAAAAGTAAAAATTTACAGCAAAAAAAAAAATCACCCCCCCTCACCCCCCCTTTCCACCCCTTTGGGGGTGGGTTTCGATCTTTGTTAACAATCCGTATTAAACAAAAAAAATATTTTTCGAAATCGGTTCACTAACGCCGGAGATATGCTGTATTCCGGATTGGACCCCCATTTCATCCCCTACATATTTTTTCTTTCAAAATTCCTGAAAGACGTGTTTTTTTATTTTGTATGTTAAATATATATACAAAGTTTCAAGTCGTTCAAAAAATATTTTTGAAATTATGTGACCTTCAACCCCCCATTTCACCCCCAAGGGGTTAGATTTCTGATAATATTTTGGAAATGGGACCAACCTTGAAGAATTCCCTAGCAAACCTAAAAAAAAAATTCGAAATCGGTCAACAGACGCCGGAGATATGCGGTAACATACATAAAAAAAAAAAAAAAAAAAAAAAAAAACATACGGGTCGAATTGAGAACCTCCTCCTTTTTGAAGTCGGTTAAAAAGTATTATTATGACATTACAAACAGACATTTAAACTATATTCAATTGGTCCAAAATAATGTCAACAAAATCACAAAGAGTAATCTTAAATTACAACGTCAAATTAAGAAGTTACAAACGTAATTGGAACAGAATTAAAACGCTCTCTCATTAAGCAGCTGACGTCCAATCAAAATTAAGGACAGCGATAAATAGCGAGTAAACAAAGCCGAGGGAGACGCGAAATAATCTCGTTAACAACGAACAGCGAACATCTCGCTCTAATCTTATAAAAGCACGGACTAATTTGAAGACAATTGCACAGCTTTAAAGCCCAGCGCAAACTGGGGCGTCAAGACGCGCGCGTCAATACTAAAATGAACTTTATTGACTCATAGTTTTTTTTTTTATGAGATAGGGAGGCAAACGAGCAGACGTTTCACCTGATGGTAAGTGATCAACGCCGCTCATAGTTAAAGCTTATTTCTCAACTGAATATCATTGACAGCGCGAACGAATTCTAACGCCTGGTTGCGTGGCTTTTAACACAGTAATTCAACCTTTATCTACATTTACACAGAATTCGTTTTGGTATTGGCAAGAGGTTTTGAAGCGTCAGTCTCGACGGCCCATTGTGCCCAGGGCTTAGCACTTTCAGCTTTGTTATTTAATCTGAAAGTAGTTTCATTGGCTAAACTAGGGTTTATGGTGCCAAAAAAAATAATTACGCCATAGATTTACTCTACCCAAGTTCGTAATTAGTTAATTCGCAACATAAACTTGTACTCCCATATTTATATAAGGTTATATTTCTTTTATAGTAGCCTCATAGACTAGTTTTTAACCGACGAAAAAAAAAAAAGGAGGAGGTTCTCAATTCGACGCGTATTTTTATGTATGACTAGCTGTGCCCGCGACTTCGCCCGCGTGGACTTTAGGGAGATTACCCGGAAATATGGGTATTATGTTTTTCCCGCGGAACCCTAATGCTTTTTCTAAAATTAAAGTAGCCTAAGTTACGCCTTGGAACGTCAGCTATCTGTCAGTGAAAGTCCCATTGAAATCGGTTCAGCCGTTTAGAAGTTTACCTCAAACAAACAGACAGACAGACAAAAAATTTTAAAATTGCGTTTTCGTTATAGGTATCGTATATACTTTCATACGCATTTGGTAAAAAAGTGTTATTTTGATATTACAAACAGACACTCCAATTTTATTTATTTGTATGTATGTATGTATATGTATGTATGTATCTATGTATGTATAGATAGAAGATAGATCACGCATATCTCCGGCGTCACTAAACCGATTTCGAATTTTATGACGTTTGCTAAGGAATTCTTCGAGGGTGGTCCCATTTTCAAAATATTATCAGAAATTAACCCCCTTGGGGGTGAAATGAGGGGTTGAAGGTCACACAATTTAAAAAATATTTTTTGATCAACCAGAAACACATATGTATTTTACATCCGAAATAAAGAAACACGTGTTTTAGGAAATTTGAAAAAAAAATATGTAGGGGGTGTAATGGGGTGATAAAGTTTGCATTCTTGACTATAGCATATCTTTGGCGTTAGTGAGCCGATTTCGAAAAATCTTTTTTTGTTTAATACGGATAGTTAACAAATATCGGAACGATGGGATGGAAAGGGTGGTGAGGGGTGAATTCCTTTTTTGGGCTGTTATGAGGTGCTAATACTTGCATCTTTTCACAAAATAGATACTAAATTCGCCTTCAAAAACCTAGGTACACTAAAAAGTTACAAATAAGCTTATAATTCATTACATTTGTAGTCGGTGCCAATTCATTTGTGTATTTGCCTAGTCTGGTGTAGATTGGCACCTACACCATGATATACCTACGCCCACGTGGACTTTATTTGGAATTATACCCATTTTTTACCAACGAAGAAAACAGAAGAGGTTCACGTTTCGACACGTATTGGTTAGGGTATAACTTCGAAGTTGGTCCTATATAAATTAGGAACAAAAATCCTACCCGAAAGGTGGGAAAATAGGGAGAGATTTATAGTTCATTCCCAAATTTGAATGCTGAGTTGTGTATTACAAAAAAAATAAGCAGTAGATTCAGATTAAGTAGTAGATTTTAGCCACAAAATATTATAAAACAAAAACTTTTTAACAAAAAATTAAACCGCCGAAAATTTTAAAAAGCAAAAAATTATATACCTTTTTTACTTAACCTTAATAACAAAGTTCTTAAACTAATGTAAGTATACCTAAGTCATTTTGAGTCGGCGCCAAACAATCAATGAACAATAAATTTAAAGAAATAACCAAATGAAATTAACAATGCAACGTGAAATCTTCAGCGAAAAACATTAACATTCCAAAAAATTTGCTCTCCGTACGACCACTCGCACAATGTGTGCACTTACGTATGGGCACATACGTGAGTGCACACATTGTGTCTCGCTATCTCGCTGTGTATTGCTGTCTCGCTGACATTAACTTCGTGAACGCTCGACATTTTCCGGCGAAGGGGCGTGTCGCGCCGCGCCGCCGCCGCCGTACATCACACTTTACTAAATTAATTAATTTTCTTGTTTGGCGCCGACTCAAAATGACTTAGGTATACTTACATTAGTTTAAGAACTTTGTTATTAAGGTTAAATAAAAAAGGTATATTATTTTTTGCTTTTTAAAATTTTCGGCGGTTTAATTTTTTGTTAAAAAGTTTTTATTGTAATAAAAATTGAATTGTAGCTGATTTATAGATAGATATAGATAGATACAATTTCGATAAATTAGGAAGGCTCGTAAATTTTAACACAGTTTAAACAAATTCCTATGAATTCTGATATGAGAAAGTTAATATCAATATCTTTTCCATCGTGATATGGAGGCGTTCGAAGAAGCAGGCTGACTAAAATCTCTACATCAAAATCAAAGAGATTTTCACAAAAACTGTCTTAAAAATAACATCAGCCAGACATGAGGAATCACAAGTTGAGAACACTCCGTTATCCCATCACAGGATAAAACAATAAGAAGCCTATTAAGTTGGAACAATATAATCTTCCTTAGTCTCCCCCCTCCCCTCCCTCCTCCCCGTCACTCCCCGTAACTCCCCCACTGGCAGCTCAGTCGTGTCCAGTAGAGAGCGGTAATTACTCTCGCCTTCAGACTCCGAACCGGCAAGAGGCGGCAATCACATTATATGTCACCTTCCATAATTCCTTAGATATCATTTCGACGAAGCGTTTTATTGTTTGTAGTTATTCTTTTTTAATCGACTTCGAGAAACGGGGAGAGGTAGGTACAGTAGCACATGTAATAAATTATGGGGCTACTTCTAGCTTTAAGTGCACCTAAGCTTTTGAAGTTGCATTGACACCCCAAAATTATAAGGTACAGGTACCATTAACTTTGTACATGAAAAAAATAAAAACTAAAATATTGGAACCCTAAATAAAAAGCAATCATGCAATGAAATTTAAAATTCTAATCCAAAAGCTATTGACTTAAAAAAGAAAATAACGAAATGAAATATACAACAATTTGTCGCAGAACCATTTAGGGTGATCAAAATGAATGTCAAATTGAATCGCAACAACTAACAAAACCAAATAATGCATCGTAAAATAACAAAATGTTATCAAAGAGAACAAAAGCCTGTCGAACACTACGAATGATTGGCGTCCCGTTCTGGCAAGATAACAGCGTCCCGCTCTCTCTAATCGTGTTATGCATCCATTTTTGTAAGCGCTCCGAGCCCGATCCAATTTCAAACTCATTTGTTAGAGCATAAAACAATTATTAAAAAACGCCAGTGATTTGGCGAACAATTTTTGCCGTTTATATCACTTAGCGGCGGCTACAGAAAGCTGTGGACGCGTCGTTACACCAGCTCGTTGTCATTTTAATCGAAGAAAGCCACGATACTTCGACCCTAATACTATTCTACTACAGCCCTTTTAACGTCCCATTGCTGGGCACGGGCCTCCCTTCAATGCGAGGGGATTCAGGCCATAGTCCACCACGCTGGCCCGGTGCTGGTTAGTAGATTTCACACGCCTATCGAGAACTAGTTAGGCTTGCCTTAGGATTTAGGATTGCCTTATTCTGGGTGCAACTGGGATCTCCCCCAGTCCCTGTATGGTACCCATAGTACAAGCTGTACTTAGTTTGGTTTGTAGTAGGAATTTCATAACATAGCCATAGGACCTTTTTCAAAACAAAAGAGTATCGAAATGCCACTGTTAAAAGATGATAACTTTCTCTTAATCCCTTACATTTAATGTGAACATGTAATCAATCACAGATAATAGTGTCGATTATGATTCCGTCAAACTAAACTACGAAAATTGCTATTTCGTACTGTAGTAAGCAACGTTTGAGTGAAATGGTAATATTTATAGTATTGTCAAATATAGTTTGGTACAACAGAATTGAGAACATTGTGTCTATCATCAGCATCACGCAGAAATTCCTTCATTCAAGTAGACATTTGCAATAATACAGGCTACGTTTAACGAAAAAAAAAAATATTACAGGCGAGACGGAAACAGCGAGTATAATCATTGTCGTTATCAAATCCGTTAGCAACAAGTCGATGGTCGCGATACCCTGAACACTGAGCATGTGATTAGGAGCAAGGAACGTGCAATTGTCGCCGCGGGGCGCCGCGCGACACATCCACAATGTTTCCTATTGTAGGCACCGCTTCAATGGCATTAGGGATCCGTAAACCGTGAAGAGCGTTAACAACGAGTCATTGGGTATCTCTCTCGTAAACCACATACTAACCCATTCACACCAACTGTCTTGCAACAGGTTTATAATAGGTCAGGCGCTTGGTCAGGCGCTGGTCGGGCTCCACAGGAACTCATTTAAGGGATTTTAGCTATTTTCCCCGTTTTCCTCCTGCTTCCTACCTTAAATCTTATAAATCTTGTAACTCTTAAATCTTCTACAACGCGTTTGTGTAGTGATTTAATTGTGTTTTGAGAATGTATAGCCTCATTAACTTTATATTGTATAATTGTTAATTAAGAAACACACAAAAAAGTAAATCCTTATTGGAAAAAAGCAACCATGGAGTTTCTTGCCCATTCTTCTAGGAAATGCATTCCGAATGGGTGGGAAGATGGCAGGTGGAGAAGTAAAAGAGTGGCAGAACAGAATGACACACAGAGTTAGTGTTAGGCAGACTACTAGGCAGATGAAGAAGAAAGCGCGAAAACGCACGCGTCCAATTCTCTGCCACTACTCTGAAACACTGTATTAACTTAAAGAAGAAGCATATTTTTCAACGTAATGTCATTGAGGACGTGAGCGATACAAACTGCCATTTTAAAAAATTGCTCCTATATGTGTACAGTGTGACCTATGTTATTGATAAACATTTGAGCAATGATATTAGAAAGTATTGATACCAAAGTAGAAAAAGTAGGTATCAAAGACATATAAAACTGGGCGTGTGAAATGATCAAATGTTCCAAACATTTCGATAGCAAACTCGTTGGATTTAAGTTATAGGAGAAACATTTTAGTTATTCGTAAACGTTTTAGTTAAGGGTGAGTTACGGAACCATTTTGATATTGTAAGCTTCACGCACCAATATAGGTAACAGTGTTTGGATTTATGGACGGGATGTTAGCAGCGGGTGGTGGGGCCCGGGTTTGAACCTGGGGGCGGGAGAGCCGCGACGACAGCCCGTGTCCTGGGGCCGTCTAACTGTGATATCAAACTTTGCAATTTAATTTCAAAGTTAAATTAACTGTATAATAGCGCGAGTTGAATACAATGCGATGATTATATCAATGTTTATTGAAATAGATTCACAGATGGCTGTGAAATGAAGGTGATCTGGTTATAGTTTGACAACAGCTTGGTGCAGTGGTTCGATCGCAGGCTGCTTACTGCACCTGGTAGCATGTTTGATTGCCGTCAGCGGCAAATTGTCTGGGTGTAACTATTGTCGACCCCCGTCCCTTGTATGGTGCCCATAGTAAATGCTTTGTTTAGTTTGTAATCATACGATGAGTTGATGTTTTTTTTTTAAAGGACTATGCTGTTGGCCTTTAGGTGGCCTTTACAGCTTCACCGGAGGAGTGGCGAGTGCAGAGTGCGACTCCAACCAAGGCCTTAAGGGCGGAAAAGGGGTGGCAAGCTAGCTCAAGAGCGCCACAGAGGGCACGATCTCGGCTTGGGCAGTTACCGTGAGGGGAGAGGTAGTGACTACACTTCTAGGTGCAAAGATGCACCTACGAGCGGAAGAGGGGGTTCCTCGACCTCGCCGGCGAGGTCGGTGTCTGTTATGTGTTGCCTGGATGTTAAAGATTGTGATACTTGTACATGAGTACTAGTCTCGTTAGCCTCTCTAGCTGAGCTAAATGCTTGTACTGGGAGTGGGCTTACGTCGGTAGTTTATTAGCGAGAATGAGGATCGAATACCGTGATCCTCTCGGTTTTGAATACTGCCCATTTGCGAAGACCCATAAGTTGCTTTTTAAATAAAACGAACACTGGGGCGTTAGGACGCGTAATTTGTTTGCTGATACTAAAATTAACTCTATTGAGTCTTAGGAACAGGTGGATCTCTAACGAAATGTCACAGACAAAGCGAGCGAATTATTTTACCACAGAAATGAAATCTTTATGTTTAATGACACAAAGGTAATTTTGGTATTGGCAATTATTAGGTAAATCATCACTGTAAAAAATGTATCAAATATCGATATATAATGCGTGTACGGACATTTAAAACACATAATTATGATTCCTTTGTGCCAGCGCCCGCGCCGGCCCCGCGCCCTACACAAGGCCGAGATAGTATCTTAACCAACGATTAGCGTCCGCGATTCCAAACTATCCAGCATTTGTTCGCGATAAATCACTCGAAATATGAACGATCTGATAACGCTGTAACTACGCTCGCCAACGCGACAAAACGCGCGCGACTTATTACTTACCAATACCAAAACGAACTGTATTAAATCACGGAAAAAGCGCATTTTTAACCGACTTCAAAAAGTTTGGAGTCGGAACATTTGGTCCAATTCATGTGTGTATTTTCCTTGTCTGACGTTGATTGGCACCTACTCCAAATGTAATGAATTGTAAGGTTATTTGTAGCTTTTTAGTGCACCTAGGTTTTTGAAGCCGCTTTTTGTTTTTTTTTTAATATATTTTACAACGAAGTGTTATTAAAGACGGGAACGAATTTCGACCCGTGTAACGTGTATTTTACCACAGATATTATTTTTTTATGTATATTGACACTTCTATTAGCCAGGGAGTCGGTGGGCGCATAAAGCCCAAGACCGTAATATGTGGCGATCTATGGGGGAGGCCTATGCCAGCAGTGGACGTCTCTGGCTGATAGATATTGACACTTAGTAGGAACATTTTCAAAGAAAGTTCGCTCGTCCCAGTGGATGCAGGGATTTAAGATGCAAACTTATACCAAAGATGCAAGGATGGTTTTTTTGCGACGACATATGGTTGCAGATAGATTTACACTGTACTTCAAATCTAGTTTAAGTGCATTCAAATCTCGACTATTTTCTCAAGTTTTACGAGGAACGTGTTAATTATTTCCCTTGTCTTCACGACTCATCTGCTTATAATGTATACGTCCTTCAACAATTAGCAAATTTCGAAATTAGCACTTATTAACTCAATTGTCAAATACTAAAACGCTCTTAAAACCTTATAGGTACAACTCAGTGTTAAACCGAGCTTTTTATCCCTTTCTCAGGAACTAATTTCACTTCTTACCAATTATTTTGTACACCACAATGAGATATGTAATTCAAAACCGTCAACAAATACATAGCCTATTAGCCGCACTAATCACTTGCCGAATAATACTTTTAAATGCAGCGGACAACAATTGGGAGCTCCACGATACGCAACAACGCCAGTGGCTCTACATCTTGTTTGTACACTTATATTATTTCATCCGCACAGACTTCGATTGATCAATATCTTTGTAAATTATAGCATATTATGTTATTCTGATGTATAAACAATAATACTGTAAAGTTTTATCAAAATCCGCTCAGTAATTTTCGCGTGACGGAGTAACAAACATCCATCTTTCAAATCAATCATTCAAACTTTCACATTTATAATATTAGTAGGACTACTAACTTTAAAGCGGCGGTGCAGCTTCTCGACACACTAAGGTAAAAAGTAGCGTCACGAGGCTATTATGAAGACTGTAAGAGCGTCTAGGCGCTAGTGTTAAGGCTTCGTGACCCCGGCCATAAGTACATAGAGACGCCGTACCAGGGTGTTGCGACGCCTATCATAAGATTGTCGAGTACCCGTATGAGGGTGTCGAGATGTCGTTAAATGCGTCACGATTCTGACTATACAAGCGTTGTGACGCCAATATGCCGACGCTCCTAATACAAGCGGCTTAAAAAACTTTGGTAAAGTGGTCCATTTGCCAAAAGGAGTGCCAAAAACTTTGACAATCACCTGCAAACTAAAACCACAGTGCTACAAAATAAATCATATTACATATCGCCGTCTCTCCCTGCAATGTGCCTCTCGCTCGCACAGGCTCCCTGCTGACTCGTTAGTGACGAATAGACCCAGTAATACAATGAAACGGAAAACAAGCTCAAAAAATACATGTTGCAATTTCATCCATGCATAGTCAAAAGTCTTATTCCCGAGTGCATAAGGGTAACTTTGCTATAATTTGCTAGTTTTGATAACAATTTCGAGTAAGCCAAGTGTGACATTTGTTTGAGGCGTTCACCCAATATGTTAGAGGAGAAGTAATTGTATTTTTCTGTTTTTAATTGGAGCAAATATTCGAGGGGAATGAAAAAATAACAAATTATTTTCCAACAAGTTCGTATACAGATACATCATCACGCCTGTATTCTCCGAAGGGGTAGGCAGAGGTGCACTGTAGTGCGCCCACACTTCGCCGATGTATTTTGGTCCCAATGTAATAGGGGGCGAGCCTATTGCCATTATACCGGGCTCATTCCTCCTCAATACGAGGGAGATTTGAGCCATAGTCCACCACGTTGGCCCAGTGTGGGTTGGTGAACTTCACATTCCTTTCTATAGACGAGCAGGTTTCCTCACGATGTTTACAGAGTCATCAAATTTACGATATTATATCTATTTCTTTTTCGCTTATTAATGTTGCTACTTTGGTAAGGAGTGGGGTGTGGAAATAGACTGGAAAAACTTTGTAAATCAAGATATTCCTAATATTGAGCAGCTTTAGACATTTGCATTAATTTTGTTCAACCTGGTAAAGAATTGCAACCGAAGCCCAGAAAGACCTACCTACATAAAGTGGTAATAAAGATTGATAAACTATTACAATTAGGTATCTTTAGTGACGCCTTGGTCAAGTAGTCTGAGCGTAGACCGCTCGGACCACTGTATCAGGTGGTTGGGAGTTCAATTCTGGTCAGAAGTGAATTTAGCCTTTTCTGAATTTGGTCTGGTGTGGGTGTAACTGGGGTCGCCCCCAGTCCATTACATGGTACCCATAGTAGGTACATTTCTTTGTTTGGGACCATACGATAAGTATGTGTTGATATTGATATTCATTTACTTATATTTTATTTTAAAAAGCGAATGTACCCAACAATGAGTCGGTGCGTTTTGTGAAATATAATCCATCTGAGACCGATATGTCATGATAGTTGTGGGTTTGGCGGCTTCAAAACGGATGTTCAAGACATAATTATTGATACATTGTCACAAACTAAAGTTACTGCATGTTGGATAACTCAATCACGGATATTTAAAAGTACAGATACCTCAATGTGCCCAAAAGTCGTCAAAAAAGACACTGGAGCCCCTAAATTAGTTGATTGATGCCATCTAGTCCTACAAGTCTTGACATAGATTACTGACGTACATAGATGTCTAGTGTTAGGAAAAGTTCCCTCTTGAATATAATAATTCGTTAGACTTGATAAAACGTTTGATTCATTATTTAAAATTTAAAAATCTAAGTCATTACAAAATCTGTAAAATGTTCAAGAAAGCAAACAAGCTAATCCGTTGTGCTGTCGATAATAAAGAGCTTACACAGAACGCCTCCGAACAAACCCACTTGTGATCCCACGAGCCGATCTAATAATGTAAACCAAATCCTTTTATGCATCCAACAAAACCTTAAGAGTCGCCGCAAGATTACAAGAAACATTTTTTCCGTGCGTTATTGAGTAGCTGACCACTGTGCGGACAAGTTACAATGGGCAAACAGAAATTCGGTTTTGTGTTGTATTTCAAGAGTCTCGTGTTACTATGTGATATTGTCGCACAATGTGCCGAAAACTACAAAAAAACGCTCGTGAAATGACCATTAAGGATTATACGTTTGAAGTAGCGTTTTGTGTGAACACCATAATGATGCGGAGCAAACACTCACGGCTGTATGTACCGTGTATCCTACTAATCCTACTAATCCTACTAATATATGGATGGATGTTTGTTACTTTTTCACGCAAAAACTACTGAACGGATTTTCATGAAATATTAAAGTATTATTGTTTCTAAATCAGAATATCATATAGGGTATAGTTTAATAACGATACTGAACAATCGAAGTTTGCGCGGAGGAAGTCGCAGGTAAAAGTTAGCACTTTCATATGCATTCAGTAGAAGCTGATATTTTGACTTAAATTAATTTATTTATATTGTAGACTAGCTGTGCCCGCGACTTCGCCCGCGTGGACTTTAGGGAGATTACCCGGAAATATGGGTATTATGTTTTTCCCGCGGAACCCTAATGCTTTTTCTAAAATTAAAGTAGCCTAAGTTACGCCTTGGAACGTCAGCTATCTGTCAGTGAAAGTCCCATTGAAATCAGTTCAGCCGTTTAGAAGTTTACCTCAAACAAACAGACAGACAGACAGACAGACAGATAGACAATTTTTTTTAAAATTGCGTTTTCGTTATAGGTATCGTATATACTTTCATACGCATTTGGTAAAAAAGTGTTATTTTGATATTACAAACAGACACTCCAATTTTATTTATTTGTATGTATATATGTATATATATATGTATATAGATATAGATATAGATTTGATTTCCTAAAATAAGAGAGTCTACGCTAACGTGATCCACATGCCGATGGTTAGTTTAAACCTTTTACTCAGGTGTAGATAACCCACTATCCTTCAAGAAAGAATATGTCGGTGCATAGATTTACAACCCTCTATGCAGTACAAGCTTTCAACAAAATTACCTCTAAAGCACCTCGCATTTTTACAGGCTCTCAATTTTGATAAAGTGTACATACATGGAGTCCACATTGCCAGGTGTTCAAAGGCGGCGGGCGGGGGCGTGCGGGGCGCGGGGCCCGGCGGGAGGGGGGCTGCGAGGCGCCTGAATTCGATTCCGGGCTATTGAAAAGTTTCAAGAGGCGAAAAGCTTCGACAAACGAAGCTAAGTGAATTTCGAGCCCTCGGAAAAGACAGATACGTATTTTAAAATAAAAACTGCAATACCTAACCATATTAGTTGCTTACCATTCCTTAGTTGGTATGCCATCTACGCTACATGGCTGAGTTAGTAAATAAAATCGTATTGTCAAGAAAAAAAATGCGAGACCCAGTCTTTGCGAGTAGCATGATTCCATAGTTACTCGAATAATTTATAATATCTCCCCTTTTGCAATTAGGTTTTAAGTAAACAGACATCAGACGCAGGAGAGCCATGCCGAAAAAAGATCACATTTACAAATTTCATTGCTTTTGAAGTTAATATGCATCCCAAATTACAATAAAGTAAGCTCAGATATATTATAGTCTAGATACCATAATCATCATGAAAACAGTAAAAAAAAGACCTTAAATAAACAATGACACATTGACGCCACAGCTGCTTAGTATCAATGACAATCCGATATATTATGTGAAGGCAATCACGCACATATGCATCTTAAAATTAGATGGCTCTTCTTTTGCATTACACTCTTGTGAGAGTGTTTGGGATCATCACCGATGGGGTAATGGCACGCTTGACAACTCGTTGCCATCACCTCCTGCACGTTCTGGTGCAATTATAAAAGGGGCCATTATTTGCAGCCTTAATTTGGTCACCCCGGCGATATGCCCTGCGCTCGTTTGAACTAGAAAATGAATATAAAAAAGTTCACCTGCTCATATTATGCTTGATGCTCATATTAAGGTCATAGATAGTACGTAAACTAAGAAGTCCGTATTTATTTGTAAGTGCGGCCCAGTGCGGGCTTGGTTCCAATTTTTATCAATCCCATTTCATTTCCCCTTACGAAAGTTTTCCTCCAATTTCGCGCTCTCGCCCCCGCCCACCTAGTGATGGGATAAAAGCCTGTCGACTCTAATGTTAATTCGAAGTTAATTTACTAACATGTAGTAGGTAATATTATGATTACCTGTCCTTAGAATACGCAAATAAATGGATTTAAACTTTGAAAGACAGTTTAAAAATATTGTTAAGTGCAAAATTACTAATAAATTTGATTTAAAACTAGCATAAAGAAAGACTGGTAGGTACTACAATATAACTCACAGCAAGGATTTTTTTCAGTATTTTTATGTTCTCACATTAGTATGTCTGCATTTACATGACTCATACTATTTGACTTTATTAAAATATATATATATCAAAACATTTTCACCCATAATTAAAATATTTCTTCAATTAATTATTGTCTAATCGGATATTATGAAACTTGATAACATTCACGAGTTTGAATAACTTTCATAACCCGACCATAGCAAAGCCAAAAGAAAGCGTTATGTTCTTGAGTCTTGCGTCTATTGCAATAGTATTATATTTGAGTAAAACTAAATCCGAAAATAAAATCAGGTTAGTGTAAAATATATATACAGGTCGCATTGAAAAGCGCCACTTTTCTTACAAGTTTGTTAAAAATAAATAATGAAATATAATGCAACCTTATCGATATTTCAGATGGTCGTCCCTACAGTTTAAACATTAAAGTATTTCTCTGGAGACACGGACGT
Organism: Ptilodon capucinus; assembly: GCA_914767695.1. Classification (NCBI taxonomy): domain Eukaryota; kingdom Metazoa; phylum Arthropoda; class Insecta; order Lepidoptera; family Notodontidae; genus Ptilodon; species Ptilodon capucinus. Next base: position 8,625,757 of record OU611830.1, on the reverse strand, counting down.
ATCAAGCGATCATTTATACGTTATTACGCGGCCAAATTCTGTTGTTGGCCATTTACAGCGACACTTCCCTATTAACTGACCTACCATGTTTGATGCGATTACTATCTGAAAAACTGAGTAACAGAATTCTTTTCTTTTGCTTTATTCAAGCGGGACTCGTAGTTATTAACGTCTTGTAATAACAGGCTACAGGGGCTCTGTCATACACAAGAAATACCATAGAAATACCTCTTGAAGCATTATAAGCTCTTGCAGTGAAGACCTAAGAATGTAATGTTGTATTTTCATCAGATTTTGTCTAACAAGTAATCTAAGTACCTACCTAATAATAAAATAATACTGCGAAATACGTTGTGGTAATGGTTGTGTGATATGCTTATTTTGTTGTGGTATGCTTATCGACTCTTCAAGTATTACTCTGCTGCTAATGGTTCCTTCAAAACATATAAAATCTATATGAGGAGCTATATTACTGTACCGATAATCCGAAATAATATTTTTAACATTTGCGTGAGTACTTATGGGGTCAACAACTGAATGGTAACTGAACGTACTAAATGAACCTACGTTATTCGATGGACGCACTTATTTTACGAGGACGTCCAGAAACTGTTTTTAGTCATTTAAAATTTGTTTTGTTGAAAACCGTTTATGGAGCAATTACAAAGAGGCCGCTCGTTTATCGGACCCTTACTAATTAAGTTTATTGTACGAAAACTTATTTATTTTTGAAGGAAATTTCTAATTTCTTTTAAATTGGTTCGCTTAACTCAATTTAGCGATACTTACCAATACTTTAAAAACGGCATACCTACCTAAAGGCGGCAAGAGTACCTATTTATTTATTTAAAGATTGGAAAACCAACAGCCAAAAAAAAATAGAGAGAGAGTATAAATTACATAAAGCCAATTATAGGTTTCCACGGTTAGCAGTAGACAGGTTATCATATGTACTTTCAGCGATCACTTAGTAGCAAAAATTATGTAAACTATAAATAAATTAAATTAAAGGCTCATAACCTAAAGAACCTATGTTTGAGCCGCCGCCTTATTGTATAACTATTCGTGACAAATGGGTCAAAGTCGAACTCCTTGCATATTTTAATTAACTATGACAACTCAACGACGACAAATCATGACAATTCTATTAGCACTAAACAAAACTACCTAAGTGTATTGGCGTCCCCCTCACGACTGTAATGTACGAGCAAGACGGCACAATTGTTAGTGCGCTCAAATAATTTTGTTGTACTTTGTTAACCGACTTCAAAAATTATTTTTAACAAAAAATAAAAACCGACTTCAAAAACCTAGGTGCACTAAAACCACCATACCATACCAACCAAACTGATCGTATTGCCGTCTTGCTTACCCGCGGTCGTAATGTATGAACAAGAAGGCACTATTTTACAAGCTTTATATTAACTTGCAATGTATGTATGTCCGGGTGGAATCTTGCAACTGAATTTTAGATCTGTTATCTTTAACCGATTGAGCTGAAATTTGGTTGGTATACACGCTTATTTTGGATGACAATCCAATATGGCGGATGATCCAAGATGGCGGAATAGTTATTTTTTCTGCACTACCACAGTATGGGTATCTAATGAAAGGGCTTGCTGAGGAGAATACGATAACTAAGGACAATTAAATAAAAGCATGTTCTTAAAAAAAAATAACATTAATTTATTTAGTGTTGTCAAATTATTCTTAATTGTGCCGTCTGCACTATTGTGCATGTTAGTACAATGGAATCGACAATAATATCTTGTTATTAAGAATACCGCTCACAAAATATTAAGTAGATAACACACCCGCCGCGGGGTAGCTGCGATAAAACGTTAAATATGTTCCGTGAATGAGTGGATTATGCGTCGCGGCTTCACAGAGCGCGCGACGCCGGCTCACCCGATCAGCGGCTCATTGTTCATTATCACCCGGGTGAATGGGTGCTGTGGGGTTAGCACGCATGTCAAGACAAGACCTTTGTTACGGATTTGCTTGCTCGCTCTCTGTCTAATTTCGTACGAGTGGAAGAGACAACATGAAGATATTCTGTGACATACGTCTAGTCTTGGCGCATATGCTCCAACTACTGGTGTGTGCCAATATCATCGTAATAAATTAGGAAAATGTTGCGTAATAAATATTTTACTGCCTATTTAAATACCTGAAAGTAAGCTGCCTGCAGACAATTATAGGTAGTAGGCAACCTTAAGGGCTAATGATTAGAACTGCAAATGTATATTAAACACACAAGTACAAACACTAGGGTTAATTCTGTTGACACAATACTAAACTAAGTTCCTTGAAACTTTCGTTATTTGTCAGCCAAACTGAATTTTACCACTGTCACGTTTAGTTAAATAAAATTCTCGCAAATATCAATATTTTACATAAAATTCACTTAATACCTATATAATCTCCTGCTGATATAGTTCATGGATGCATACCAGCTCATACTGCAAAAAATATATACTAAAAACACAATAATCCCCCTGTACAACACGGTCGGCGCACAAAGATCACAACACTATGTGTAATGGTGTGTTTTAAGCCGCTGCGGCCGCCGCGCCGGTGTGAACTCTCCCTAGGATTAAGCTACACGTTAACACCTTCATTGTCCTCAACTAATTCTATCACGTGTAAGTATAGACGTTTATTGATAACTGGTAACAATTATATTTTAAAGTATAGATAGCTTAAAACTGAAAAGCAGTCATATCTTCGTCGGTAGAAAGCCCGCCTTGAACGTAAGGGGTGCAAGTTCAAATCCCGAACCCGCACTTCTCAGATTTTCATGTGCGAATGTAATTTTCAATAATGATCAACACTTGTTGCACGGTGAACGAAAACGTCGTGAAGAAACCTGCACGTCTATAGAAAGGCGTGTGAAGTTCACCCACCCGCACTGGGCCAGGGTGGTGGAATATGTCTCAAAAATCTTCCTCGTATTGAGGGAGAATGTGCCCGGTAAAATGTCAATAAGCTCGCCCCCCATTACATTGGGACCAAAATACATCGGCGAAGTGTATGCGCACTGCAGTACACCTCTGCCTACCCCTTCGCGGAAAACAGGCGTGATGATGTTGATCTATAGATAGCTATTTGTGTTCAAAACAAGTCTAATAACAATAGGATCGATATCTTATTGATGCCAGTCTAGTCTTACGTGAAATTGTCAAATGTTATGAAAAGCTCCATCTATGCTATAATAGCTAATCTATCTTTATAGCAAAGAGGGTAAATAGTTTATATCCTACCAATTTCACTAACGACAAGAAATAAAACGCCAATTTAAGTAATGTGACGATGTACGATGAGGATGTAACGATGCCTACGCAAGTTATTCCGTACCACCGTTTTCGATTCCGTTGAAAATGTACTAAATACGCAACTCAACCCGCCGTTCGAATGCGAAAACATGTAAATGGCAATTGGATTTAATCATATTATTGTATCATAGACTAGGAAGCTGTTTGTTTTCCAAATAAAATAAATAAAGTATCTTTTAACGTAGAAGTTCGATTTTTTACAGCTCCAAGGGACCGCAGACTAGTGTCTCTGGTATAAATTTCAACTTGATACCTCCACGCGTTTCTGAGAAAAAGAGTCTTGACAGACAGACAGACGGACAACAAAATGATCCTATTAGGGTTCCCTTTTAGATACGGAACCCCACAAATTACCAACTTCAGTGGGTATTCTGTACTTGTTGAACATTATTACCTCATCATGATTGAAACACGCTCAGAGCAAAGCAGTTCATTTGCAACAGGAAAAGTGCAAGCGAACGGCGTTTCATTACCTACTGCAAAAGGACACGCTGATTACCGAGGAAATAGCAAAGAAAATGCATTCACTCCATGCAATTGGTACTCTGTACACACGATAGACGACAAGCGATGTTGTCTGAATGCAAATGAGGAATCTAGGAAATTTAGGAACCCTTATTATGACTAAAGAAACAAATGTCGGACATACAAAAAAACCTGCCAAGTGCGGGTCGGACTCGCGCACGAAGGTTCCGTACCATTATCTATAAAAACGGCAAAATAATCACGCTTGTTGTATGGGAGCCCCTTAAATATTTATTATATTCTGTATTTTAGTATTTGTTGTTATAGCGGCAACAGAAATACATCATCTGTGAAATTTTCAACTCTCTAACTATCACGGTTCATGAGATACAGCCTGGTGACAGATTACGCATGGAACTGAATGAGGTAGGAATATGAGGCGAACTCTTGTACTCAGTGTAAGTGGTAACTCGCTTCTCGCTCGAGTCTAGTACCAAACAGATTCACAATGAATGAGTGTCGTTAATCGTATTATATTTTCCATTTCCAGTCGTTGGCAGCCTCCAGCCAGTTCCTTCCAATTTGATTTACCAAATTAACAGAATATTGACAATCTTAAAACAATAATTAGGAACCTACCGTCAGTGTCTATTTATATAAACACTAAGAATCGAAATAGTAATTTGAAGCGTTAATAGCTTATTAGTTATAGTTGGGGTTGGATCTCCACTGTAGCCAACAAACTTCATATCTGTTTTATTTGTAAAACAAATTTAAGTAGGTATCTGTTTGTAATATCAAAATAACACCATTAATAAATTCATTTGTGTTAAATATATAAAAAGAATGTACCTAGTTTCCGATTGTCTTTGACATTGACAGATGTCATATTTTCCCGCGCCTACTACTATCTATGTTTTTGTGCTCTGAGAAAAAGACTCTCGATGTTTCTAAAACTGCAAATAATGTGTACCTATATAAGAAAATAAAACCATGTTTAGTGAACAAAAGAGTGAAAGCCGTTTCATTAATTAAAGTGACCAGAACCAGCAAAATAATGTACAAGAAACTAAACAATTTGCAAATATAATAGTTAATTAAACGAAAACACAATTTTAAAATTGTTTGCCCGTCTGTTTATTTGATTTATACTCCCAAACGGCAGCACCGATTTTGGCAGATAGCTGATGTTATAAGAGGTCAATAAGGTTAGGTACTTTACTTTTAGGATAATACTAGCTGTGCCCGCGACTTCGCCCGCGTGGACTTTAGGGAGATTACCCGGAAATATGGGTATTATGTTTTTCCCGCGGAACCCTAATGCTTTTTCTAAAATTAAAGTAGCCTAAGTTACGCCTTGGAACGTCAGCTATCAGTCAGTGAAAGTCCCATTGAAATCGGTTCAGCCGTTTAGAAGTTTACCTCAAACAAACAGACAGACAGACAAAAATTTTTAAAATTGCGTTTTCGTTATAGGTATCGTATATACTTTCATACGCATTTGGTAAAAAGGTGTTATTTTGATATTACAAACAGACACTCCAATTTTATTTATTTGTATGTATATGTATGTATGTATGTATAGATGTATAGATTAAGGATTCCTTAGCACCGCGCGTACGAAGTAGTGCCCTATAAATTTAGGTGTAAGTATCTAAAATTGTTAATACTAATAAGTAAAGACTATCATGCCGCAGTAGGATTAAACTACCTTTGTGTAATATATCCGTTCCCTTGTAATCTACACACGTGCGATACACACAAAATATTGTGCAACACTTCACACTATCTACCAACCTTCCCACCAACCATTTAGCACAGTAAAATGACCCTTATTTTAGCGTAATAAGAATCTTTCAGATAGCATTAGTAATTTTGTAAAATAATGATTAACGAAAATAAATCCATTTGTGCAAAACCGCCAATGAAATACCAAATTACCGATGCACTTCGATTAGAGAGTACCTATGAGAATTTTTATGTAAACTTTAATGTTATGTCTGCATTAGTAAGTTTGTTATACAATTCTATTGTTAAAGGTGTTAGTTTTGACACAAGACAGTTTTTACGCGTGTTTTGCAGTTTGCGCAAATCTTGAAGTGTGCTTTGTTATCGAGTGTCGGGTTCGAGATTATAGTTTTTTGTGCGCAAAACATTGTTAGAGCTCTCTGAGAGTAATAATACGCCATAAAATGTTTGTCAAACAGTACATTCAATAGGTGTAAGGACATAATTTACTCTCGAGTGTAAGTAGACAAGGTCCTTAAGAACTCAACATTAAATAATTATTACCAGAGATCGGAATAGGTAGACTATATTTACCTAAACTTTGAGGAAGAAAGTAGCATAGAGTGTTTTATACCTCCTTTAAAATCCCAGAATAATAAAATTATAATAACGTTTGAAACCCCGGATTCAAAAATCACGCACTATATAATGTCCTATAATCATAGTTACCAATTATCAGAATCATGACGCTATATAATTGAAAATATCCAATCAGAAAACTCCACGGGTATGTTCACCTATGTATCTAACTTAGCTGAAAATAATACAATCAAATTATATATATAGAAAAGCGTGTGAAGTTCACCAACCCGCACTGGGCCAGCGTAGTGGACTATGGCCCAAGTCTCCCTCGTATTGAGGGGGAATGTGCCCGGTATAATGGCAATTTTAGATAGACAGTTTTAACAAGGTAAATAACTGTACCTACCTACTAGTGAAAAATAATTAGAAAATCAAACACAGGACATAACCTATTTAAAACCCATTACACGACTGACTAAGGACTAATCGCAAATAGGGAAAACGCGAAGAACGCAAAATCGCTGTCAAATAATCGCACAGTAATTAAAACTGCTTATTTCCTTAATTCAGAGCAATCCAACGCCTAAAGAGCTTTCTATGCATTACAACACAAAAGTCAACTTTATGCCGAACAACTAAAGGTCATATTAGCCTAAAGTTTACAGATGGTGTTCGCACAGTACTCTGATATAGGAAAATGAGCTTTGCTTGTGAGTGTTTTAGAGCTAGAATGGTGTGGTAATCAATGATGAGCCGAGCTAAATGGGAAATTGTGTGCTAACTCGCCGACGACGTCGGAATAAAACAACTCTTTGCGCTAATAATGAGAAAGAGTCGACAGACTAACTATTAGACAGAGGTTTCTAAAAAAGCTTAGGTAAGCCCTATTTACATTACGAAACTAGTGGTGTGAAAGTAGTTTCGCGACATTAGTTTCAACAATAGTTTCACAGTGTAAACGTCAAGTTTCATGCATTCATCGATGCATGCATTGTGAAACTTGACGTTTACACTGTGAAACTGTTGATGAAACTAATGTCACGAAACTACTTTCACGCCACTAGTAATGTAATGTAATGTAAATAGGGCTGTAAGATTACAAGAAATGCGACATTATGCATTACTAGAAGTCCCGTTGGTCCCCGTAAGCTCCGCGCATACTGATGCGTGATGACGCGTGCATCAAATTTTTTGCAAGTACCGAAATAAAATTTGCGTCAAAATAAACATTGAATTTATGTGCTGAAAGCCGCGCGACCACGCGTCAATTTTGTTAAAGAATGAGCTTTATCAATGAGTCAACACAGTTTGTTTTGGTATTGGCAAATATTGTGGCTTAAAAATATTTTTGAAATGAAATTAAAATTTGAAGAAAGGCTACGGGTCAGAGTGATACTATATCGAGGGGTGAAAGGCTTATTGACGTGAGCGCCATTGAAAACTTTACCTACAGGAGAGCATCCTCATTCGACGCAGAAAAAAATGCTGATTTCAAAAATGTATTTAAGTCAATATCGCCCAAAAGTTTCGCTTACGCCAAATATCTTTTCACCCCTTGATATGAAGTCAAAATGAATATAAAAATACAAATATAATCTAGTTATTTACCTACCTTATATTCAGAGTAAATATTGAAGCGATGTTTCTCTGCCCGTAAAGCACTCTGCTCAGCTGGCACGGAACTGATCTACGACGCAGATGGGAGCGGTAGCATACACCGTGTTTTTACGAATGATACGTTTAAAACAATACAACCTCCAAATTTTTATAAAGTTATATTATTTTTGTATAAAAGCGTTTATAAAAAAAAACGTTGTCAGTAGTTAGCAGATTGATTGAAATTCATATAAATTTGGGGGTATAAATCTAAAAATTTCGAAACTATAAACTTGGCGGTAATACGTTAGCGCCCTCTAGCGTCCAGTAGCGGAACTATGGAGCCCATCAAAAAAAGACAAAGTTCAATATTATGAATTAAGCCTTGCTTGTTGACTTCAACGACAAAAGAAGTGAGATCTAAATGGGTGCCAAGTTCAGTGGTCAGTCCAGAAATTTATAACAACATATAAAATTTTACCAAAAATATATTTACTTCTTAGGGTTGTTATGAGGTGGTAATGAAGCGTGAAAAAAAATTTTTTTAACAAAAAACAAAAACCGACTTCAAAACCTAGGTGCATTAAAAAGCTAGAAATAACCTTATAATTTGAAGTCGGTGCCAATTCATGTGTGTATTTGCCTAGTCTGACGTACATTGGCACCTATTCCAAATGTCTTCAAATTATAAGGTTATTTCTAGCTTTTTAGTGCACCTAGGTTTTTGAAGTCGGTTTTTGTTTTGTGTTATTCAAGTTATAGAAATTGACTACGAAAAAATAGTTGCAAAAACACGGTCGTATTTCGATCAAATTTTTATACCATTCAGTTGTAAACCCGTTACTGATGCAAACGTACAAGTATTATTTCGGACTTCTGAAACACTCTGTTGCCGTTTCCCAACCACGGGAAACGGCAACGCGGTAGGCCCAAAAAGAGATTTGAGGATGAGTTAGACTCACTTACCGGAGTGGCCCCGGTTGCCTATGGACCGCAACAAGTGGAAAAAGGGAGGGGAGGCCTTTGCCCTGCAGTAGGACAGTCAAGGCTTGATATGATATGATGTATGAAACAATCTCTATATTTAAAACTATAGAAAGATTACGCACAAGTTATCGCTGTAAACCGGAGAGAGAGAGCCTGACATAATTACATATAATTTATACAGTGGTAACTCATTGGTTGCTATAATAAAACTGTCAGGCGTCCATACTTGAAACAGAAAGGAAGATATTCCACTCGTCATAATATATTCACGTGAAGACTATAATAGCTCATTACAGCCACCCGGTACCCGACCAGCACCGCCGTATCGTCACGGGATCGGCGTTGATGTAATGAGCGCGTATCCATAGAAGTCCATATAAGAATACTGACCACTCGAGGCGACGCAGTGCTGGTCGGGTGCCGGGTGGCTGTAATGAGCTATGACCTTTAAAATTCACATATAAAACCGGCTATCATCAATTTTGATTGCTATTCTTACATTATATTCGCTGTTCCCAATAAAATAAATTAACTGAAAAATTATTATAAAAAGATAAATTCTTACTAAATTCAGATTTTTTCTATTCACCCAATTACCTATCTGGATACCAAATTTGAACGTTCTAGGTCATCTGGAAGTGAGTCAGTGATAAAAAATGTCGATTTTTGACGTTAATTTGTAACGAACCGTTTGAGGTGTGTTTATGAAATTTGGAGCACATATGCATCTCGCAAGTCTTAATTAAGGGTCAAGTGGCTTTAAATGGTTCGTGTAATATCACACACGTTGCTGCAAGCCAGCTTGAACTTTCGCATAGCACACTACCATGTTTCTAGTACTTAGGGATTAATAAAAATCTTATTTTTTTTAGTTCATATATTTAATTCAATTCTTAATTACAAGTCTTGTGTAATCTTAATTATTTAAAATTACATAATTAATACTCGCCGCATTCACACTACAAATCTTATACTAATAAATTTATACGTACAGCGCCCAAGCGGCGAGTTGGCGAACTACGATTCAACGGTAAAAACCTATTTACCTACTTACTGTTTAAACTTGATGGCTACATTAACCTAGTAGGGTTATTATTTTGCAGACCAGCATGCAAAGCTGGGGGTCAAATAGTGACCCCTAGCTCCAGGTGAGTGTGAAATTGAAGCTGGGGTATTAATCATTACCTTTTTTCATCTGTAAAGGGGCCGTAAATTTTAATGGTTGTTAGGGACCTACTGAACTTTATGTAACTTCCATAGACAGGAACGTCACCACCAAATCCATGACCATGGTGAATAGCCAGGAGGATCGTGGATCTCAGTAGTGAACCCCCATTCCAACTTCGACCGGCTGACTTCACTTCGATTCCAGTCAATCTGGTATGACTAACACCGTATACGCCAGCAACATAACTGCATAACTCTTCCGGGAGGTAAATCTGCCTCATTAGTAAGATATGCACCTTGTGGGATACGGAGCTGAAGGAGAACTCAAATTTGCTAGCCTTACAAGTACTTCCTGCTCTCTCGTAGTACGGCATCTAGCACTGCTGAGCTTTCCAATGTGCCATCGGGGGAGATAAATACGCGCTGCCATGCAGAGGGTCGGCAGGAGGCTTCCAATCGACGTGCAGCGGGTAGGCAGGAGGCTTCCAATCGACGTGCAAGGATGTGCTAGCGCCTTTCGGGGAACTGACGCGACTGAGACCGATCTATTGACCCCAGGCCCTAGTGTTTCGACCACGGTCTGATCACTTTGCTGCCCAGTATTACGCAAAGAGGGTGGTTGCTGTGGGAGCCAACGCCTGTGAGACAAATTTCTTGTTAACCGATCTGTTGCCTATAATATAAAGGAGACGGGAGTGCGTCACCCACGGTCTAATCACTTTGCTCCTGGTTATTGCGCAAAGAACTTGGTTCCTGTGGGAGCGCACGCCGGCATCTTGTCATACCTAAATTCCGATCCACTGCATAGGGTTATATCATTGCATGCATAGGGTGAATACCCTAATTACTATGCAATGGACCGAAAGGATGGAGCAAACCCAAGACACCCACCCTGCTCGTCCGCGACACTCGCGTAAGAGTCCCCGCCGAAGTGGCCGTTAGACTTGAAGGTGGCATAAACTATATTCACCTCCCCACTGGACTGTTGGGCCCCTCTTTCTAAACCCCACCTGCCATACTTCATAGATGTGAAGGAAGCCTAACACCGTTGGGGAGTCAGTGATAAGTATGACCGTTATCTCAATACCCACCCGACTCCATAGCGAGGAATGATACAACGATGGAAACGCGAAGCCGAAGATCGTCGACTTTACTCCCCCGTATTGAGACAACTGGTTGGTTTACCACTGACTCGCCAAGGGTGCGAGGGAAGAAGGGTCTGAACTGTTCTGATGGGAGGTTGATCACATGAAGGTGGCGCCTTCACAAAGCCCTTAACAAGTGTCATGTGCGAATAGGGTGAAACGAGCTTGCATCCCTGTCACCCTAAAACATTATTGCAATAGAACGAACAAGAAAGAACACATTGCGGCACCTTGGTCTCCCACAGGAGCACGACCCCGTCATTATGTAATAACGAAAATTGCGATATTCGGACCGCGAGCGCAACACTAGCGACCTTTCAGTGGCCGCGTGTGTTATGTGAATGTTAATTCATCCTTAAGGCCGGGGGATTATAGACCGATCTCGAACCCCCTAAGGCGCTTGCACGGCATGCTTGCACGTCGATTAGAAGCCTCTTGTCCACCCAACATATGGTAGCGTGGGTTAATCTACTCCGACGACACATTGGAAAGCTCCGTAATGCTAAATGCCGTACTATAAGAAAGCAGGAAGACTGTCTAATTGGAATACTCGACTATGTAAAAGTTTTCAATACCGTAACCCACGAGGCATTTATCTCGCTACTGAGATAAGATTGGCCTCCCAGAGGAGTTTTGCAGATATGTTACTGGCGTATACAGTGTTAGTCATACCATCTAGGCTCTTGGAACGAAGCGAGCGAAAGGGTGCACGCCAAGAAGACCCAAGGTCCCCCTGGCTATTCCACATGGACCTGGCGCTGATGTTCCTGCCTACCAAAGTAACATTAAGTTCAGTACGTTACATGTCCGATGAAATGAACGGCCTCCTTTAAAGCTAAAAAAAAACCCCGAAGCGGGGGTCACTAAAGAGGCATGTAGTCTCTTTCTTTCTCTCTCAAAAGGTCTTCCGATTAGTGTCTAGTCCATGGAGTCTCTGACTGAGGGTTTGAGACTTTTATCAGCTATGAAACAATTCAGGTTAGGTACAGGAAAAGGGTCCAAAAAATCCTAGTGGCGGATGATTAGAGGAATCGGGGACGAAACGATCTGAACGTATTCTCAAAATTTAAACGGGACGAGTGCGCGAGTTAACAGTGTAACTATGACGGTCTTTAGCTTTGCGTTTCCATCGTTGTCTCTATCATCGAGAAAGCAGTCAGGCTCTTGTCACTGGCTCCCAAAGGGTGCGAGGCTTCTTAACATCTATGAAGCGAGTCAGGTGAGGTTCAGTTGAAGGGGCCTCAACCGTCCTGTGGGGAAGTGGTTACGTGTTGTACAACCTCCAAGCCTAGCGACCGCTTCAGCGAGGAAACTACGAGTGTCGTGAGCGAAAAGCGTATCGTGGGCTTGCGCCGCACTTGCCCCATAAAATAATGCAATGAAAAGGACATGTAATATAATATACGCATGCGTGGGCTCCCACAGGAACCACGTACGTTGCGTAATAATGAACAACAAAGTGATCAGACCGTGGGCAAGGCACTAGTAGCCACAGAGTGGCCGTGCCCGTCATGTAGGACCGTGGCCGTAGGACCTTAGAGCCTCAAGAGGAGCAGTTTCAGTCAAGTCGAAATAACAGCGGGCGACGTTACACGTTGTCCGCTGCGCTTTTCGCCGTTCCCAAAGGTCGAGCCTCGTGCTTCTCACAAAGGCCTATAGAACAATGAGCACAGCTGCTCTCGCGGTGTTAGCTGGTCAGTTGCCGACCAACTTGGAAGTGATCCGCGCTGGCAAGATGGGTGTGGAGCGCCAGTCCGCGAACAGGGAGTTGAGCAGACGTAAACGCGAGCTATGGGACGAAGCAGTGGCCGCGTGGCAACTCAGGTGGGATAGCGACACGAAAGGTAGGGAGCTATACCGGTTTTTCCCAACAGTGTCCAGGCGGCTGGAAGCCCAGTGGGTCCAGCCTGATCACCAGACCCTGGGAGGTCTGGTGATCTCACGGGACATGGATATTTTAGGAGACGCCTGTTTGATATGAGATTGACGGATGTAAGTATGTACGCGTGTGGGATGGAGGACGAGGACCTCCATCATGTGTTATGGGAATGCCCCCTGTACGAGGAGATTAGGAATGAGATGATGGATGGGATCAGTCGCAGTGAGGAGGGCCCGGCCTACTACGAGGACCTGATACCGCGGTGAGTGAGACAGCGAATCCAGTGACGTTGAAGTGCGATAAGGACGCGGAGTCTGTTCACTGTGAGTGCAAGAGAGACGCGGCGTAGCAGCTGTCATTCGTGACAAGTGTAGTACGATAAGGACGCGGTGTGGATTATTGTGAGTGCGACAGACGAGGAGTGGCAGCTGTCATTTGTGTCAGTGTATAGTGTGAAGAGGACGCGGTGTAGTGTATAGTGAGTGCGACAGGGACGCGGTGTTGTCAACAGTGACGGCCGACAGTATTGTCAGCTGTCACTTTTACATTGGTGTGAGGGGTGCGGGGTAAGTGCGAAACGGACGCAGGGTAAGTGCTTTTTGGACTATTATGACGTAAATTGTTTACGACACGCGACAGAGTGGTTGTGCACACTGTGCACAACAGTGTTTTTGCGTGCATCCAATAAATGAACAGGTTGTGTTAGTAGTTAATACAATTCTGCGACGTCACTCGTTGACGTCGCCGGTACTTTGTGAGTTTTGTAACAATTCATTACACGAACAGGTTGTAATAGGTGACTTATTTGTGACTTTTAATTTATAAATTTTGAGCGGCACATGGCCCACGAACGTGTTCGCCGGCATGAACAGAGCCTCATTGAGGCAGAACTGGAATAGAAGCAGTCTGAGATCGAGGCCCTAATCTATCTGGTGTTGGAAGCCATGGGACAGGATGAGGGCTTCACCCACCGTATGTCTATTGTGCGCACTCCGCCGAGTGGCTTTAGCCGGGCGAGCGAGGAGCCTGCGGTAGACACGGGAGCTGGAGGGAAGCGGCCGCTTGCGTCCCCCGAGGGAGTCCAGGAGGCTGTCAGGCGCCGCCTAGTTACCAAGACCAGCGTAAGATCTACTGAGGCTCCTCCAATCGGAGGCATCTTAACGACCAGCCACACTGGGACGACCAGCAAGTGCGGAGCCGCCCCGGCAGTTGCAACACGACCAGCAACCAGCAAGCCATCGGACGGTACTCAAGAAGAGAAGAACGGCCTATCCATGCTGGGTAAACAGGAGCTGCTCGACATGGTACATAACGCTATCAAGGGGATCTCGGTGGTAGCGCTAGCTACCAATAAACTGAACAATAATCCCACCAACCACCCATGGCCCCGCCAACCTTGCGGTTATACGGGCCAAAGCTATGGGAGATGCGCGCGGTACTTGCGGTTGGTTCTCGCTCTTCCCGCGCGCACGTCTTCACTCCCTATAAATTCTATATCTTTACCATGTCCCTTTTGCACCTCTCCCCTTAGGGGCGTGACGGCACTAGTACGGCTTCGTCGTCTGCAGCAACTCTTTTCTCTTGTACTATACGAAGCCTGTACCAGGCGTGTGCGAATTCTTTTAGTCGGTCGTAGTTTTCAGCAGTTCTTGTCAAGTCCTCGTAGTACATTGGGCCCTCCTCGCTACGACTGATCCCATCCATGATCGCATTCCTAATCTCTTCATACTGGGGGCATACCCACAACACATGATGGAGGTCCTCGTCCTACATCCCACACGCGCACATACTTTCATCCGTCAATCTCATATCAAACAGGCGTCTCCTAAAACATCCATGTCTAATGAGGATCTGGGAGGTCTAGTGATCTGGCTGGACCCAATGGGCTGCCAGCCGCCTGGACACTGTTGGGAATAACCGGTATAGTTCCCTTCCTTTCGAGTCGCTATCCCACCTGAGTTGCCACGCGGCCACTGCTTCGTCCCAAAGTTCGCGTTTTCGTTTACTCAACCCCCTGTTCGCGGACTCGCGCTCCTTGCCCATCTTGCCAGCGCGGATCACCTCCAGGTCGGCCAACAACTGACCGGCTAAAACCGCGAGAGCAGCGGTGCTCGTGGACCTATAGGCCTTGGAGAGGAGTACTAGGCTCGACCTTTGGGAACGTAATAAGGCGCTGCGGACGACGTACAACGTCGCCCGCTTATACCAGCACGCTGCAGCATACGTTATCGTGGCGACGTTAGTGCCCCTGTAAATGAGGCGCAGACCGGAATATCGAATGCCTCACGAAGACGTCGACACACGCGCCATCTTCATGAAACATTTGGCTGCGCGCTCACCTATCGATACAGCATGCGGCGCAAAGGACAAAATGCTGTCTAATACCACGCCAAGTACTTTGCACGACGTCACACTTCTAACCGATTTGGCCATTAGCTTTATAACTGGGGGCCTCTGTAGTTTCCCCCTGAGTGTCATAGTTACCGACTTTTCAGGGGAGAACTCCAGTCTATTACGGGCGACCCAAGCTAACACTAAGTCCAGGCTATGCCAGACGACTGCCTCAATTTGAGCCCGAGAGTCGGACTGGATCAAAAGTGTGACGTCGTCCGCGTACGCTATTGATGTTACACTAGCGGGCATTGGTAAAAGCAGCAGATCGTTCACGAGTACATTCCATAAGGTCGGGCCTAGCACTGAGCCCTGTGGGCATCCCATGGTTGACACCTTCCACTCCACCTGGTCACCCACAAAAAGACCAACACAGCGGGCCGAGAAGTAGCTCGCCAACATCCGAAAGATGTTTGGCGGGCAACCCCCCCGCTTCACCTTGGTCAGGATCATGGGCCACCAGGCATTGTCGAAGGCGCCGGCAATGTCCAGAAAAATAGCCTGGACGTACTTGGCGGTGCTCTCTCTCGCAGTCTTAATAACCAGGATCAGCGCAGATGTTGTGGACTTCCCCGGAGTGAAACCGTGCTGCCTCGGGGATAGTTGGCTGCAGATCGCAGGCGCGCACTGTAAAATAACGCGTTCCAGGACTTTACCCAGTACAGGGAGGAGTGTGATCGGACGGTACGCCTTGGGGTCGGTGAGTGGCTTGTCGTTTCCCTTAGGCAGGAGAAGCAAACGTCCCTCTTTCCATACGTCCGGAAACACTCTCTCATCTACACACTGAGCGTACACCGCGGTGAATTCCGCTGATGCCACTTTCCACACATGCTTCAACATTCTCGCGTTCACACCATCTATACCGGGCGCAGTGTTCCTGAGGCTCCTCACGATAACTCCGAGAGCCTCACGGGAGAGAGGGGGCGCAGCCCGACCCGACGGGATGAACGAGGCCGCGACACGGATCTGCCTGTGGTGGACGGAGTCGTTTGACGCATCGTCATCCGGGCAGAGGGCCCTAAGGAGACCGGTCATGGCCTCGCTCACCGAGCCGGCGAATCCAGACAGGAGCCGAGTGCCATTGATGATGTTAGGTGGGGGTCGAATGACCCCGCTCGCGGCTCGGTAGGCCAGGCCCCAGGGGTCCTGGTTACCTGGCTCGGCTACCTGTCTGAGATGCTCGAGCTCCGCCTCCTCCATCGCCTTTCTATACTTCCCTCGCACACTGTGGAACTCATCACGTAGGAGTTCCTCACGCCTGCCCCCGACCTTCCTTACGCTCTGCCATTTACGCCTTGCCTTACAATGCAGCCGCCTAAGCCTCTCGAGCTCCGGGCTCCACCATACATATCCATTCTCTTTCACTTGTTCTTTCACTCCAAGACTGTGGCACGCTACAGTCTCGATTATACTAGAGAACTGCCTACATACATCAGATGCACTCTTCCTAAAATTCATACATCCCATACGTCCATGGATCTGGTCGCTGAATCGGGCTAACTGACGTTTCGATCATTGTAGCGGCGGCAGGGGTCCAGTGTCATAGCCAGGTCGTTGTTGTTTGGGGGCATGTGCTCCCCGACGTCTAGTGTGATGAGCCGGTGGTCACTTGAGCTGAGCCCGTCTCTAACCAGCCATTTACCGGCTTTGACACTTCTGGTAGAGAGGGTGATGTCGATATTCGACTCGCCATTGGGCCCGCTGAAGGTGGATGGCTGGCTCTCGGCGTTGTTGATCACCAGGCCGTGAGCAGCGATGAATCCCTCCATGGCGCGCCTTCTCCCCTCGACCTCTGGTCCTCGGGCTGTGTAATGGCGCGCCGCGCTGTGCTAAAGTGGTGAATGCGCGTTCGAGTTGACGCACAGCAGTACTCGTCGTCCTCGAAGCTCGGCCAGGACCCGATCTAGGTGGTGGAGATGGAGGTCGATCGGGTCAGTGTGCTGGAAGTACGCCGAGATGACGACCAGGTCGTGTCCAGCGATGTGGCGGACGACGCAGTGCTCGGTGCTTAGGTGGTGTAGCACGACGCAGGCTGTGGCCCGCTGGTGAATGTAGAGGCCCGCCTTAGGCCTGGGCCCGCACTGCGAAATGAACTGGGTCTCCGAGTATTGTTCTTGAACTAGAACAACGTCCAGACCCAGTTCGTTTGCCAGTGCGGGCAACTCCTTGGTGGCGAGCGCTGAACCGGCGAGGTCAAGCTGTCCGATGTGTGGTGTCGGGCCTGCTTCTACCGGTACTGCGTCATCGACATCTCCCTCTGTTCCGCATAGAGGCGGGCAGGGCAGTCGCGCGCGGCAGTGAAGTGGTCTTCGTGGCCTTTCCGTCCAAACTTCTTGCAGGTTGCGCAGCATCGAGTTTCCTTTTTGCAATCCTCAGTGCGCCAGTGGCCAGACTCTGCACACTTACCGCAGACAGCCTCCTTCGCTTTGCAGTACTTTTCAGGATGGCCGTACATTTGGCACTTTGTGCAGCATGTTACTGCAAGCCAGTCTGTTCCTTCCACCGCCTTCCAGCCAACGTAGACTTTTTCTCGAGCCATAAGTGCTTCCCGCATCTGTGGGGAAGAGTAGAAGACTGCCGTTCGATCAGGAGTGCCACGTCGGCTTTTCATAAATGCCCCTTTCAAATGCGTCCTGATCCTATCCATGGGCCAGGTTGCATCGTCCGCGAAGTTCTGCTCGTGTACCTTTTCTATTATGTCGTCATGGCTGAGGCGGCCGTCAACTCCGGATAGGCAGATCAGAGGCTGCCTCCGGTTTGGCTCCGTGACGCGAAGAGTTGGGAGGGACCGCCTCCTTTAACTTAACCGCCGATTCCTTCGTTGTAGTTTGCACTACCACACCTGCGTTCCCGACTTTTCTCATCCGGTCTATCTGAATGCTGAGCCCTGCGGGGTTAATAGACTTCTCTAATTCCGCCTTAACATCCGAAGCCGTCTTCAACTCTACATTCTCTTCCGCAGGGTAGAAGGCCAGGACTGGGCCGCTGGCTGCGGGAAGAGGGACTGGTTCTTGCCTTTGTGGCAGTTTGAGCGCTGCTGCAAATGAGATTGGAGGGGGCAGTGCGTAAGACGCACCTGTAGGCTGTGCTGCTTGTTGCATTCCCATCGTTGCACATTCAAGCTTGGCGCTGGTGATGGCGTGTTCTGCTTCGGCAAGTCTGAACTCCAAACAGGCGACCACAGCTAGGATATCCTGGCTATGACCAGCGATAAAGCTCTTGTCCGCAATGTTTAGCTTATTAGGAGCGTTTGTCACGGCCGAGATACCCTTCAGAGCTCCGTGTACCAGGTCCAGTAGCTCTTTCATCCCCATGCTGGAGATGCCGGTCTTCTCACTATGGGAGTCCTCTGCAGGCTTAGCTGTTCCTGGGCGTGTGGACGGCGACGGTGATGCTCCCGCTCTGCTGGTTGTTGCCGCACTTGTAGTCGCCGTGTTGCTGCTGAGGATACCCCCAATTGGGGGAACCCCCCCCCGCCGGTCGTGTAGGTTTGACTAGGCGTCGCCTGACCGCATCCTGAACGTCCTCGGGGGACGCAAGGGGGCGCTTGCCGCTAACATCAGTTACCCCCGTAGGCTCGCTACTTGGCATAGCAAAACCGCTCGGTGGAGTACGGGCGATGGACATCCGAGGGGTACACCCTTCGTTCTCCCCCATCGCCTCCATTCCTAGGTCAATCAGCGCTTCTATCCCCGCTTGTTTCCGCTCCAGCTCAGCCTCAATGAGACTTTGCTCATGTCGGCGAGCGCGTTCATCAGCCACGAACAGGTAATTGAAATGCTGCACGAACAAAATCTCGCGGAGGACCCTAGCTAGCCGCTTACAAAGCTACAGTCGCACCTCAAAAGGGCCTTCATGAGGGTCAGGCGGGTAAATCGCTTCAAAGCTGCCATATTTTACGCCACGCCACAGGTGCGGGAAATGCTGCTGTCCAAGGACAAGGTATACGTTGGATGGCAGTATATGGACGCCACGGATTGGCTTGTGGTCACATGCTGCTCAAATTGCCAGTCATACGGCCACCCAGCCAAGTATTGCCGCTCAGAGGAACAGATATGCGGCATGTGTGGCGAAGCTGGCCACAAATCGATGGAGTGCAAATCGGAGGTAAGATGCTGTGCCACATGCAAGAGATTTGGAAGAAAGGGCTCAGAAACACAGCGGCGCGTGACTGCCGAGCCAGGCTATACGCCGAACAACGGGAACTGGGCATGATCCAGCACCTGTAGAAGCAGTTACCTCTCATCATATAGGGCAGCTCAACCTCGCCGGATCTGCGCTCGCCACAAAAGAACTTCCCGCACTGTCTAACGAGCTGGGTCTGGACATTGTTCTAGTACAAGAACAATACTCGGAGGCCCAGCTCATCATACAGTGCGGGACCCGGCCCAAGGCGGGCTTTTACGTTCACCGGCGTGGGATATCCTGCGCTGTCCTGCAGCACCTCAGCGGCGACCACTGTGTCGTGGGACATGTTGCAGTCCTGGACCACATCATTATATCGGCCTACTTTCAATTCAGCGACCCGATCGACTTACACCTACACCATTTAGATCGGGTCCTGGCCGAACTCCGGGGCCGACGGATACTGATATGCGTCGACAGCAACTCGCACTCGCCGCTGTGGCACAGCGCGGCGCACCACTTCACTGCCCGAGGACCGGGTGGTGACGCAGTGGTGCAGTGCGACAAGGACGCGGAGAGTTTCGCACGATTAAGATCATCTAGAGGCCGCTGACCCGAGACTACCTGTGCATCAACGATCACTCCCACACCACCCCTGACAGCGATGATGTCCGGCTTCCTGAGCCCTTCGGAGGTACTGATATGAGGTTCATTCTCGACAGTCCACCCTTTATTGACCATGTCCGAGGCTAGAATATTGGCAACACAGTTGTGGCGTTCAATCCGGCCGCCGTGTGTTCTATGACACTGTTGGATGGTATGGGCGGTAGTCTCTCTGACCATGCAACCTGCACGGCAGTTCAACATCGTCGCCTCCGTCCTGCGCCCACGCGTGTTAGGAACACGCGATGGTAGCGCATTAATATGTGTGTGCACGAACTGCACGTAGTCTCGACCTGTAAACTGCATACTATTCTCTCTTATCCACTTTGTGGATGCCGAGACACGGGAGGATTCGCGCAGTTCGAACCCATCTACCGCAGTATGCAGCGCTTCCCGCCACTTAACTGAGACCATTCTCACTCCGGTCTCGGGATGTTCCATCGAAAATCTCATGGACTGCCGGTTAGCCCAACGCAACTTGTTACGGATCTTACTAGACCGGGATGCAGCGACGGCAGCAGACCATCGCGACGAATCCAACTTACCAAACCTCCTAAGTAGGAGGTCGGGTACGGCGGTTCGCAACGACGGGATCGCCAGGCCACCATCCTTGACAAGTGCGTGCAAAATAGGCAACCGGCACATCCTGAGGAAGCCTCAACCAGTCCCTCACGGACCTCCGGATTTGAACGTCGAGCATCCTTAACCTGTCATCCGTAATCGTCCCTAACACGAAACCGTGTAGGAACCGCGGAATCAGGTAACCCCTTACAACCTCAAGCCTCTGCTGTGGTTTTAGGGGAGCCTTTGTGATGTTGTGCAAGGCTTGTTTGATATCGTGCTCTAACGTTACGCATCCAGACGGCTTGAAATCAACGCCCAGATTGCGCCAACGTTCAACGCAAGACACCTGCTTTAACCATCGCCGACCGACTTTAAAAGTACGATCAGTGAGGTAATGCAGTTTCTTGCGTTTCCCGTCCGGCACCATCGACAACACTGCGGACTTAGCCGTGTTTAGTCTAAGCCCCATTGTCTCTCCGACCCTTACAACACTATCTATGGATTCCTGAAGCCCCGCCTTAGACCCTGCAAGCAGGACTAGGTCATCGGCATAAGCCAGAGCCGAGACACGCTCGGACTCCAACCTAAAACCGACTTCCGAAGGACGAGACGTCAGGACAAGGTCCAAGACCATGTTGAAGAGCCAGGGAGACAATGGATCCCCTTGGCGTACCCCCTTTCCAACTTTCACCGGCTGACTTCGCCGCGTTCCTAGAGTCAGGATGGTATGACTCTCACCATACACTCCCGCCACATATCCGCAGAACTCCTCCGGGAAGCCTCTCTGCCTCAAGAGCGAGATAAGGGCGTCATGAGATACGATGTCGAACGCCTTGGCGAAGTCTAGTACTGCTACATGGCACTCACGCAAGTACTTCCTGCTCTCTCCGAGTACGGCGTCTAGCACTGCGGATTCTTCCAATGTGCCATCGGAGCAGATGAATCCGCGCTGCCGTACATCGGGTGGACAGCAGGCCTCCAATCGACATGCCAGGACGCTGTGAAAATGCCTCAGGGGTACAGACGCGACCGAAATCGGACTGTAGTCCCCAGGCTCATCAGCGTCAATCTATTTGGGCACGAAGATTGTCCGGCTTCTACTGAGTCGTTCCGGGATTTCACCAGTGACCATCCAGCTGTTAAGGATCATTGCCTGGGTATCAGCAGGCACGCAATTCCACTCCCCAGGTATAATACCATCAGGGCCAGGTGCCGAGTGGTTCGAAACGCGCGACGCCTTGACCTCGTCTGAGGTAATGGGCGTCCACAGCTGGGAGTAATCGCGTGCGCCCCCGTACTGCTGCGAGCGCAATAACGCTCTCGTAGCTTCCGGTGTAGGCCCTGGAGCATTAGACTCAACTTCCATTATCGGTCGCCAGTAGGCTTCCAAGTCCTGTAGGCTGAGTTTCACACACATGCACTCTCCGTCGATCACTTCCCTAGCAGCGCGGCTCGGACACTTGCAGAATAGCTCCTGCACCCGGGCATACTCCTTTCTACGCTGTGTTTTGGCATTGTCTGGCTTAGTCCATGCCGACCTGGAACGCCGCCGCCGCCTACTCCCCCCATCACCATTGACATTCCGTGGCAGCCTAGCCTCCGCCCTCTCAAGGAGTTCGTCGACCACGCTGTCATAGCCCATCGCCGGTGTCGGCGGAAGGATCCTCAGCCTAGGCAGTAACACTGGCACGTCTTCGGTAATCACTTCGCGCTCACTCGGTAGCTGCTCTGCATCAGGCGGGGCCGTAGGACCTGAACTACGGCCTAGAGCCTCCAGGGGTGCAGTATCGGCCTGAGCCTCAAGATACGACTGTACCAAGGCTTTATACGCAGGCTTACATTCTACACCCCTTTATGGCCTCGAGGGTGCGCCCAAATCGGGTAGCTCCCTAAGTAGATCCTCGTTGAGGAATCTATTTCCCGCCCTTGACAGACGCGCTTCAGTCTTTGCCATCAAAGCGATCTCCTCATCGCGCCAGCGCCGCTTCGCCTGAGGCGGTGCAGCAGCTGCATTCGCCTCAACGGGATGGGCGCGACGTTTGTGCACACCCAAACCCGTTTTGGTGGTGAACTTTCGCTCACACGACGGACACGGCCACTCTGTGGCTACAAGTGCCTTGCCTACGGTCTGAACACCCCGCTCGTTAATGTTTTGCAACGTGCGCGGCTCCTGTGAGAGGCCACGCCGCTGAGATATATTCCTTATATTTCGACTCGATGCAATGTTACATAGGGGTAACAGGCCTTCGCCCACGACTCGTAATGTCCCCGCCGAAGCGGTCGCTAGGCTCAGAAGTGGTACGGACATGTACCTCCTCCTTGCAGGACTATTCAGGCACCTCCTCCTGAACCTCACCTGACTCACTCCCTAGTTATTAGGAAGCCACGCATCCGCAGGGAGCCAGTGGACAAGACCTGACCGTATTCTCAACACTCGCCTGAACCCGAAGCCAGTGTTGAGTCCACGGTGGAAACGCGTCGCGCCTCTAGAATCGTTCGAAGTCGTCACACCTTAGAGACGTCTTATGTTTAGATCCGGCGTAACGACCCTCCCCCTTATTAGTTAAGTAGCAGCGGCGGTAAATGGTGTAGGTGTAAGTCGATCGGGTCGCTGAATTGAAAGTAGGCCGATATAATGATGAGGTCCAGGACTGCAACATGTCCCACGACACAGTGGTCGCCGCTGAGGTGCTGCAGGACGGCGCAGGATATCCTGCGCTGTCCTGTCCTTTAGATCGGGTCCTGGCCGAACTCCGGGGCCGACGGATACTGATATGCGTCGACAGCAACTCGCACTCGCCGCTGTGGCACAGCGCGGCGCGCCACTTCACTGCCCGAGGACCGGGTGGTGACGCAGTGGTGCAGTGCGACAAGGACGCGGAGAGGGCTTACAGTGAGTGCGAGAGAGACGCGGTGTGACAGCTGTCATTTGCGACAAGTGAAGTACGATAAGGACGCGGTGCGGATTACTGTGGGTGCGACAGAGACGCGGTGTGACAGCTGTCAGCTTGACAGCTGTCATTTGTGACGTCTAGTGTGCGAGTAGACGCGGTGTTGTGTATTGTGAGTGCGACAGGGACGCGGTGTTGTCACCAGTGACAGCCGACAGTATTGTCAGCTGTCACTTTGACATTGGTGTGGGACGCGGGGTAAGTGCGGAAGGACACGGGGTAAGTGCTTGTGACGCGGTTGTGTGACGTAGTCATCTACGTCACGCGTCTTTAGTTTGTTTGTTTGTCTAAGTGCATTACATGAACAGGTAGTGTAGTGAGTTGTACTTTATTCATTGGATTTCATTATATGAACGGGTAGGGACATGTGGCGGGAAGCGCTGCTTACTGCGGTAGATGGGTTCGAACTGCGCGAATCCTCCCGTGTCTCGGCATCCACAAAGTGGATAAGAGAGAATAGTATGCAGTTTACAGGTCGAGACTACGTGCAGTTCGTGCACACCCATATTAATGCGCTACCTTCGCGTGTTCGTAACACGCGTCGGCGCAGGACGGAGGCGACGATGTTGAACTGCCGTGCAGGTTGCATGGTCAGAGAGACTACCGCCCATACCATCCAACGGTGTCACAGAACACACGGCGGCCGAATTGAACGCCACTGTGTTGCCAATATTCTAGCCTCGGACATGGTCAAGAAAGGGTGGACTGTCGAGAATGAACCTCATATCAGGACCTCCGAAGGGCTCAGGAAGCCGGACATCATCGCTGTCAGGGGTGCTGTGGGAGTGATCGTTGATGCACAGGTAGTCACGGGTCAGCGGCCTCTAGATGATCTTCATCGTGCGAAACGTTCTAAATACGGGACGCACGTGGAGCTAGTCCAAAAGGTTGCAGACAGACTAGGACTGGCCTCGACTAATAGCGTTAGCGCCACTTCCTGCACTCTATCTTGGCGCAGGGTGTGGAGTCTTGGCTTGGCTGATAAGGAGCTAAAGGGACTCCTCGGGCTGGATGAGTCCACCTTCGCTAACCTATCCTCTGTGGTTCTTCGTGGTTCCCACATGAATTGGTCGCGGTTTAACAAAATGACTACACAGCTGTAGTATCCCGCGGACTGATCATTCTGTTGGTTCCCCTGTGGAGAAGGGGCTGACATCGGGCCCGCTGGTCCTACAACCGGGCCCCCTCAGGGCTTGGTTTTTGCTGCGGTAGATATGAGTTCAGTGGGGATCAGCAACTAATTTTTTTAACCGATGAAATGGGCCAGCCCCTTTTTAAAGTCGAAAAATTATAAAAAAAAAGTTATTCCATAATGATTAATACTCCAAGCTTCGACTTACCACCTATTACGGAGCTGGAGGTCTCTAAGACGAAGGAAGGCTGCTTGCAAAATAGCCAAATGCCTCATCATCTAATTAGTGATGAATTGCAATCGCATGAATGGATAAACGAGATTCCCACTGTCCCTATCTACTCCGTCGTCGGCTCTTGTCGAGGACGGTTGTGTTTTGTGCGTGCGCTCCGGTGTTCGTTTACTGTCCGAAGCTAGCAGCAGACCAGGACTCGGTCCCTCCTGCTCTCGCGCGTGTAAATTTCTTCTAGCGGCCGCGGCCATTTTGAATTTTGTACCGCAGTGAGTGAGATAAAAACATACTAGTGAAGTTAGCTACGCAGCCACGCAGGCCGGGACATCGGTCCCTCCTGCTCCCGCTGGTGCAATTTTCTACTAGCCGTCGCGGCCATTTTGAATTTTGTACCACGGTGAGGGAGAAGCAAACAATCTTAAAGTGCGACAAGGACGCGGAGCCTTATTTTAGTGAGTGCGTGAGAGACGCGGTGCAGCAGCTGTCACGCTGACAGCTGATGGTGATCCGTTTGTGTATTGACGCGTAGCGCGGCTATTCTCCGAGCGGGGACTGCACTTTGCTCCCCGTTCGTGTCAAGGCGTGCAGCGCGGCTGCCGTCTATGGACTAAGACATTTATCACAGGCGCTCTGTTTGTGTATTGGTGCGTAACGAGACTGCGTTTTGGACGGGGTCGCACGCCGCACCTCGTCCTTATATTGGTGTGTAACGCGGCTGTGTCGGAGGAAGTCATCCAAGTAGCAACACCATGACTGACGACCGAAATCGCTGTCGCGAACAGCAACTGATAGAGGCTGAACTTGACAGGAGAAGAAGAAGATGGAAATGGAGGCGCTTGTTGAGCTGGGCATGGATGCGGGTTTCACCCCACGCACTTCGATCTCACGAACCCTCCCGGGAGGGTTTAGCCGCCCCACTATGGAACCAGCAGCAGATGCAGCACCTGAGGACGTCCAGGAGGCCGTCAGGCGACGCCTAGCCAAGACGGGACGATCAGCGGAAGTGCCTCCGATTGGGGGCATCTTAACGAGCAGCACCAGCAACACGGAATAAGCGGGAACTAGCAAGACAGCGACTGAAACTCCCAAGGCCACCAGCCGTAATGATGCAGCTCCGCGGACAGCAACCACGGATAGCAATCAGGTCGAACGTAGCGGATTTACCAATCTAGGAAAGCAGGAGCTGCTGGACCTGGTTCACCAAGCGCTAAAGGGAATTGCAAGTGTATCCCAAGCGGCCAACAAATTAAACATGTCCGATAAAGGCACAATTGCTAGCCACTGCCAGGACATATTAGCGGTCGTAGCCTCCCTTGAGCTCAGGTTAGCGGATGCTGAGCATGCGGTCACTGGAGCCAAACTGGAATGCGCAACCCTGGGGCTCCAACAGGCGTCTCAGGCAGTGGGTGTCCCCTCAGGATTGCTACCTCCTCCCCCCATTTCATTTGCAGCAGCCTTACGACTTCCGCGGAGACAGGACCCAGTACCGATTCCATCAGCCAGTGGACCAGTCCATGCCATTTACCCAGCGACAGAGAGTGGGGACCTGAAAACAGCCTCGGATGTAAAAGCGGAGTTATAAAAGTCCATCAAACCTGCGGAACTCAGTTTGCAAATAGATAAGATGAGGAGAGTCGGGAATGCGGGGGTGGTCGTCCAAACCACAACCAAGGAGTCTGCACTGAAGCTGAAGGAGGCAGTTCCGGCGACCCTGAGGGTCACGGAGCCGAGCCAGAGGCTCCCGCTAGTATGCCTGCCTACAGTGGATGTGAAACTAAGCCACGAGGATACCATCGAGATGCTCCACGAACAAAACTTCGCCCAAGACTCAGCCTGGCCCCTCGAGAAGCTGAAAAAGCACCTTAAGGGTGCTTTTATGAAAGCCCGCCGCGGGAACCAGAAAGAGCCGCGATCTTGCACTTGCGATGCCCCTGGTGTTGCACGTGTCCATGGGCGGCGTTGATCACTTACCATCAGGTGAAACGTCTGCTCGTTTGCCTCCCTATCACATAAAAAAAAAAAAAAAAATCTTCTACGCGTCTCCGCAAATAAGAGAAGCCCTGATGGCCAAGTAACGCGTGTATGTTGGATGTGACTCAATGGTGGTTACGGATTGGCTCGCAGTAACCTGCTGCACCAAGTGCCAAACTTATGGGCACCCGGCTAAGTATTGCCGATCCAAAGAAGATATATGCGGAAGGTGCGGGGAATCAGGACACCAGACTGATAACTGCAAAAGCGTGACGAGGTGCTGCGCCACCTGCAAGATGTTCGGGCGCGGTGGGCATGAAGACCACAACACTGCATCGCGTGATTGCCCTGCCCGCCTACATGCCGAACAACGGGAGATGTCGATGACGCAGTACCGGTAGAAGCAGGCACCACACTACATATAGGGCAGCTCAACCTCGCCGGTTCAGCGCTCGCCACCAAGGAGTTGCCCGCACTGGCAAACGAACTGGGTCTGGACGTTGTTCTAGTCTAAGAACAATACTCGGAGACCCAGTTCATTATGCAGTGCGGGCCCAGGCCTAAGGCGGGCCTCTACATCCACCGGCGGGCCACAGCCTGCGCCGTGTTACATCACCTCATCACCGAGCACTGCGTCGTCGGCCACATCGCTGGAAATGACCTGGTCGTCATCTCGGCGTACTTTCAGTACAGTGACCCGATCGACCTCCACCTGCATCACCTAGATCGGGTCCTCGCCGAGCTCCGAGGACGACGGGTACTGCTGTGCACCGACACGAATGCGCATTCACCATTATGGCACAGCGCGGCGCGCCACTACACAGCCCGAGGACCGGAGGTCGAGGGGAGAAGGCGCACCATGGAGGCA
Source organism: Ptilodon capucinus (assembly GCA_914767695.1). Taxonomy (NCBI): domain Eukaryota; kingdom Metazoa; phylum Arthropoda; class Insecta; order Lepidoptera; family Notodontidae; genus Ptilodon; species Ptilodon capucinus. The sequence continues at coordinate 8,597,976 of OU611830.1, read as the reverse complement.
TTCATTGCTGCTCACAGTCTGGTGATCCACAACACAGAGGGCCAGCCGTCCACCTTTAGCGGGCCCAACGGCGAGTCAAACATAGACGTCACCCTATCTACCAGAAGTGTAAAAGCCAATAAATGGCTGGTTAAGAGGCTGGCAACAGCTAATAACTTTCCAAGTTTCGATGTTTTTAGTCACGCCCACTTTACTCCGATACTCTAGCGCCATGCCATACTGCGGTGAAACAACGAACTACTAAAGCAATGAACGAAGTGAGGCGAGCGCTTTTGTATATTTATTTTGTTCCGTAGAGCAAGTAACAAAGTAGACATGGCGAAAAAAACCCAACTTGTAATAATTTTAAGAGACTTTATTTACAACTAATAAACACGAGTTACTATTCAAAGTTGCTATATTATTATCAGAAGTATATTATTATAGGAACAAACAGACAGGCAGACAAAATTTAAAAAAAAATGCCATTTCGTTTTAGGTAATTTATCGTATATACTTTCATATGCATTTATTAAATAATGTTATTTTGATATTACGTTCAGACACTTCAATTTTATTTATTTGTATAGATAATGATTTACTCTATTACGACATAATAATATCTTCTTCTTCTTCTTTTTTTACGAAATGAATGAAATTATGATATTTTGATGGAATAAGATGAGGAATGCCTGCACCTGCGATATGCGGTATTTATGGCAATGTCGAGTAATTATAGCAAGGACAAATTCAATAAATACACATTATAAATAAAAATGGATGATGACAGCGATAAAGATGGCGGATGAATTTTGATAATATCTTATATTATGTTTATTTCATTTTGTGACGTAAGTATTTTTGTATAAGCCAGTTGTTATATTGTCATAAGTCTATGACAATCTTAGACCGCTTCGCTGGGCTCATTCCTAAATAATTATACAACTCGATTTGAAGCGATTTTGATTTTTGATTGCTCTTTACTCTGAAGAATTATGCGCATTTGCAATTTTTATATTTGAAAAAGATAAATGTATACTTCAAGCTAATTTCATCACTTTTTAGGGTTCCGTACCTAAAAAGGAACCTTTATACGATCACTTTGTGGTTCGTCTGTCTGTCTGTCGGGGTGTCAAGACCCTTTTTCACAGACACGCGTGAAGGTATCAAGTTGAAATTTATAACAAAGACTTTTGTCAAACTTCTAAGTTAACGCAATCAAAAGATACGGCGGTTTATGTCGCATTTTCAGTACATTTGCACGGGAATCAAAAACTTATAGGGTACTTCCCGTTGACCCAGAATCATGAAATTTGGCAAGAAACAAGGTCTTATAACACTAGTAAAGGAAAACATCCGAAATTTGTAATTTTATTGTTGGAAAATGTTTGTTTGCGATTACAAACTTATTTTGTAGTGACTTTGTTTGAGGACACCAGTATTCCAACCGCAAAGTTAAGTTTGTCTCTCTACCCAGTATATCTTTTCGTTAGAGTAATGCTCGGTGCTTTCACAGTTTAGGTACGGAAGCCTATGTGCGCGAGTCCAGCTCGCACTTGGCCGGTTTTTTTAATTTGATCAATTATGTTTTGGCTCTCCTGAAAAGTGGTGATTTTCGGGTTGGTATCTTTCCCAGGAGGGACAAATTTGTGACTGTTCGTTGTAAAAATAATTTTACAAGATAAATTATATATACTCGTAAGCAGTTATTTACCAGTAAAAATAATAATTTTATTTATATACTATCCCAATATCGCTTATCCTATCTCACAATACACAAATCTAAACAACAAATTATAATTATGAACGGCGACAGGCCGCGGAGCAAAATGACATACGTCCGTTCAGCAGCGCGCCTGTGCGATCACTATCGGCCTGCATAGAAAAGACTGAGAAGCGAGATGACCGGGCGCGGGTGACTTAATGGAAATGAAATACAAAACGTAAAACAATTTATTATTTTAAAACATGTTGAGTAATTGAATTATTTTTAACAAAAAACAAAAACCGACTTCAAAAACCTAGGTGCACTAAAAAGCTACAAATAACCTTACAATTCATTACATTTGGAGTAGGTGCCAATCAACGTCGGACAAGGCAAATACACACATGAATTGGCACCGACTCCAAATGTAATGAATTGTAAGGTTATTTGTAGCTTTTTAGTGCACCTAGGTTTTTGAAGTCGGTTTTTGTTTTTTGTTAAAAATAATTTTTTTTCACGATTTTTAGTAAATTTGCAAATATTATCACCTTATAACAGCCCTAAAAAAGTAAAAATTTACAGCCAAAAAAAAATCACCCCCCCTCACCCCCCCTTTCCACCCCTTTGGGGGTGGGTTTCGATCTTTGTTAACAATCCGTATTAAACAAAAAAAGATTTTTCGAAATCGGTTCACTAACGCCGGAGATATGCTGTATTCCGGATTGGACCCCCATTTCACCCCCTACATATTTTTTCTTTCAAAATTCCTGAAAGACGTGTTTTTTTATTTTGTATGTTAAATATATATACAAAGTTTCAAGTTGTTCAAAAAATATTTTTGAAATTATGTGACCTTCAACCCCCCATTTCACCCCCAAGGGGTTAGATTTCTGATAATATTTTGGAAATGGGACCAACCTTGAAGAATTCCCTAGCAAACCTAAAAAAAAATTTCGAAATCGGTCGACAGACGCCGGAGATATGCGGTAACATACATAAAAAAAAAAAAAAAAAAAAAAACATACGGGTCGAATTGAGAACCTCCTCCTTTTTGAAGTCGGTTAAAAATAAAAACAACCAAGTTCTGTATTTACATATGATACGTTACTGTTATTAATTTTACAAAAGTGCGTTGATATATAATGACGATTCTATAGGTTTAAGCTAATTTGAAGAGGTGAGTTTACCATTATTTTGTATCGAGATTTTTTTTCAAAATCGTGTTTCGGACACAACAATGTTCTCAGCAATATGTTCAAGATTAACATATATTTTTTCTACTGCCACAAAATGGATATATATGGCTTAAACATCGTGTGAAAGAAGCGTATTTAGCTGTTGTCAGCCTCTTAATGATGGGTTGAGCTCCAGTGACCACCGGCTCATCACATTAGACGTCGGGGAGCACATGCCCCCTAACAATGAAGACCTGGCTATGAAACTGGACCCCTGCCGGCGCTACAATGACCGACACGCCAGCTGGGCCCGATTCCGCGATAGGATCCACGTACGTATGGGAAGCATGAACTTTAGCAGGAATGCATCAGATGTATGTAAACAGTTCACGGGCATCATCGAGACTGTAGCGTGTCAGAGTTTAGGTATGAAAGCACCAGTGAAAGAGAACGGGTATGCATGGTGGAGTCCTGAGCTAGATGGGCTCAGGCGAGTACAATGTAGGGCAAGGCGTAAATGGCAGAGCGTAAGGAAGGTCGGGGGCAGGCGTGAGGAACTCCTACGTGAGGAGTTCCACAGTGTGCGAGGGAAGTATAGAAAGGCGATGGAGGAGGCGGAGCTCGAGCATCTCAGACAGGTAGCCGTGGCAGGTAACCAGGACCCCTGGGGCCTGGCCTACCGAGCCGCGAGCGGGGTCATTCGACCCCCGCCTAACATCATCAACGGCACTCTGCTCCTGTCTGGATTCGCCGGCTCGGTGAGCGAGGCCATGACCGGTCTCCTGAGGGCCCTCTGCCCGGATGACGATGCGTCAAACGACTCCGTCCACCACAGGCAGATCCATGTCGCGGCCTCGTTCATCCCGTCGGGTCGAGCTGCGCCCCCTCTCTCCCGTGAGGCTCTCGAAGGTATTGTGAAGAGCCTGAGGAACACTGCACCCGGTATAGATGGTTTGAATGCGAGAATGCATCGGCGGAGTTCACCGCGGTGTACGCTAAGTGTGTAGATGAGGGAGTGTTTCCGGACGTATGGAAAGAGGGACGTCTGCTTGTCCTGCCTAAGGGAAACGACAAGCCGCTCACCGACCCAAAGGCGTACCGTCCAATCACAGTCCTCCCTATACTAGGTAAAATCCTGGAACGTGTTATCTTACAGTGCGCGCCTGCGATCTGCAGCCAACTATCCCCGTGGCAGCACGGTTTCACACCAGGGAAGTCCACAACATCTGCGCTGAACCTGGTAATTAAGACTGCGAGAGAGAGCACCGCCAAGTACGTCCAGGCTATTTCCCTGGACATTGCCGGCGCCTTCGACAATGCCTGGTGGCCCATGATCCTGACCAAGGTGAAGCGGGGAGGTTACCCGCCAAACATCTTTCGGATATTGGCGAGCTACTTCTCGGCCCGCCCTGTTGGTCTTTTTGTGGGTGACCAGGTGGAGTGGAAGGTATCAACCATGGCACAGGGCTCAGTGCTAGGCCCGACCTTATGGAATGTACTCATGAACGATCTGCTGCTTTTACCCATGCCCGCTAGTGTAACATCAATAGCGTACGCGGACGACGTCACACTTTTGATCCAGTCCGACTCTCGGGCTCAAATTGAGGCAGTCGCCAGGCATAGCCTGGACTTAGTGGTAGCCTGGGGCGCCCGTAATAGACTGGAGTTCTCTCCTGAAAAGTCGGTAACTATGACGCTCAGGGGGAAACTACAGAGGCCCCCAGTTATAAAGCTAATAGGTTAGAAGTGTGACGTCGTGCAAAGTACTTGGCGTGGTATTAGACAGCAGTTTGTCTTTTGCGCAGCATGCTGTATTGATAGGATAGCGCGCAGCCAAATGTTTCATGAAGATGGCGCGTGTGTCGACGTCCTCATGGAGCATTCGATATTCCGGTCTGCGCCTCATTTACAGGGGCACTAACGTCGCCACAATAACGTATGCTGCAGCGTGTTGGTATGAGCGGGCGACGTTGTACGTCGTCCGCAGCGCCTTATTACGTTCCCAAAGGTCGAGCCTAGTACTCCTCTCCAAGGCCTATAGGTCCACGAGCACCGCTGCTCTCGCGGTTTTAGCCGGTCAGTTGCCGGACGACCTGGAGGTGATCCGCGCTGGCAAGATGGGGAAGGAGCGCGAGTCCGCGAACAGGGGGTTGAGTAAACGTAAACGCGAAATTTGGGACGAAGCAGTGGCCGCGTGGCAACTCAGGTGGGATAGCAACTCGAAAGGAAGGGAACTATACCGGTTTTTCCCAACAGTGTCCAGCCCATTGGGTCCGGCCAGATCACCAGACCTCCCAGATCCTCACGGGACATGGATGTTTTAGGAGACGCCTGTTTGATATGAGATTGACGGATGAAAGCATGTGCGCGTGTGGGATGGAGGACGAGGACCTCCATCATGTGTTGTGGGTATGCCCCCTGTATGAAGAGATTAGGAATGCGATGATGGATGGGATCAGTCATAGCGAGGAGGGCCCGACGTACTACGAGTACTTGACGAGAACCACTGAGAACTACGAACGACTCAAAGAATTCGCACACGCCTGGTACAGGCTTCGTATAGCGCAAGAGGAAAGAGTTGCTGCGGACGACGAAGCCGTACTAGTGCCGTCACGCCCCTACGGGGAGAAGTGCAAAAGGGACATGGTAAAGATATAGAATTTGTAGGGAGTGAAGACGTGCGCGCGGGAAGAGCGAGGACCTACCGCAAGTACCGCGCGCATCTCCCATAGCTTCGGCCCGTATAACCGCAAGGTTGGCGGGGCCATGGGTGGTTGGTGGGATTATTGTCCCTATCTACTATCTAGCGAAACCACAGCCAAGGGAACGGGCTTGGGAGAATCAGCGGGGAAAGAAGACCCTGTTGAGCTTGACTCTAGTCTGGCATTGTAAGGAGACATGAGAGGTGTAGCATAAGTGGGAGATCGTTCGCGCGATCGTCACTGAAAAACCACTACTTTCATTGTTTCATTACTTACTCGGTTGGGCGGAAGCGGTGCGCGGTCGATTATATCGGCGGGCGCACGGTGTTTCGTTCCAAGCGTGCAGAGTGGCGACGTGGCGGCAACGCTCGTCGCCGTACAACTCCCGGTGTGTCCACCAAGTTTGTTGGGGTTGCTCACGAGCGCGCGACTCTCTAGTAGCAGTCGCGACTGAGTCTTGTCTTGGCCTAGCGCGCTCGTCAAAGGGGCAGTGATTGTCTTTCGTGCCTGCCATGCATGCGACCGTTGTCGTAGACCCCTGCTCAACTCCCATCCTTAGCCTGCCCGCGGCGCCGCTGCTACTTAACTAATAAGGGAGAGGGTCGTTACGCCGGATCTAAACATAAGACGTCTCTAAGGTGTGAGGACTTCGATCGATTCTAGAGGCGCGACGCGTTTCCACCGTGGACTCAACACTGGCTTCGGGTTCAGGCGAGTGTTGAGAATACGGTCAGGTCTTGTCCACTGGCTCCCTGCGGGTGCGTGGCTTCCTAATAACTAGGGAGTGAGTCAGGTGAGGTTCAGGAGGAGGTGCCTGAATAGTCCTGCAAGGAGGAGGTACATGTCCGTACCACTTCCGAGCCTAGCGACCGCTTCGGCGGGGACAATACGAGTGTCGTGGGCGAAGGGGGTTTCCGGGTTTGCAGCCCTGTTACCCCTAATGTTAAATGCAGTGGATCGAAATATGGATATATCTCAGCGACGTGGTCTCCCACAGGAGCCGCGTATGCTGCAAAACATTGACGAACGGGTTGTTCAGACCGTAGGCAAGGCACTTGTAGCCACAGAGTGGCCGTGTCCGTCATGTGAGCGGGAGTTCACCACCAAAACGGGTTTGGGTGTGCACAAACGTCGCGCCCATCCCGTTGAGGCGAATGCAGCTGCTGCACCGCCTCAGGCGAAGCGGCGCTGGCGCGATGAGGAGATCGCTTTGATGGCGAAGACGGAAGCGCGCCTGTCAAGGGCGGGAAATAGATTCCTCAACGAGGATCTACTTAGGAAGCTACCCGATTGGGGACGCACCCTCGAGGCCATAAAGGGGTGTAGACGTAAGCCTGCGTATAAAGCCTTGGTACAGTCGTACCTTGAGGCTCAGGCCGATACTGCACCCCTGGAGGCTCTAGGCCGTAGTTCAGGTACTACGGCCCCGCCTGATGCAGAGCAGCTACCGAGTGAGCGCGAAGTGATTACCGAAGACGTGCCAGTGTTACTGCCTAGGCTGAGGCTCCTTCTGCCGACACCGGCGACGGACTATGACAGCGTGGTCGACGAACTCCTTGTGAGGGCGGAGGCTAGGCTGACACGGAATGTCAATGGTGATGGGGGGAGTAGGCGGCGGCGGCGTTCCAGGTCAGCATGGACTAAGCCAGACAATGCCAAAACACAGCGTAGAAAGGAGTATGCCCGGGTGCAGGAGCTATTTCGCAAGTGTCCGAGCCGCGCTGCTAGGGAAGTGATCGACGGAGAGTGCATGAGTGTGAAACTCAGCCTACAGGACTTGGAAGCCTACTGGCGATCGATAATGGAAGCTGAGTCTAATGCTCCAGGGCCTACAACGGAAGCTACGAGAGCGTTATTGCGCTCGCAGCAGTACGGGGACGCCCATTACCTCAGACGAGGTCAAGGCGTCGCGCGTTTCGAACCACTCGGCACCTGGCCCTGACGGTATTTTACCTGGGGAGTGGAATTGCGTGCCTGTTGATACCCACGCAATGATCCTCAACAGCTGGATGGTCACTGGTGTAATCCCGGAACGACTCAGTAGAAGCCGGACAATCTTCGTGCCCAAAAAGATTGACGCTGATGAGCCTGGGGACTACAGACCGATTTCGGTCGCGTCTGTACCCCTGAGGCATTTTCACAGCGTCCTGGCACGTCGATTGGAGGCCTGCTGTCCACCCGATGTACAGCAGCGCGGATTCATCTGCTCCGATGGCACATTGGAAGAATCCGCAGTGCTAGACGCCGTACTAGGAGAGAGCTGGAAGTACTTGCGTGAGTGCCATGTAGCAGTACTAGACTTCGCCAAGGCGTTCGACACCGTATCTCATGACGCCCTTATCTCGCTCTTGAGGCAGAGAGGCCTCCCGGAGGAGTTCTGCGGATATGTGGCGGGAGTGTACGGTGAGAGTCATACCATCCTGACTCTAGGAACGCGGCGAAGTCAGCCGGTGAAAGTCGGAAAGGGGGTACGCCAAGGGGATCCATTGTCTCCCTGGCTCGTCAACATGGTCATGGACCTTGTCCTGACGTCTCTTCCTTCGGAAGTCGGTTTTAGGTTGGAGTCCGAGCGTGTCTCGGCTCTGGCTTATGCCAATAACCTAGTCCTGCTTGCAGGGTCTAAGGCGGGGCTTCAGGAATCCATAGATAGTGTTGTAAGGGTCGGAGAGACAATGGAGCTTAGGTTAAACACGGCTAAGTCCGCAGTGTTATCGATGGTGCCTGACGGGAAACGCAAGAAACTGCATTACCTCACTGATCGCACTTTTAAAGTCGGTCGGCGATGGTTAAAGCAGGTGTCTTGCGTTGAACGTTGGAGCACGATATCAAACAAGCCTTGCACAACATCACAAAGGCTCCCCTAAAACCACAGCAGAGGCTGGAGGTTGTAAGGGGTTACCTGATTCCGCGGTTCCTACACGGTTTCGTGTTAGGGATGATTACGGATGACAGGTTAAGGATGCTCGACGTTCAAATCCGGAGGTCCGTGAGGGACTGGTTGAGGCTTCCTCAGGATGTGCCGGTTGCCTATTTTGCACGCACTTGTCAAGGATGGTGGCCTGGCGATCCCGTCGTTGCGAACCGCCGTACCCGACCTCCTACTTAGGAGGTTTGGTAAGTTGGATTCGTCGCGATGGTCTGCTGCCGTCGCTGCATCCCGGTCTAGTAAGATCCGTAGTAACAAGTTGCGTTGGGCTAACCGGCAGTCCATGAGATTTTCGATGGAACATCCTGAGACCGGAGTGAGAATGGTCTCAGTTAAGTGGTTTCCCTGTGGAGAAGGGGCTGACATCGGGCCCGCTGGTCCTACAACCGGGCCCCTTCAGGGCTTGGTTTTTGCTGCGATAGATACGAGTTCAGTGGGGATCAGCAACTAATTTTTGAACCGATGAAATGGGCCGTCCCCTTTTTAAAGTCGAAAATTAGAAAAAAAGTTAATCCATAATGATTAATACTCCAGCCTCGACTCACCGCCTATCACGGGGCTGGAGGTCTCTAAGACGAAGGCAAGCCGCTTGTAAAATAGCCAAATGCCTCGTCATCTTATTAGTGACGCGCATGAATGGATTAACAAGATTCCCACTGTCTCTATCTACTATCTAGCGAAACCACAGCCAAGGGAACGGGCTTGGGAGAATCAGCGGGGAAAGAGAGAATCAGCGGGGAAAGAAGACCCTGTTGAGAAAAGGAAGGAGGAAAGAAGACCTTGTGTGTCCACCGAGTTGGTTAGGGTACCTTCGAGCCTAGCGACCGCTTCCGCGAGGCCAATACAAGAGTAGTGGGCGAAAAAGGTATACTGGGTTTGCACCCCACTTACCCTAAATATGTAAAGCAACTGAAAGGAATAATGAAATTACACGCCTGCATGGTCTCCCACAGGAGACCATGTACGTTGCGTTATACTAGACAAGAAAGTGATCAGAACGTGGCCGAATTACTTGTAGCCACAGAGTGGCCGTGCCCGTGTGGTGAACGAAAGTTCTCTACCAAACCGGGTTTGGGCGTTCACAAACGCCGCGCACATCCCGTAGAGGCAAACGCTGAAGCTGCACCGCCTCAGGCGAAGCGGCGCTGGCGCGATCAGGACATCGCTTTGATGGCGAAGACGGAAGCGCGTCTGACAAGGGCGGGAAGTAGATTCCTCAACGAGGATCTACTTAGGGAGAAGGGGTGTAGACGTAAGCCTGCGTATAAAGCGTTGGTACAGTCGTACATTGAGGCTCAGACCGAAACTGCACCCCTGGAGGCTCTAGGCCGTAGTCCAGTTCCTACGGCCCCGCTTGATGCAGAGCAGCTACCGAGTGAGCGCGAAGTGATTACCGAAGACGTGCCAGTGTTACTGCCTAGGCTAATACTCCAAGTAATTATTAATACTCCAAGCTCCGACTTACCGCCTATTACGGAGCTGGAGGTCACCAAGTCGAAGGAAGGCGGCTTGTAAAATAGCCAATTGCCTCGTATTCTAATTAGTGACGCGCATGAATGGATTAACGAGATTCCCATTGTCCCTATCTACTATCTAGCGAAACCACAGCCAAGGGAACGGGCTTGGGAGAATCGGTGGGAAAAGAAGATCCTGTCGAGCTTGACTCTTAAGTCTGGCATGGTAAGGAAGGAACCGCAGTTTCGAACATTTTGGTTCATGCACTCTGCTGAGCTGCCGGTGCGGGGACTTTACGTCCACGTGGACGTAAAGTGTGTCTTGCGTTTGCTCCCCATTCACCCTATTATTCTTTTATTTTTTTTTTGAATGGACTACGCTGTTGGCCGTGAGTTGGCCTTTACAGCTTCACCGGAGGAGTGGCGAGTGCAGAGTGCGACTCCAGCCAAAGCCTTAAGGGCGGAAGAGGAGGGCAACTAGCTCAAGGGCGCCAGATGGGGCACGACCTCGGCTTGGGCAGTTGCCGTGAGGGGAGAGGTAATGACTACGCTCCTAGGTGCAAATATGCACCTACGAGCAGAAGAGGGGGTTCCTCGACCTCGCCGGCGAGGTCGGTGTCTGTTTGAGGCTGGTGTAGGTGTGTTGGGGGCCCTCTCGACGCCCGGGTCGAGGAGGGCGGTGATCGTGTCAGGAGGATCTATCAACACATGCCGCGGACGGCGGCGTTGTGCTGTTGTGTGCGCGGGGTTTGGCTCATAATTGCCGGCGGCGACAATTAGAGAGTTTGAGTGCGACGCGGCTTTTTTAAAATAGCGTTCGGACGCTATTTTGAAATGTTTTTGAATGGAGACGAGGCCAAGATCGGAATGTAAGTCTACGTTACGAATGAACCACGGGGCTCCTACGGCTCTACGGAGAAACCGGGACTGCAATACTTGCAGGCGGTTGATGTGGGTCTTCGCCGCGTGAGCGAAAACCACACTGGCATAGGACATGATGGGAAGGATGCAAGTTTTATAAAGTGTCACCTTATTTCTAAGGGACATTTTACTCCGCTTGCAGACCAAATAGTGGAGGCGGCCGAGCACAAAAGCGGTTCGGCTGCTCACCCTTTTAATGTGGGGACCGAAAGTAAGGGATTTGTCAAGAGTGACACCTAGATATTTGACTTGGTTTGCCCAGGGGATGCTTTGGTCGAACAGGGAGATGTTACCCAACCTGGAGTGGGGAGCTCGGGGGCGACGATATGAGGTGCCCCTGGTAAAGAGCACAGCGGCGCTCTTTTCCGGGTTCACCTCAATGCGCCACCTCCGAAACCATTCGCCCAAAGAATTCACTGCGCGTTGGAGAGTGCGGGTGATAATACCTAAATTTCTATGCGAATAATAGAGAGCGGTATCATCCGCATAGAGGGCTAACTGAACTCTGTTCGAACGAGGGATGTCGTTCGTAAACAGACTATAGAGAAGGGGGGAGAGGACAGAACCCTGAGGGACTCCAGCCCGGATAGGGTGAGGGGCCGAGAGCGTCCCTTCAACGCGATAGCGAAAGGTGCGATTCGACAGGAAGTCTCGCAGGATGAGCACGAGACTGTCCGGCACGCCCAAGAGGTACAGCTTGTAAGTCAAGCCGTTGTGCCAGACCCTGTCGAACGCTTTCGCGACGTCGAAAAAGAGAGCTCCCGTATGGAGGGAACGATGTGGTCTACCACTAAAACCGTTAAGAATATGCTCCGTGATGCGGTGCACTTGATGGACGCAAGAGTGTTGGGCTCGAAAGCCAAACTGCTCATCGATAAGAATACCCTTGGAAGTGACAAACTCTCTGAGTCTTGCATAGAGCAAGCGCTCGTAGAGCTTGGCGATGGCTTTGAGGAGACTGATGGGGCGGTAACTAGATGGGGCAGTGGCGGGCTTGCCTGGCTTGTGAATGCCAATGACAATTGCATCTTTCCACTCGTCGGGGAAGATGCAATTGGCAAAGGCGGCGTTGAAGACTGTCACAAGAAAGCATATGAGATGGGCGGGTAAGAGTTTAAGGACTCGATTGGTAATGCCGTCGGAGCCTGGGGCCTTTTTGGGGTTAAGCCCCTTAATAAGATCTTTGACCTCTGTCTCGGTGGTTGAGCGGAGGGGTTCGGAGGGAGGCTGGGAGGACCTGCGCTCTACTTCCCTATCAACTAACTCTACGTGAGAGGGGTCGACGGGTTGGGAGCTGGGTGAGCATTGCTCTTCAAGAGCAGAGGCGAGAAGCTCGGCCTTCTCGTCATCATCGAACGCGGGGGGGGAGCCTGAGGGGCGCGTCAGGGGGGGCATGGGGACTACGGTGTCTGACTTGAACCCTATTATTCTATGCAATGGATCGAAATATGGAAATTACTATACGCCAGCGTAAGCTCCCACGGGAACCACGTTGCGTAATAATGCAAAAAACAAAGTTATCAGGCCATGGGTGTGGCACTAGTAGCCGTGCCCGTCATGTGAGCGAAAGTTCACTATTAAAACGGGTTTGGGTGTGCACAAACGTCGCGCCCATCCCGTTAAGGCGAACGCTGACGCCGCACCGCCTCAGGCGAAGAGCGCTGGCGTGATGAGATCGCTTTGAAGGCGAAAACGGAAGCGAGTCTGACACGAGCAGGAAGTCGATTATTGAACGAGGATCTGCTATGGGAGATACCGGAGTGGGGACGCTCCCAAGAGGCCATCAAGGGTTGTAGACGTAAGCCTGCTTAAAAAGCCTTGGTACAGTCTTACTTAGTAGAAGCTCAGGCTGAAACTGCTCCCCTAAAGGCCCTAAGCTGTAGTTCAATTTGAGAAGTCCAAACAACTCCTCCCTAACCAACCAGCTTATGAGTCCAAAAGCGTTTTGCCTATAAAAGAAGTGTAACTTACGCGTTCAATGCAAAAGGTATTATTACACATAGCAGAATAAATTCACTCAGACGCAGTGGTGGTGGCAAACCGACTAAGAAGAAATTGTGAGGGTTGAACTTACATATGTAATAAATAATAAATGTGGGTAATTAAGTCTTGTATGTCATCGGTGGTGGGAAGCTGTCAAATAAACAGTCATAATCCAGCTCCCGTGTTTTACTGACGTTGCAGAAATCAATAGAAATTGATCTTTAAGTTTGACGTACGGTTGAAATTCGATCCATACGCCTGCACATAATTGCGAAAGCAGTCAAGTTACGAATCCCTGGAGAATGCGACGAGCTAAACGAGTATCATTTGGATAAGTATTGTATAGTGGTACTTATTGAATACATAAAGGGAATCCGGCAAAAGGTTCCAAACCATTCCAGACCGTAGACAGAATACGCAAGGGGTGACGATAGTACGCAAAACAAATAGTTTTACACTTCAGTAAAATTGAGTATGTAGGTACGTGTTTTACACTTCTGTAAAATTGTGTAAGTAGGTACGTAAGTTAATTTACCGCTTAACAATTAACTTAAGGCGCACAAAACGATTCAATTACAAAGACACTTTAAAAACGCAAGTATTCAATCAGAAACGCCTAGGGAAATACGACCAGTGAAACGGAAATTGTTGCTTGGGCGTCGCCTTACATTAGACATTACTTAATTACGCGGGTTTTTTTGTCGTTAGTAAACATGAATATTTTTAATAAGAACATAGATTTTTGCTATCCAAAGTGGCAATCCCGCCAGCCACTTGGGAACAGTACCAAGCGAAAACGGCTTGGCACAAGTATATTTTTGCTTTTGCAATTATTTATGTTCTTTTTATTTCATTTTAAATGTACGTATTGTGCAGATTCAAAAATAATTATACGTCAAACGTTATATACGTCAAATAGATGTTAAAATTCACCGTGGTTAATTACACAATCAAATATTTACTTAATTAATATTAGTTACTTAAATAGGTAATGCATCTTAAATTAATAAACACACTTCAAAGTAAAAGGTGTCACGTAATAAACCTAGAACATCATGTGTTCTATAAAACAGGACAATCTTCAGCATTATAATAAATAATTAATCCTATTTTTTTTTAAATTAAAATTACGCGAATCATTCTTTAAAACTATAGACAACGCCATCTATTATTCAGTAGCAAATCTTTTTGATTTCTTCAAAGCCAGCTGTTGCTCTTCTCGGATGACGTCCGCTAGATGGCGCACGGCCGGCTCCATGTCGCGCAGCCGGATCCTGCTGAAGGCGAGCCGCACGTGCCGGCAGGCAGCGCTACTGTCCTGCATGAACGCTTGTCCCGGGGTCAGCATCACACCACGCTGAAACGCCCTTTGGAATACCTGGAATCAATCATGTTTATCTTCAGAATATTTCGTACATTGCTGATAAATGGCCTCGCGACGGTAACTTAATGGCGGACGTGGCTATCAATGCGGTAACGAGTGCAGTCTCCTTGCTTATATGCATATAGATGCTTGGCTTGAAACCACTTCGTTACCTCTCTAGACAGTATTTTCTGATTTATTTATTCATTTATTAACTTATAATAACAGATTTGCTATATTTTATTTCTTTGCTGGTATTTTACACTGTAGCGGGTTATTTTATGATTATTAGTGTTCAGGAATCACTAAATCCTGTATCTTGATGTTGTTGTTATTGAACAGATTTCCATAGAACACTATGGCAGGTCGGTTTTTTGTAAAATGTGTCGTGTCGGTAGACACGCCATCTATTAGCGCGTGATGGAAGTTTTATTGTGCGGCGCTATATAGGGGTCGCAACAGTTCAATAAAGTAGCAGGTGAGTGGCGTACCATGTCGTAAACATCGTCGACGCCTCTGATTTTCAACCAGAAGAAGAGTCCCGCTTCGGGGATTCGGAAGTGCGCGAGGTCTCTCAGCGGCTGCAGCGCGGCGCCGAGCGCGTCCCGCCGCCGCCGGTACAGCGCGCGCGCGCCGCGGAGGTGCGCTGCCAGCGCTGAGCGGTCAGACAGCAAGCGGAGAAGAATCGCCTGGAATATTGATACAATCTCCGTATTAGTCATAGGCGCGCGAATATTTGGTTACCAATACGAAAACGAACTGTATTCTCTACTAGGATTTAAAACTAGGACTCGCTTCAAAGTACTATGCGTTTCAAATGACAATAAGAATGTCAATAACCTCTATTTGTCAAATATCACTTGAATAGTACGGTGCAAAAAAAACTTATTTGCAAATCAAATAAACAAAAATGCTTAGTAAAAATGGTTAATATAATATTTCATTCCTTTTTTATTTTCATTTTTGACGCAAAGGCCCGGAAGCCATGCCAAAATTATTAAAGAAAAGAAAATAAGGACGCCAGTCGCCATTTTGTCGTAGTCAGTGTGCTTCGTCGTGCGACTGAGTGCATTTTTCGAAGTCATTTTATTTAAAAAAATGTCTTGTTTTGCTCACCGTACCCAACTGGTTAGAATTGACAGCGGCGCAAAGTCGATCCTATTCTCATTTGAAACGCATAGTACAAGTGAGCATTTTTGAATCGAGCGCAAGCAGGGGTGATAAACATAGATCCCCGTTAGTCCATAGACCTGTGCGAGCGTGCAGGGGTGCAGCAGCTCGGCCTGCGCGTGCAGCTCCAGGCGCGCGAGCAGCGGCGCGGGCGCGCTGAGCCAGGCGGCGCGCAGGCCGGCGCTCACCACCTTGGACACCGAGTCCAGCCGCACCACGCGCCCGCACACGTCCAGCGACAGGAACGACGGCACCACCCCCTGGAATACAAACGTTTCAATGTCGGCTCCGCTGTCTGCCTGTCCCTATGTATGCTTACATCTTTAAAACTACGCAACGGATTTTAATGCGGTTTTTTTTAATAGATAAAATGATGCAAACGGAAGGTTTTAGTATAAAATTTGTCAAGTTTTTGTATACATTGCCTAAAATATAATGATATTTGTTAGAGAAAACGCTGCCTAAACCCTTTAAGATATAACAAAATTATGTATGGTGGAATTGTGTATCTTATACGTGTACGAAAAGTCCGCAATGTCATATGTCTATCTTTCGAAAATAACATACTATATCCATTTCAATACTTAAAAAAAAAAACCGGCCAAGTGCGAGCTGGACTCGCGCACCGAGGCTTCCGTACCTAAACTGTGAAAGCACCGAGCATGACTCTGACGAAAAGATAACCTGGATAGAGAGACAACTTAACTTTGCAGTTGGAGTACAAGTGTCCCCATAAAAAGTTAATGCAAAATAAGTTTGTAATCGCGTACGAACATTTTCTAACAATAAATTTACAGTTTTTGGATTTATTCCTTTACTTGTGTTATAAGACCTTGCTTGACCTTGCTTGCCAAATTTCATGGTTCTAGGACAACGAGAAGTACCCTATAGGTTTTTGATTCCCGTGCAAATGTACTGAAAATGCAACATAAACCACCGTATCTTTTGATCGCGTAAACCTAGAAGTTTGATTTTTTAGGACACCAAGGGACCGCAAACATAAGTCTCCGTTATAAATTTCAACTTGATACCTTCACGCGTTTCTGAGGAAAAGGGTATTGACAGATAGACGGACACAGACAGACGGACAACAAAGTGATCCTATAAGGGTTCCGTTTATTGCTTTTTAAGTACGGAACCCAAAAAATGGGCAATTATAAAGCGGTAATTGGAAAGCTATTATAAAGCTATCCCTGGAATAGGTTCTCATAGGTTGCGGGAACGGGATCAAAATTTCATGATACTTTTGTTCGCGATAACATCCACTCAGCTAGTATTTAATAATTAGTAGCTCACGTCAGAGTAGTTGAGGAACATGTAGGGGTCGTCCTCGAGGATGATGAAGTCGTATCGGCAGGCCAGCTCGTAGACCTGGCGGCGGCGGCGCGCGGGCAGGGTGCGGCCGGCGGGGTTGCCGCCGGTGGGGCTGCAGTACAGCAGGCGCGGCATGCGGCGCCCGCCCGCGCGCCGCGCGCCCAGCGCCGCCTCCAGCGCCGCCGGGATCAAGCCGTGCTCGTCTTCCGCGACGCCGATCATCTCCGGATTATACGGTTTCAACTGAAAACGACATTACTATCTTTAGTAATGTTGGTTGGTTATGCAGACTAGATTTTCGATTTTCAATCCTTATCCAAATTATTATCGATCGCATCCGTAATCACCGATCCCGATCAGCAGTCATGTTTTCAAAAATCGCAGTTGACAGCAGAGACTCGTTTGTTGCATGCACTTTTGTCAGTTAAGGCTTAGCTTTTCTAGAGACTTAATTGGTCGGCAAAAGTATTTAATTATAGAAGATAGTATTTTTAGAATATTCTAATTTCTATATTATATTTCAATAAATACCCACAAACTTCAATAAATATAGATTTTAACCATTTTTATTTTTAACACCAGAACAGTCGTTATATCGTAACATTTGTCGTGTCGAATCATGACGTCATAATCAATTCATAAGACACGACAAAGGTACGTCAAAGCGAATGTCACCGATAATAGGATTTGGCGCAACATATCGATCATCGATTTTGGGAGTAGTAGGCGTTGTAGCACCGAGTTGTGGTCAAAACGAGATAATAAGTGTCAGTTACTGACGGCGCTGTGCAGGCCGGTGTAAGCGTATTCGCTGGTGATGACGGGGTCCCCGGGCTCGACGAGCAGCTCCACGCACTGGTAGATGCCGTGCTGGCTGCCGTTGGTGAGCAGCACGTCGCGCGCCACCGCCAGCTGCGGCGGCCGGTGCAGCTCCTGCTCCCACTTGCGCAGCTCCGCCACCAGAGATGGCAGCCTACACAGACAGAATAGCCTTAAGCAACTTCGTACACAGGTGTATCAAACATCCAAAATAATCGTTCAGCTACAAAAGGAAAACATCGCGAGGAATCCTGCACGACTATAGAAAGGCGTGTGAAGTTCACCAACCCGCACTGGGCCAGCGTGGTGGACTATGGCCCAAATCTCCCTCGTATTGAGGGGGAATGTGCCCGGTATAATGGCAGTAGGCTCGCCCCTATTACATCGGCGAAGTGTGGGCGCACTGAAGTGCACCTCTGCCTACCCCTTCGGGGAATACAGGCGTGATCATGTACAGTATATACGGTAATTTATACGAAGATGCTTAGTGAAGGCGGACTATGCCTAACTATCAATTCTGTTTCTGCAATTGACCTCAGAGCGCATGCATAACTGTTCCTATCTTATAGTGTAAACTACATCAACTAGGGGCGACTGCTAATATTTACAAAATAGAACTTAAAATTTTTGCGAATGACTCGCGCCCTTGAGATAGAGCAAGATTTTAAAAATAGCAGAAAAAACTTTGAACAATCATGTTCGAATTTCGATAAATTATTTATACATAAATTTTAGGAATACAACTGAGAGTTGGATTCTGTATTAAGCATGGATATAAATTAAGGATGTGGTAAAAAATACTTTAAATTTGAATAACAGACTAAGAATGAAACCTAAAGTTAGAGTCCTTACCCTTGTGTCGGCACGTATTGCAGCGCGGCGGCCAGTTCGGCGCCCTCCATGACGATGCTGCCGCCGCTGCGCGTGCGCAGCGTCAGCTGATCGAACGGGAACACCTCCTCATTGGGCATCCCCTCCGCCAATGAGATCATCTCCTTTCCCACCTTATATGCAAGCGACGCTGAAATAAAAACATTTGATTTAGTAGATTTTTTGATGTGACATTTGAAGTTAAACGTTAAAATGTTTTTTTTTTTGTGAATATGGGCACAAGCCCACATTCTCGTCGGTAAAGTCGGTAAAGCCTATAAAAGAGCGGGCATGCCCAGAAGAAATCTGTTCACTCTAACTTAAACCCTATCACCTCACCTTTTAAAGTATTGTTTCAATAGTAACTATAAATTGTTGACAGATTGAGTACTGAGTTAACTGTCAAAAACTGAAAGTAATATTAAAACATTGCTGCAAGACAGAAGGTGGTGAGGGGGCTGATTCGGGGATCGTAAAGGTACATCATAACATCGCGGCGGAGAGTGTGGTGAATAATATTGTCGATAACGCTTATTAGATGGAGGCCTCCCGCAGCAATACGAACTGTATTGACACATCGAAGAAGATCATTCTACAACCAAACCAATTAATCAATCTCCATCGTGTCTTCGCCACTACGTTGAAATTGGCAGAATCACATTGGGCCTGACTGAATGGAAAGAGGTCATTAAACAAAAACAAAAAAAAAACGGTGTCGTGGGACACCAGGTAGGAACGAAGTTCCTTCGGCTAATGTAGAATCGACACAAATTGCAAAAAAAGATAGTACTTTATTTTGTTAATGAGAGGTTTATATTCGTGTATAGACTTGTGAAAGCAAAATAACATGAAATTTAAAAAAACAAAAAAGGTCCATAACGACCCGGAGTTCTATGTATTTTAATAGTTCAACGACTGTCCCACAGATGGCAGTATACTCAATGTATTTAATATTATGTGTGTATTATTATTAGTATATAAAATAAAAACTATAGCAAAACCTAAAAAAAAAACAACAAAATATAAAAGTAATAAAATAAAAAAACATCGTAATTCAAATTATCAACTAACGTCGTCTCATTTAACGGTTTGATTCCACGCACTTTTTCTTACGGTTTTACTATCACATTTTTTTCAGTTCGGTCGCGTAGCAAAATCGCTATCCCCTCCAAGCCTGCCGTAAGGAACTTCGTTCCAAAAACTTGAGAGGTGTCAAGGGACACCCGGATGGAACGAAGTTCCTTTTGAAATAAAAAAAATGTACATATACATACATACACACACACACACACACACACACACGCATCGAAATCGAAATCGTTACATAAATGTATACAATGAAAATCACACACACATATGTAAAAGTGTCGCTACAGCCTTCATCTTTTCCGTCTAGCCCCCTTTCGCAACGCGCGATAAGGAACTACGTTCCAAAAAACGAAATGACACTGACAGCGCAAGCGAATTTTGACGCGTCGCCGTGTGGCTTTTGTGCCAGAAATTTAAACTTTATGCATATTGACACAGAGTTCGTTTGGTACTGGCAAACATTTTGACGCGGTAGCGTTGTCGTTACCGATTGTATACCTAAGTGTCAATTGTTATACAACATGTTATCATTTAATGAAAGATTAAATCGGTTTATAATCAACTCATATCGGCTAGTGGGTTAACGCCTTACTCGTATCACTACCCTTGAACCCTAACACCAATTGGAGACATTTTGCTGTTATAAATAAACTAGCTGAGCCCACGACATCGCCCTCATGACAAGTTACTTCACGTAACATCAGCGATCTGGCAGTGAAAGGCCCGTTAAAATCAGTTTGGCTCTTTCCGAGATAACGCGGTACAAACAAACACTACAATTTTATTTATTTTGATACATAGATAGAAAGAGTACTCTTTATTGTACACACCAAACAAATAAAATAATACAACATTCTTATTTCTAAATACAGTAGCTATGTACAATTGGGCGGTCTTATCGCTAAAAGCAATTTCTTCCAGACAACCAGTTTGGACGAGAAAACTATTCTTATCTAGCTGTGCCCGCGACTTCGCCCGCGTGGACTTTAGGGAGATTACCCGGAAATATGGGTATTATGTTTTTCCCGCGGAACCCTAATGCTTTTTCTAAAATTAAAGTAGCCTAAGTTACGCCCTGGAACGTCAGCTATCTGTCAGTGAAAGTCCCATTGAAATCGGTTCAGCCGTTTAGAAGTTTACCTCAAACAAACAGACAGACAGACAGACAAAAAAATTCAAAATTGCGTTTTCGTTATAGGTATCGTATATACTTTCATACGCATTTGGTAAAAAAGTGTTATTTTGATATTACAAACAGACACTCCAATTTTATTTATTTGTATAGAAGATGTATAGATTAAT
Organism: Ptilodon capucinus; assembly: GCA_914767695.1. Lineage (NCBI taxonomy): Eukaryota > Metazoa > Arthropoda > Insecta > Lepidoptera > Notodontidae > Ptilodon > Ptilodon capucinus. Next base: position 8,577,204 of record OU611830.1, on the reverse strand, counting down.
TATGGGCAGCTGTTGGTGGTGTACTCAAACAATAAATCAATATATAAAATAGAAATACATACACAATTTATATATATAAAATTATAGGTGATAAGATAGGAAATAAAATAATAGTGTGATAAAAACTTTTTAACAAAAAATTAAACCGCCGAAAATTTTAAAAAGCAAAAAATAATATACCTTTTTTATTTAACCTTAATAACAAAGTTCTTAAACTAATGTAAGTATACCTAAGTCATTTTGAGTCGGCGCCAAACAAGCAAATTAATTAATTTAGTAAAGTGTGATGTACGGCGGCGGCGCGGCGGCGGCGCGGCGCGACACGCACCTTCGCTGGAAAATGCCGAGCGTTCACGAAGTTAACGTCAGCGAGACAGCAATACACAGCGAGATAGCGATACACAATGTGTGCGAGTGGTCGTACGGAGAGCACATTTTTTGGAATGTTAATGTTTGTCGCTGAAGATTTCACGTTGCATTGTTAATTTAATTTGGTTATTTCTTTAAATTTATTGTTCATTAATTGTTTGGCGCCGACTCAAAATGACTTAGGTATACTTACATTAGTTTAAGAACTTTGTTATTAAGGTTAAATAAAAAAGGTATATTATTTTTTGCTTTTTAAAATTTTCGGCGGTTTAATTTTTTGTTAAAAAGTTTTTATTTTATATTTTTTTGTGGCTAAATTCTACTACTTAATCTGAATCTACTGTTTGTTTTTTTGTTATACACAACTCAGCATTAAAATTTGAGAATTAACAATAAATCTCTCCCTATTTTCCCACCTTTCGGGTAGGATTTTTGTTCCTAATTTATATAGGACCAACTTCGAAGTTATACCCTAACCAATACGTGTCGAAACGTGAACCTCTTCTGTTTTCTTCGTTGGTTAAAAATGGGTATAATTCCAAATAAAGTCCACGTGGGCGTAGGTATATCATGGTGTAGGTGCCAATCTATATCAGACTAGGCAAATACACACATGAATTGGCACCGACTACAAATGTAATGAATTATAAGGTTATTTGTAACTTTTTAGTGTACCTAGGTTTTTGAAGGCGAATTTAGTATGTATTTTGTGAAAAGATGCAAGTATTAGCACCTCATAACAGCCCAAAAAAGGAATTCACCCCCCCGCCACCCTTTCCATCCCATCGTTTTGATATTTGTTAACTATCCGTATTAAACAAAAAAAGATTTTTCGAAATCAGCTCACTAACGCCGAAGATATGCTATAGTCCAGAATGCAAACTTTATCAGCTCATTTCACCCCCTAATTTTTTTTTTTTTCAAATTTCCTAAAACACGTGTTTCTTTATTTTGTATGTAAAATACATATACAAAGTTTCAGGTTGATCAAAAAATATTTTTGAAATTGTGTGACCTTCAACCCCCCATTTCACCCCTAAGGGGGTTGATTTCTGATAATGTTTTGAAAATGGGACCACCCTCGAAGAATTCCTTAGCAAACGTCATAGAAAAAATCGAAATCGGTTTAGTGACGCCGGAGATATGCGTGATCATACATAAAAAAGAATGCAAACTATCACCCCATTTCACACCCTATACATTTTTTTTTTCAAAATTCCTAAAACACGTATTTCTTTATTTTATATGTAAAATACATATACAAAGTTTCAAGTAGATCAAAAAATAATTTTTAAATTATGTGACCTTCAACCCCTCATTTCACCCCCAAGGGGGTTAATTTCTGATAATAATTTGAAAATGGGACCACCCTCGAAGAATTCCTTAGCAAACGTCATAAAAAAATTCGAAATCGGTTTAGAGACGCCGGAGATATGCGTGATCATACATAAAAAAAAATAAAAAAAATAAAATATACGCGTCGAATTGAGAACCTCCTCCTTTTTTTTTTTTTCGTCGGTTAAAAAATAGGTGTTCAGTGATAAGTAATGCTCTTTAACTAATCGCTTTAAAATAGATAACGACTCAGCACGTCTTACTGTAACAGGCAATGCATTCCACAGACGAACACTCTGCACACAAAAGGATTTATCATAAAACATTGTAGAATGCATTGGTGTGTTCAGCTCTAGACTTTCTGATGACCTTAAGGACCTTGAGTGAGTATCACTTAGGAACTGGAAACATTCTTTAAGATAGATTGGAGTCTTTGAATTATACTTAATGGTGACGATATACTTAAATTTTATTTATGTGGTTAAAGCCAGGCGAACACGCATTGATATTCGCTCGCGTCATCTATGACATTTCGTTGAAGAATGAGCTTTTTCCATCAGTAAATACAGTTCGGTATTGGCAAAAAAAATGTCGCGCGCGTTTTTAACTTTTTACACGATACCTACAAACACACGATAGCATTACGACCTGCGATGTTCTCAAATCTCAGTTCGCAAATTGAATTAAAGTGGCTTTTTTACAATTCGCAATCAGATAGGTATGTTTGTTTCGAAAGTAAATGACCTTTCGAGCATTGAATTTAATAAACCTGATTTGCAACAAGAATACTAATTATACTGTTACTATCAGAAAATGATAAAGGTTTAAAAAAAAAAAATATCGGTTGAAACGTAATAATATGGTAATAATAAAGTTGGTTTTCGCTAAACTATTATCCCACGACTTGGTTAAGTTGAAGATAGTGTACGCACCCACTCATAAGGTTAAAATGCCCTCGCGCTGTCAATGTCATTTCGTAGCGAAATCAACTTCAACATGCTTAACAAAACACTACCGACAATATTTTATCGATACCCTTAGCAAATGCTAAGAACAGTAGATTAAGCTCGATGTGACGTCATTTGCTCAATAAATCTGACAGTTGTAAATTATAAAACTCTTGTCTATGGGGATATGCCAAGCTCGAAGAGAATCAATTTTACAAGCTTTATATTAACTTGCAATGTGTGTATGTCCGGGTGGAATCTAGCAACTGAATTTTAAATCAGTTATCTTTAACCTATTGAGCTGAAATTTGGTATACACGCTTACTTTGGATGACAATGCATGCTATGTGACGTCATTCAAATTCCAATATGGCGGATCATCCAAGATGGCGGAATAGTTATTCTTTCTGCACTACCACAGTATGGGTATCAAATGAAAGGGCTTGCTGAGGAGAATATATAAATATAAGCTTGTTTTTAAAAAGCTCCTTTTACCATAAAATTTTTTTTCTCTTATTTTTACGAAATGGTGTAATTTAATAAAACAAGATGAGGAATGGCTGCACCTGCTGTTAACGGCTATTTCAGTCAATGTCGAGTAATTAATAGCAAGAGCAAAAGTTCGTTGTGGTATTGGAAGAAAAAGCGCGTCTGGACGCACCGATTTGAGGGTTTTACTCACTCATTTGTCGCGTGATAGCGGACTCTCTCCTCGCAGAACGCGAACTAATAAATCTATCGTAATCCCGCTCCGTCAGCGGCTTGTATCTGTCATCGTAGGTACATTCGTCGTCGTAAAATTTGAATATATCGCCCGTGTCCTGAGACTGCTTCTTGTTGCCGATATAAATCAACGATCGGCAGTCCAACAGTCTTTTTGACAATTCACCATTTAATTTGACAAGTTTCGTGGTCGCAAACATTTTCTAAACTTATCACTGAATATTTACTTATTAAAAAAAACTTTCTATAAGAGTGTTAATTGTAACAAAACGTGTATTGCGATTTTTTTGTTTAATATTTTTTTTTATACCGCGATTTTGGTAAGTATTGGCATATGCGCCGGAGTGCAGAGCCAAAGTAACCAAATCAGTGTTCGCTCATTATGACACCGAGGTTAACAAGTTCAATGATATGGACGGAATTATGTGATAACGCTATCATTACAATACAATCAAAAATATGTTTAAAAAACGAATTGTTTTAATTTTAAACTATCACTCATTATTAAACAACGTTGCGAGAGGCTACCTAATGTTAGGTGGCCTACTGGTAAAATAGATAAATGTACCGAGGGTATTCGTGACAAATCTTATCCCACCAAACACATTTTCATGTAAAAATTTTGCAAATACGAGTCTAGTTTGCTTATCCTGTGAAAAAGTTATCAGATATCGTATAAAGCCGAGCTCCAAAGACTACACGCTCTAAACCTACAAGCCCTAACTTCACATACTCTACATTCTAGTTAAGCCACACGGCTTGGCCGTTTTGCTACAGTCGCGTAGATTTCATATTACTTCGAGAAAAGGTAGGTAGTGCCCTTGCGCTTCGCTTGGCTCGTCTTGGCGGATACTTTGATACTTTGTTACATCGTTGGATCATATCCAACCATATACCAGTTTATCAGAAGTCCGAAATAATACTTGGGGGCCATATAGCGCAGATGATAAGCAATCAATTTGTGCAAGCAAAATATACGTAACTAATTTAGTTTCTGAGCAATTTGTGTCCAAAGTTGGGTCGAAACTAACCGCGACCCTAACAGCTGATGAGGCGAATGAACTCGCTATAAAATTATGAGGGAGTGGTAGATATGACACAAGGTTTTTACCTACGAGCATAGTTCAATACAGAAATAAAAACCGGTCATGTTAGTTACCTAGCTATGACAAAAAAATCATACTTTATTTAAATCGATGTAAATTAAAACTTCTACACGAGCAAATTCATTTTCGTTATAGTTTTCGTGTAGGTACGGATTTCTTTTTAAACTGAAACATAGTGCGAGGCGATGAAAATAAAAAATAATAATATTAATATTTGTCTTTAACATAATCAATCACTACAATTCTCAGAATACAAGTAAGTAATGATGTAGACAATTATTAGAATTGGTCTGGCATATCTGAAAGACTTTACTCTTTGATTACTCTAATAATCATGGCCGCGAATATGTCAATGTAGTGAACATTAGCGGGCGGAATAGATAACACACACAAGGACAATTTTCGTCCATTGACAAATAGTCGGCTATATTGCATCAGCGGTGATTGGGCCAGCGCTGCAGCGCGGTAAAACACTGTGCCTTCGTGCAATGTCGGAGCGGTCCTTTGATATTTTTATTTAATAATAATAACGTAAATCAAATTATTTAGTTCCTTGCAATCCGTCAAGGCGTTAACCTGTGTTTTGAAAATGTCTCGTTCTCCGCGTAATAATGAAGTGTTTTCAAACTCAGAAAACTATGAGATGATTTTGTGCATTGGTGCGACTAACGGGAATACCGGCAAAACTTTTGTGATTTCTATTGTGTCCTCTAAAAAACGTGAAAGTAATATTTACTCAAGTGTGCAGGTGGGTAGGTAGCTACCTAGCTCATTGTGATATGTGAGAAGTGAACAAATTCCAATTAAACCCATGGATTGATACACTGCACACATGGTTCATACCTACGGGTAAATACTTACCTACTATATTATCTTTATTTCATAACAGAGTTTTTACTCTGACGATTAGGTCATTTAATTAACTAAGTGGTTACCCAGATACCTACTTCCTATTAAAATTAGTGAAGAAAATCTGTTAAACGAAAACTTACACTACAGTGCCCCTCTGCCTACCCCTTCGGGGAATACAGGCGTGATGATGTATTTTTATTTGTCACAAGTATCACGTTGTGGTCTTTGGGTGCATGCATGACCCCAATAAGCAACGAAATACTATATTTATGAGGGACGGCAATATTAACAAAACAGAACATGATAATTTAATTTTACATAGAACTCCATGTATGTTTTAGTATCAGGCGAAAAAAGGTTTTTTTTTGTAGTTCCTTATGGCGCGTTGCGAAAGGGGGCTAGACGGAAAAAATGAAGACTAAAAGTGACGACCGACACCTTTGTAAATGTGTGTGTGATTTCGATTGTTTTATTTCAAAAGAAACTTCGTTCCATCCGGGTGATGCTTGACACCTCTCAAGTTTTTTTTAATTAGCTTATTTTTTTTACCATTCCGTTGTTTACCCGATAGTCAGGCAAACTTCAAAGTATTTTTTTCGGAATTTGCCCCAGTTTGGGTGCAACTGGCATCGCCCTCAGTCCCTTGTATAGTAAATGGTACAAGTTTTGCTAACTTTGGATTCAAACGATGGATATGATTTGTGTAGCACCTTTTATTTCTATTTCGGATCAAACATGCTCTGTAATAGCATTGAAAATATAGAAAATAAATTATTGTCAATGTGCATAAACACATCCAAAACAGCAACAAACTATATGGAATTCACCGATCGAAATATACCAGCGAAGGGCGGACTAACGTTGGCAAAACAACTTTTTGAGTTCCCAAAAATAAGTATGTATTAATTTGTAGACGTTTATTGAATTTATTGACCAGTTTATGGCAGAAAGTATTTAAATTCGTATTTTATTATACAAATTAAGAGTACAAAATCTGTCAAATACTAACATAAAATAAATTAATGGTACAAAAACTTTTTAAAAACAATATTTTATTTAATTGCCCTTAGTTTTCGTGTTCGCCTCAGCCAGCCCTTTCATTTGATACCCATACTGTGGTCGTGCACAAAAAATAACTATTCCGCCTCTTGGATGATCCGCCATATTGGAATTCAGATGACGTCACATAGCTAAGCATGCATTGTCGTCCAAAGTAAGCGTGTATACCAAAATTTCAGCTCAATCGGTTAAAGATTTAAAATTCTGTTTCAAGATTCAAGTCCAAGTCCCATAACACTATGGTTGTGGAGTTGGACGTCCTGATTCATCATTCATTCGTCCTGAGTCATAGTTTAAGTCAGTGCCCCGTGACCATGGTTGCTGTAAAGCAGCCGAAACGTCGGGAAAATAAAAAAGTAAATAAACGCGATAGAATCCGTAAAATAGTTTTATTTAAATCCTTACCTTTTCATGACCGTAGACTGCTGTAGTTGATTCGTGGTGTTGTTCCGGGGGGCGGCGGGCGGCGCGCGGAGGGGAGCGGCGTCGAGTGCCGGCTGCCGCTCGGAGTGCCCGCCACGCTCGCACCGGGAAACAACCTGAAAATGTTTGACTTTGTTAAATTAATGGTAAAAAACACTTTTTAAAAAAACAAGCTTTTATTCAATTGTCCTTACTTTTCGTCTTCTCCCTAGCAAGCCCTTTCATTTGATACCCATACTGTGGTAGTGCAGAAAAAATAACTATTACGCCATCTTGGATGATCCGCAATATTGAAATTAGAATAACGTCACATAGATAAGCATGCATTGTCATCCAAATAAAGCGAGTATACCAAATTTCAGCTCAATCGGTTAAAGATAAGTGATTTAAAATTCAGTAGCAAGATTCCACCCGGACATACATTGCAAGTTAATATAAACCTTGTGAAAACGTTACTCTGCATTATGAATGGGGGGTTTGGACATATACACACCACGCTTGTCCAATGCGGGTCGGCGAAGACAGAGCTATGCGAAGATATGAATCTTTTGACATCTATGAAATATTTTCTTATACAGGATGTTTCAGAATAATACTTTGAAGTTTGCATCAGTGCATATACAACCGAATCGAATTATGTTCGAAATTCAACTATGTTTTTTTACCATTTTTTCGTCGTTATATTCTATTACTTGTAATATCTCGAGTCCTATGTAAAACTTGCATGTTTGGTTTTGTGAATGTTGGCAGCAGGGCCACATAAGTGTAGTTTACACTGCTGATTAAGGTTATGGATGTACCCAAAGGCTACAACACGATATGACAAACATTCAAAGGTATAACTCAGAAACTATAATAGTTAGATATAATCTGTCTTCACTAAGGAACTAAATATGAGCAACTGTTATGTAACCAAAATATTATTTCGGACTTCTGATACATCCTGTATATCTTTAAATCGTATGTTGGATTATTCTAACTTTTGCGAAAATATACTCCGCGCCAATATACACAGAGATCGAACGTCTGTGGCAAAAGCCACGCGCTTAGTACGCTTGCGTCACGGGTGACATCTCGAAGAAAAGTTCGTTTCGGTATTGGCAACAAAATTTGTCGCGTTAATAGGCTATAAACATTAATCTCTATTCGAGATATGTCGAAACAAATCGTCAAATTGGCTGGCCCCGTAGCATGGTCGCGTAGACAATGATTTATCTCTTTCAACGGTCAGATTCGTCGAGAATATGACGTCACACCGAGGCACGTCCAGTACAAAAAAGCTCGAAGTGACGTCATTTCTCGCCAAATCTGACAGTTGAAATAGATAAAACTTATGTCTACGAGCTCATGCAAAGGTGCTGGTCGTATTTTTTCGACATAATATCTCGAATAGCGATGATGTCTATGAAACGAAAATTGGGCCCCTGCACGAATGAATGACTTACAGCTAAATATGACAGTGAAACAGTATTTACTTGATGACGCGTCTGTAGCGGTCGGCCATGTCGTCTGCGGCGCGCGGCGCAGCCGGCGGGTCCGTGTGCAGCGCCCGGTGCGGCGCGCCCGCACACACCGCGCGCGACATCTGCAACACACCGGGTAAACATCACTCACCATATTTGTAGGGTAAGGAGAAGACGGAACTTTTATACTTCTCGATAATGCGGGGTCCTACAGTTTAAAGCTTACGGAACACTAACCAAATACATTTTATTTTATGGAACCCCATATCAAATTACTACAAACCAACACTGAAATTTATGTAAGAACACTTTTTTTAAAGAAATTTGTAATTAATTGAAACACATTATTGTTAACATAAAGATTTAATGTGAAGAATGAAATTGTTTTACTGTTTTATGAATAACTAGCTGTGCCCGCGACTTCGCCCGCGTGGACCTTAGGGAGATTACCCGGAAATATGGGTATTATGTTTTTCCCGCGGAACCCAATGCTTTTTCTAAAATTAAAGTAGCCTAAGTTACGCCTTGGAACGTCAGCTGTCTGTCAGTGAAGTCCCATTGAAATCGGTTCAGCCGTTTAGAAGTTTACCTCAAACAAACAGACAGACAGACAGACAAAAAAATTTAAAATTGCGTTTTCGTTATAGATATCGTATATACTTTCATACGCATTTGGTAAAAAAGTGTTATTTTGATATTACAAACAGACACTCCAATTTTATTTATTTGTATAGATGTATAGATTGTTGTTTTATAGTTCCGTATTATGTGTGATGAAATATTACTAAGAACTTACAGTATCCTTATTGGCCTCCATCTCCGCGAGCTTTCTATTCAAATCATTCTTCAGCCCTTGCATCAGTACGAAGTCTTTCTCTAATATTCCCTGTAAACCTATGAACAAAATAAATGTAGATAATTATAATAGTAATACATAATCACGCCTGTATTTTCCGAAGGGGTAGGAAGAGGTGCACTGCGGTGCAGTGCGCCCACACTTCGCCGATGTATTTTGGTTCTAATGTAATAGGAGGTGAGCCTATTGCCATTATATGGGCACATTCTCTCTCAATACGAGGGAGATTTAATAAGTTTTTTAAAAGTTTTTTCAATTTTTTTTTTTGTTTTGCGTACAGGATGTCTCTTCAAGATTTGTACTAACCTGCGTTATCCAGCAGCGTGTGGAGCTGGCGGTGGGGCGCGGCGGGGGCGGGCGACGGCCGGCGCGGCGCGGGGGCGGGCGGGCCCGGGGGAGGGGGAGGGGTCGACGACGCTACAAAGTTCCAAGACAAGTCGTAAGCACATTAATTTAGGTCCGTAAATGAAGAAACGTTAGTGAAACAATGTAACTAACGCGTGTGTTGGTGGTGGTGCAGGCCCCAGCGCGCGGGGCGGCGCGCGCGCAGCGTGTCGGCGGGCGGCGGCCGCGCGCGCCCGCCGCCCGCGCGCACGGACAACACGCACACGTAGTCGCAACACGTCACCAACAACTCCGACCGGTTGTACGACGTGTATTCACTGAAAAATATGATAAAATACAGTGTTTTAAGACGTTAAGGCCGTTTGTCCACCGCCGCCGTCATCGGACCGTCACCGAGAACGAGATTATTTCGGGCCGAGTTTTAGATGACGTGACGGCGATCGTGTGTCCACCGCGCCGGTATCGGTGGCTCAGTCAGACAAAACAAAAACCAGGCGAACGGCGCGGTGCAGCAGTAGTGTGTGTTTTGTACGTGTTTTGTATTGTCGGCACATCGGCCCATCATAAAATCGTGCCGTTCTAGCGGTCACGCCGATCTACTCGAAACTTCGGCGGCCGGGATGACGGTGCTCGGGTGAAGAACTTGCGGTGGACACGCGGTTATATTAGTCCATGTACCGCTACTTCGGCGCCGTCATCTAGTTCTCGTTGACGTCCCGATGACAGCGACGGTGGACAAACGGCCTAACTTTGTTCAGAAGCAACCAACTTCATTTACGCTAGGTTCTACTGTTACCGATAGATGTCGCTAGCGTGCTGGGTTAAGATTACCGTGTTACATATTCAACTAAGTGTACGTTCAGATGACAAGCGCTCAACGCGCGTTTTGATAACGCGCGTTTACAACTACATACATTTTATTCAGGCTGTACACATGCTAACGCGCGTTTTAAGACAGCGCGCGTTGAACGCTGCGTTAGCGCTCGACTGTTGTCAGCGCGCGTCAACGGGCGCCTTGAGATCATTGGTTTTCTATATTTCCGTTCAGTTGAGCGCGCGCTTTCGACGCGGATAGATGTATTTTAGGGTTCTTCAGTATCAGTCCGTCCAAAAATCGTCCGAAATGGAAACCGAAGTTTTTAATACGGAATTATTTATAGATGAAATAGAGAAACGTCCTGCGATTTGGGACATGACAAAAAGCGATTATCCAAATAATAATTAATAATAATAATTGTTTCAGCCGTCGGTATAGAATCACTGTTAAAACTGTTTCAACGTCCATCTTCAACAAAGAACTGTACTGAATACCATGACGGTCGCGGCAACGCGCGTTCGACGCCTGACTAGCGCGTGTCATGTAAACACTATACAAAAATTTTACGCGCGTTAATCGCGCGTTGAGCGCTTGTCATCTGAACGTAGCCTAAAGTGGCAGTATGTAATTTATTCAACCTCAATAAATGAGAATTACGAACTGTCGAGTTTCACCAACCTACTTTACCTAGAAGTTGTAACTACGAAGTTGACTGTTCCCTATTCTTGTTGAACCTTGAGCCTTGAACTTCTCAAAGGTATGCTTCCTTCCTTCGCTTATACTGATTTTAAGAACTCTTTCTTATGCACGAAACTATACAGACATCTTAAACTAACCTAGCGACATCTATCGTAGAGTAATACAACTAAACAACTTCTTATGAATGAATCAAAATAGGAAATCAATAAATCATTCGATCACAATCTTTCAACGTGTTCATATCGCCATCGAGAGATTATGCTAACGCTGTCATTCTTATTTATAAAATCTGTAGTGTGAACGGGACGGGACACGAGACGCTACGCAAAGATCGTAATTGCGAGATCTGCATGTTTCCCTACTAAAAAGAAGCTCACTACACATCAAATACATACTATACAGGGTGTATCAGAAGTCCGAAATAATATTTTGGGTACATATACTGTAGCTGATATGTAGATGCTTAGTGAAGACACATTATACTTAACTATCATAGCTTCAGAGGTATGGACCTTTGAATATTTGTCATAGGTATCGTGTTCTAGCCTTTGGGTACATCCTTCAGCAGTGTAAACTACACTTTTGAGGACCGGCTGCTTATTATATTCACAAAGCTCTGAACATGCAAATTTAATATAGGACTCGAGATATTACAAGTTATAGAAATTGACGACGGTAAAAAGGTTGTAAAAACATGGTTGAATTTCGATCAAATTATACCATTCGGTTGTATGTCCGATACTGATGCAAACGTCAAAGTATTATTTCGGACTTCTAAAACAATCTGTATAGAAAATGTATGAATGAAGTAGTAGAATAGGAAGAGTAAGTACTGACGGTTCCTCCTCAAGCCGTCGCTTGCCGTCGCCGACGTCCTCCGGCTGCAGCATCAGCCCGCCCGTGGAGCCCTGGTACACGCTGGACCCGCGCCGAGAACACGCCTCTGTCGTGTCCGCGACCTCCTCCTCCACCGCCTCCTGGCGAGCGGGACCTGGAGACATCACCTCAATCACCTTAGGCACACATCAATGAACATGTACTAACTAATAATGAGCCTCAAGCTTTTGTAAGTTTTTCGTCTATACACCGCCCGCCATTCGCCCTTAGTTATCGTGTTCTCCTCAGCAAGCCCTTTCATTTGATACCCATGCTGTGGTAGTGCAGAAAAAATAACTATTCCGCCATCTTGGATGATCCGCTATATTGGTATTAGAATGCCGTCACATAGCTAAGCATGCATTGTCATCCAAAATAAGCGTGTATACAAAATTTCAGCTCATTCGGTTAAAGATAACTGATTCAAAATTCAGTTGCAAGATTCCACCCAGACATACATTGCAAGTTAATATTTAAAACTGGAACCCTATTACTAAGACTTCGCTGTCCGTCCGTCCATCCGTCCGTCTGTCACCAGGCTGTATCTCATGAACCGTGATAGCTAGAGTTGAAATTTTCACAGATGATGTATTTCTGTTGCCGCTATAACAACGAATACTAAAAAAACAATAAAATAAATATTTAAGGGGGCTCTCATACAACAAACGTGATTTTTTTGCCATTTTTACAGATAATGGTACGGAACCCTTCGTGTGCGCATCCGACTCGCACTTGGCCGGTTTTTTCCGTGTTGTTAGTCACGCTGTCACTCCTCACCTGGGTGTATGCAGTACGTGCCGAACTCCACCTTCTTCCCGAGCACGCCCAGGAACGGGAACCTGATCTTGATGCTCTGCAGCAAGCACTCTTCGTACAAATCCCAGATGTGCACCATCTGAAACCGAAATCCAGTTGCTTCCAAGTACTTATTATTGCTGTAGCTGCAGTATTACCCTAGTATTTCTAGCAGGGGTAGGCTGAGATGCATTGAGTTGAGACGACATTGAAATAGAGGGTCATTCTATGCCACCTATCTCAATGCGAGACGAGTTCTCCACGCTTGTTCAGTGTGTGATGGCGAACGTCACAGGCCTTTCAAGACGTGCAAGTTTCTTTACGTTAACCTTCACCGTTAAGCGATTACTGAAAATGACATTCGTTTATGAAATTTAAAATCTTAAGAAATGCAGGCGAAAGATTTAAAAGTGCACACGTTCTACCGACTAGGCCACCTCTGCGATTAACAAAACGAAACTTAGTTACTATGCGATTGAAATGAGAATAGGATCGACTTTGCGCAATAGTGTGGTTTTAAAAAACGAATTATGACTTTAAATAATTAAATATTCTATTAGGACAATTTACTACTAATTTAACCTTTTTATTTATATTTGATGTAAGTACTATTATTATTGATATGCAAATAACTTTTTTGCAAACCATACTTTTCAAGTGACATTTGACAGATAGAGGTGATTGACATTCCTATTGTTATTTGGATCGCATTGTACTCACACAGTTGTTAGAATAGGCGAGGACGATCTCCTGCGCGGGGATGACCACGACGTCCAATAGTGGTGTGGATGGTGCGGCCGTGGGCGGCGGGCGCAGCACGGCGTAGGGCCGCGCGCCGCCCGCCGCCGCCCACAGCCGCACCGCGCCGTCCGCGCCGCCCGCCGCCACCAGCGACAGCGCCGACACCATGTGGAAGCACGTCACGCCCTGGAACACCAACACATCTCGATTATACTCCATCTACAATGATATTCAGAATGGGTACAACGACCTCGCATTATAACAATTGCTCCGACTGGTCGCGGCAACTTTAATAAACACCTCTTTAATTTAGGTATCACGGACAGCCCCCTATGCAGCCCCTAACAGGCGCAACGGTCGTCGATTTGTGGTAAAAGCCCACAAGAAGAAGATGGGTACAACAAGCCTGGAACCCTACGTCATTCGCAGTATGTAAAATTATTATGTAATCGACAGTATCATTTATAGAATATATTTATTACCTCACACAACATTAATACATATTTTTTTTAGCTTTTGACAGACCCTGGGGGGCAGTTCTCTATAGATCGACATTATCTCTAATTCGAAATTATGTCGATACAAATTGCAAAATTAGTAATTTTTTTTTGTATTGCCAAGAAATTCTGAATTAGAAATAATGCCGATCATGCGAGACTTCACCCTGGCATGGTCGGTTAGAGACCGAAAACAGTTCATAAGTAGCGGCCGATTTCAGAGATACGTTCCGCTGAACTTATTCATTTATACATTTCTAATTACACATATTCGTTTAGAATATGAGTGCTTAGTTTGGGATCACACAATGAGTAAAGTGGTGGTAAGGCACTGACCGTATTGAGTTTGAAGACAAGGTCGGGCATCTTGCCGGGCACGTGTGTGGCGCGCAGCGCGGCCCCGCGGTGTCGCGCGCACGACACGAGCAGCGCGCCGCCCCGCGAGTACCGCACGCGCCGCACGCCGCGCGCGTGCACGCCGCGCCGCCGCCACACGCTGCAGTACGACGAGTGCGGAGGGCTCGACAACTCCTGCGCAGTACAACTATCCATACTAATTTAATTGAAATGTCTGTTTGTAATGTTTACAGTGTGTTTCAGAAGTCCGAAATAATACTTTGACGTTTGCACCAGTATCGGACTGATATACAACTGAATATTATAAACATTTGATCAAAATTCGACCATGTTTCTCCAACTTTTTTTCGTCGCCGATTTCTATAACTTGTAATATCTCGACTTCTATGTTAAATTTTCATGGTCTGTTTTGTTGTCATTAACTTAGCAGTTGGTATACTGGTGTCCCCAAACAATGTAACTACAAAATAAGTTTGTAATCGCAAAAAAACATTTTCTAACAATTAATTTACAGTTTTCGGATTTCTTCCTTTGTGCTATAAGACCTTGCTTCTTGCCAAACAGACAACAAAGTGATCCTATAAGGGTTCCGTTTTTTATTGAGTTATATAACCGAGATTGTATAGTACTGTCAGTGACTCACCATCCAGAAGTAGTAGTTGGCGGCGTCGGTGGTGTGGTTGTGCAGGAGCTGCACGCGCGGCCGCAGGAACCGCACGCGCGTCACGTCGCCGCGCTCGCAGCCCACGCACAGCTCCGACGTTGACATCATGCTGGAAGACGGCCAGTACGCCAAACACTGCAAGAATACATCACCAGCCCAAGCCCTGTAGCATGACCGCGTAGACATAAGTTTTATCTCAGTCAAGTGTCAGATTCGTCGAGAAAATGAAGTCACACCTAGCCAAGTACAGTACAAAAATCTCGAAGTGTCAATTTGAAAGAGATGAAACTTAAGTCTACACTGTCATGCTTAGGGGGCAGTACAAAAGCCTAACACTACTATTGTTAAGTAGCTATAACTTCATTTTTATAGGCATGAAAATAACACCTTTTATCAATGGTACCTAGAAAATGACTAGTCTAATAGCTGCAAGATGACAATGTCTCATTTCTACACTAGTCATATTGTGGCTACCATGGATAAAATATATTGTTTTATTGCCTTAAAAACTGAAGTCAGAGCAACTCCATAACGCTACTTGCTAGGGGACTCGGAGCCTTTGTATTACATACTGTAGGCTTCGATAACGTAGCGATATTGACCTATGTATGGAGTTCGTATAAATATTACTTGATATTACAAATAAATATTTTGTATAGATGAAACTGACCGTAGGTATGCTAGGGAGTCCGGTGATGCAGTAGAGCAGCGAGTGCGCTACCGTGGTAGCGTCGTATATGGAGAGACTGCGGTCAGACGCTGACATCAGCATGTACTGAACATCCTGGAAAACAATAATCCAAATTTTAAATGTCAAAATCAAAACTGGCCTAGTGCGAGCTGGACTCGCGCACCGAGGCTTCCGTACCTTAACTGTTAAAGCACCGAGCATTATTCTAACGAAACGAAAAGATAGAGAGACAAACTTACTTTGCGGTTGGTACTGGTCTACTGGTGTATACAAAGTACATACAAAATAAGTTTGTAATCACAAAAAACATTTTCCAACAATTAATTTTCAATTTTCAGATTGTTTCCTTTGCTTGTCCTTTAAGACTTTGCTTCTTGCCAAATTTTATGATTCTAGGTCAACGGGAGGTACCCTTATAGGTTTTTTTTCTTGTGCAAATGTACTGAAAATCGCGCCATCTATTACCGTGTGGTAGAAGCTCTGTTTTCGTGGCAAAATATAGAGGTCGCCACAGTAATAATAAATACACAACATAAATAAATATGGGATGATGGATATGATGGAGGTGATAGAGATGGCGGATGACTCCTTGTTACAGCACCAGTAAGTACTTACAGACAAGTAAACAGCGTCAGTGACCCAACGATTCTTGACGCGACGACGCAATCCTGTCCTGTGATGAAACATCTGAAAATACAAGAGATTTATTTATAAAATTATTACAACGAATGAGATAATGTAAAACGTATCGGGGTAGAGAAAGAACTTCTGAGAGCAAGATTTCTGCGTTAGATTCTTCTCCTCCGCTTAGAGGAACCAGCATTTCGACAATTTATTAGTGTTTTATTAAAATGTTACAGCTATTACCTGAGCCTGCGATTTCGTCCGCGTGAGAATTACCTTAATTCATTTTTGACAACAAGACTAGTTCTACATATACTTTGTTATGCAAACCACAGTTAATACTCTTACAAAATTGTCTATGAATAAATTATTGTTAATTAGTAAATGTTATATGTTTACAAGTATATAAAGATTATATATTAGCAAAACGGCAGAGTAAGGCCCCTTCGACCCTACCTAACTGATTGAGCCATCCTATATTGGTATGTATTGCCTGTTCAGCCAATATACTTATTTATTGAATATATATAGTGACTGTTGCTTAAATAAATTATTGAAATCATAGATCATTAATCAGCTTCCCAGCTGTAAAAACTTTAATCTTACAACAGCATCCCAGCTGATTCTTATAAGAATTATTTCATTTATAGAACTAGTCTTTAAATCAAAGAGAAATCTCTTTGTTATTATAACAAATCAGTCATTTGGACAGTATGAGATCCTTAGGAGGCATCTGAATTCATAGTCATTTAATCATTATGAAGTACAGATATATTATAATAGATTTGATCAGTAATAAAATATCTCTTCCATCTAGCGAAGAATTGAGAAATCTCTTTCACCTATTTGAATAGAGACAATGGGAATACAACCCAAGTATTACCAAATCTATGAATATCTGCATTATATAGGTATGCTATCTGATAATTCAGTCAGTAACATAAATCTTCTCATCTGTAGTGAGTTCATTATCAACAGGGTCGATAGCCCAAGTATAGCCAAATCATCAAGATTTATATATAAAAGCATTTCAATAGTGGGTATATTATTATATTAGACTTCTCTGTCAGAATTTATCCATCCAGACTCTCAGTACTGCACCGAATTAAAGATAAAAGTTTTACATATTTCATTCACATAGGTTTTTTTAATTATTTAATAAGATTCATAAAGAAACTACACTCATTCGTAAAGGGAATATGGAGAAGAATGAACAAGAAACTCCATGTATAAATATTAACATCCTGCTAATCAGTATACTCTTTGAAACTCACACAAATTTCCAAGAGGTTATGAGACGCCATTTTACGAAATCAACTACTATATACTAAAAGCACTTTAAGCATCAAATCAGTAAATTATATCTGTTATGTATGGTCATAAACTGTCGGTACGTATTTCAGTACATTATGCAAATAGACAAGATTATACATAAAACAACCGCCAATAAGTTAGCATTGAAAAAACAATGAGAAAACATACCCGACCGGACGGAACACTCTCAAGGGTACTTGAAGAGTTTGTTCCTGTTAATTAGGTTTAATATCCCCTCATATGTCGAAGACTCCTCATACAGGTCTCAAAAACACTACTTAGTTCCCTGCAGCATCTTTTATGTCCAGAAAACTCCTATTTCAATCTCCGAAACACAACCCGACGCTTCACGTCTCGCGCCATCCTCTCGAATACTCTGGCCAACCTCCTAGACATGCGTTCGATATATCAAAACGTAACTCATATCGGATATGTGTTAGTTATCATAACATATCGATATGCCATCCCACATAACCGATATGACAAAAACGTTATTGTATCGATTTATTCAAAAAACCTATCCATCCATTCGGTTATAGTTATATCAAAACTTAAAACTGCAACGCATCGATGCGAACTTCCCAAACGGTCATAACGGTAACTTATTCGCTACCACTCTTTCTAACAACATATTCTTTCACTGGTGTAAAAGGGATGAAGCGAATAAGAGATAACTTTAGTTATGAGCGTGTTCGCGTAGCTACCGGCGTGGACCTTATCTGACTAGCAATAAAGTTTAGTTTCTATTGTCTAGTTACGATAACGTTTTTCAAGTCCATCGTTTGGCGGCTAGCGGCTACGGCTACTGGATATTAGTGAGACACCTACTCTACAAAATAGAACTACATGAGGAAGTAATAAGGTTGAATTTGAGTTATTACAATACAGATACATACCTATTATAAAAGGGCTGTAATAATTTTTTTTGTTGTTTTGTGCGTTCGACTTTATTTTGATTAGTGTTTTTATGATAGTTGCAACGGTGCAATTACGTAAAAGGAATTCCTTTCGTATTTCTATTTTTTATGTGTGTATTTAGTTATTAGAGTATAATATTTAGTTTGTGAATAAAAATATATTAAGGATAAATTTGAATTTTTCATACAAAATGTCGCGCAAAGCTAGTGAGATATATGGACTCATTTTGATAAAGAGGACAATGCCGTCGGTCTGGCTGTGTGTAAATATTGCAATCAAAAGTTTTCGTACAAATTTAAATTCCACCGGGAATTTCAAATTCTCATTTAAAAAGAGCGCTTAAGTCTAATAAATGCGTCTAATAAAAAGTAATGTATATGTATTGATAGATTAATAAATAAATAACTTTAAATAAGAACATAGCTGTACAGTGTACGTTTGCGTTCGTTGTTAGTTTTCGCATCTAAATATCATGTTTACGTTTGCAAACCGTTCTGCTGATATCGATATATGAAAACGGTTTTCTATATCGATATGGAAACTGTATATCGGTTAGATAACCGTTTGCGGAAAAAACTGAAAACGCCCATGTCTACAACCTCCGAATACCAATTTTATTTCCCCAGTGTTGCCAGAACGTAAAATCTCAAAATGACTTAACTAAAGTATTATTTTATACAATTTATGATTCGTCGATAGTCCCAATGAACCGTATCCGTAATATTTAAGTCATTTAGTTTATCGATGAATTAGCTTTCGAATTATAATATAGTTTTTGAACTTTATATGATTTACGACAATCGAACAATCTCTGAGTATAATAGAAACTTTTTTTACAGAAACATTACCTAAAGCATTGATTTAATAATTATTTACTTGTGATAAGCTAAATGCCAGATTATACCATTGTCCGTACAAATTACCTATTCCTTCCCAATCTCCCGACATGTTGGAAAATCCGTCTAATCTGACAACATTTCTAACGCGCTTGATGTTTGTTCACTACCAACACGAAGAATGTTTCACTATTCATTATAAGGACATAGCAATCATTTTAAAGAATTCTAATAATTAAGTGCCAGAATATTTATATTTAATTTATCGTTAATATATTAGATTTATGATTATACAACTTTAATATATTTATTGAACCTTTGCTCAGTTTTGTCATAAAGGGAAGACAATTGACTCTTGTCGATGATTAAGATCACAGATAATTTATATGTTACCAAAATGAACGTATAATTATTTCTTGTTATTATTGATGCGATTGTAGTACAATTTAACATTTTAACTAAAAATTTAATTTTGTTAATAATCAAAAAATTATTGGAATAATTTGATAATCAAATGAGTAGCGCATACATTAACACATACAACATAAATTAATCCTTTTGAATTCTCAAGTTTCTTACTTAATAGTGCCATACCTAATTCTTTTGGGCATTTCTAAGTATAAAATATTAATTTAAAGATTTTCCTTTTATATTTGAGAAGGCTGAACCGTTACAAGCAGGAACATTGTTATTTTTTTTAAAATAAAAAATATTTTTTTTACTAAAAAAAACTAACTACAGCCCTTTTAACGTCCCACTGCTGGGCACGGGCCTCCCCTCAATGCGAGGGGGATTCGGGCCATAGTCCACCACGCTGGTCCGGTGCGGGTTGGCAGACTTCACACATCGAGAACTAGTCAAGTTCCCTCAAACGTGCAGGTTTCCTCACGATGTTTTCCTCCACCGTTTCATAGCAAGTGATTTTTTTTAATCACGTCAGACTAGGCAAATACACACTTGAATTGGCACCGACTTCAAATGTAATGAATTATAAGGTTATTTTTAGCTTTTTAGTGCACCTAGGTTTTTGAAGTAGATTTTTAGTTTGTTAAAAATATGCAATTGCCTGTTGTTGTTCGTTGAAAATATGCAAGTATTATCACCTCTTAACAGCCCTTAAAAAGTAAAAATTTACAGCAAACAAAAAAAATCAGAAACTCATCGAATTGAGAACCTCCTCCTTTTGGAAGTCGGTTAAAATAAGTTACTCCTTGTAAATAAATAAAATCTAAAGCATTTAGTTGAAACATTTCTGTTATAAGGATAGGCTGAACTTTAAGTGTGTGCTGAACTTACTTCATAGGAGTGTAGCAATTGTAGGTCCCCGCTGTAGACGCCTACTCGACCGCCTTTAGACACCGCCACGTAACAAAATGAGTCTGCGGTCTCCACGCACACCATCTTCACTATCGTTTCTCTCTGAAATTAAATTAACAATTAAATATATCGGTAAACAACACATACTCATCGTATCCAGGTGCTGCCTGCTCTCATGGCGTTGCTGCTCCTGAGAATGTATTACTCATAATCCTTACTATTTATCATTTTAAAAAAGAGTAACCATTGAGTTTCTTACCGGCTCTTCTCAGTGGAAGCAGCATTCCGAGCCGGTGGTAGAATCTGACTATTTGTAAGTGCTTTTTGGCCTACACTAATAAAAAAAAATTGATTTTGAATTTGTATCATCACAAACTAAACAAAGCTTCCACTATAGGTACTTAACAATGGACTGGGACCGACCCCAGTTACACGCAGACCATGAGAAATTCCGAAGAGGTAATTTCAGAAATTTGCCATAGACGGGAATCTCACCCGCAACCACCTAGTGCAGTCAGCCGAGCGATCTACGTTCGAACCTATAGACCAAGCCGTACCCAAATAGCAACCTCCTGGATTGACCACCCTATCTAACTAGGTTAACTAGGCTAGGTGCAATAGAAGAGGCGACGCAATAGAAGTGACTACCTACTCCGCCTTCCTCGACTCGAGAGGGCCACCGACACACCCACACCAGCCTCAAACAGACACCGATCTCGCCGGCGAGGTCGAGGAACCCCCTCTTCCGCTCGTAGGTGCATCTTTGCACCTAGGAGCGCAGTCACTACCTCTCCCCTCACGGTAACTGCCCAAGCCGAGGTCGTGCCCTCTGTGGCGCCCTTGAGCTAGTTGCCACCCTTTTCCGCCCTTAAGACCTTGGTTGGAGTGCACTCTGCGCTCGCCACTCCTCCGGTAAAGCTGTAAAGGCCACCTCACGGACAACAGCGTAGTCCTTTCAAAAAAAGAAGTTACTACTACTACTAGCAGTTGTTAGTTACCTTACAATGCTGAAGTCTTATAATAGCAGCCTCAGAGACAGGTGTCCACACTTCAGCTCTCGATCTAGTCTTCCTGGCACCGACAGCTACCAGCCTGGCCACGAGCTGCCGCCACCAGACCTTGCCGGTACCGAACCCGTCTAGCAGCTGGAACAGCTTCTGGGCGTGGGTGGTGTACTTGTGGTGACCTGTGAACATATAATTTACTGGTACATGAGGGTTGCTGCTATTTTTTTTTATTTTAAAATGAACTCTGTATCCATAAATATCGCCAGACAACACATACTTATCGTATGGTCCCAAACTAAGCAAAGCTTGTACTGTACCGTACAATGGATTGGAAATTCCGGAAAGGCCAAGCCAAAATTTGCTTGCGCTTTCAACGTCATTACATTGAAGAATTAACTTTTTACACGAGTTAATACAGATCGTTTTGGTATAATCAAAAAAAAATTCCCGCGCGTTTAAAAACGGTTAATGACGTCAGATTTGTTATATTCAAGAGTAATGTATAATACTATCAGCTCACCAAATATATGGTCGAGTGTGGCTACGAAAGTGTTCTGGTCGAGCCACAGCGCGTCCTCTGGCGGTGTGGCGGCGGCCGCAAACTCGATGCCCTCCTCCGCGGCCGCGAGACGCATCACCTCCTCCACGCGTCTGCAAACAGGGGGACAAAATTTGGAATTTATGTTGAATTAGATAGTGTCGATCTTGCGAGAATTGCCCCCCTGCACGCTTAGCATTACACTCTGCCGACAATGTCTTTCGACGACTTAAACCATATGGCTAATGTGCTCATGTTAAAGCCAGTAGATAAAGCTCGATGTGAAGTAATTTGCTCGATAAATCTGATAGTTGGAAGGGATACGTTTGTCTACATGGTCATGCTAAGCCCGCTTGATGGGTCATGTTTCAAGCACTTCGCACTTCAAAACACGCCCAATTAAGTTTGTGTCAATCCCAAAAGGACCTTTTATGAATGAAGCACATTTTTAACCAACCTCAAAAAAAAAAGAAAGTGGTGAAGTAAATAAAATTGAAGTGTCTTTGCGTAATGTCAAATGTGCTGTCTACTAAATGCATATGAAAGTATACAAGTATGTTTGAGGTATGTTTGAGGTAAACTCCCAAACGGCTGGACCGATTTTGATGGGACTTTCACTGGCAGAGAACTAATGTTACAAAAGATAGTTTATTTTTTTAACAATAGGGTTCCGCGGGAAATAACTAAGTAAAACACATTATTTCCGGGTCATTGTCATGGGATCAGCTAGTGTACCTAATGTAGATAGGTTACCTGTTAATATCCTGTGCCCGGCTGCGCTCCTTGTTCCTGCGGAAGGCTCGTCGCAGCCGGCTCAGCACGGGCGGCGTCAGCTTGCACATCAGCTCCAACGCCAGGCTCTCCTCCTCATCATCACTGTAACCATCATATCGCCGTCTCACTCACACACTGCGTGTTAAAGGTCACGTGACCTTTATTTCAAAGTCAAACGAGGTCAATGTTTGATTAGGTACTTTGAATTTAAAGTCATATGGTTTGGGTGTCTAGTCACCCGCGATCAAGAAGTATCTTAACCTAGACCTTAAGTTAAGATGACCTTCAACTTGACCTCGTAAATTTCACCACATTTCGACAAATCACCTACTTACTTTCAATGACGTTTTTTGCGTGAATGGTATTTAAAAACTTCTATAAATTTTGGGATGGGTAGTTAGAGCACTAAATTAAAATTCAAGAAAAAATATTCAATTCAAATTGATTTCCTTAATAATAAAAAAAAAAATGTTTAAGAAATACGAACCAAGATAAGCTGTCGTCAGACAGACTTCTGACGGAATAACTCTTCTCAAATATCTCCGAGCACTCGTCATTCAATGATTTTTGTGATTTTATAGACATCGTGATACGGATATTAAGTTTATAATAGAACAAAGTAAAGTTGGTTTTCTGTTTTGTCAATACTTTGGTTGCAAGGCGAAGTAAACACGCGACATAACTTCCATCTAGTGGCAAGTAAGAATACTAATACGTGAAGTAGAGACATCTAGTATTATAAACTAAAACAACGGACTGAGCATTCTATACCAGCAATGTTGAAAGTTTTGTAATTACTTTAAATACTGTCTACAAATTATATATGTGCCTACTAATAACTTCATGTAATTACTAGAAAATTATTAACAAATATCCTTGTAAATTATTTTTACTATCAGTGTCATCTAGTGGGGAATAGCAGTACCTATAGAACAATTTGTTGATTACATGGAGTAATCAAAAGATGGCGGTACTAGTTTCAAAATAAATAAATATATACATCATCACGCCTGTTTACCCCGAACGGGTAGGCAGAGGTGCACTGCAGTGCGCCTACCTTGGGCTATAGTCCACCACGCTGGCCCGGTGCGGGTTGGTGAACTTCACATGCCTTTCTATAGACGTGCAGGTTTCCTCACGATGTTTACCTTCACCGTTTCATAGCACGTGGTAATCTCGGATGAAAATGAGATACGCGCTTGAAATCCAGAGGTGAAAGCCGGGGTTTGAACCTGCACACTTGGATCGCAAGGCGTGCGTTCCACCACTCGGCGACCACTTACAATCAATTTCCAGAACTTTCCCTAACATTAAAAAAACAGAAAATCAAGGAATTTGCTTATATGTTCGACAGCCATTGATAAGTAGGTATCTAGAATGAATACCTATATAATTATTTGTAGAAATTTAGTTACTTGCAGTTATAATTATTATAACTGCCACACCGGCACCGATTTGAATAAGTACGTAGGTCCTTCTATACTTCTATTTTACGGCTAATAAACCTCTTCTATAATAGGTACCTACCTAGATATAATAAAAAATATCACGTATTTTTTCTCCGAATGGGATGAGAGGTGCACTGCACTGCAGTAGGTACCTACACCCACACTTCAATACAATAGGAGGGCGAACCTATTGTCATTATCCCGGCCGGGCGCATTCCCCCACAATACGAGGATGATTTCGATCATATTCCACCACGCTGGCCCAATACGGAATGGTGAACTTAACGTCTTAAACGTGCAGGTTTCCTCGCAATGTTTGCCTTCACCACGCTACTAGTTATTAACAGTATTATTACCAAGTTTACAAATGAATAAGTGAAAATTTCTTACCTTTGTTTGCACGCGGCTTCCCGCCGCCATTACGGCATGTTGAAGTTAATCTTTTCAAATCTTCACAATCGCCGCAACTACCGCGATTCCAACAACATAGTTCCAATTAACGTTTAATATAAACATAATATTGTAAAAGATTTTGCGAAAATCAATCAACTTTATTAATTAATTAATTAAATAAATATTTTAGAAAGGAGCTCGCGAAACTCGACCGCGCCCAACTGGAGGTCTCAGGTCTGTCTGAGAAAATGAAAGAGGGAAGGGCGGGCGTTCCGTACTCCTACTTGTCAAATGAATACCCGTTTACCCGTTCAGACGACACATAGTGATTGACCTGACCACTAATCATTTAGCACTTAGTTAAGTGTATTCGATGACTGATTAGTATTGAATTGCGTAATCTAGTCTTAATATTATTTTATATTTAATCCGCAGTTATTTTTTAAATTCCATTTATTTGCAAATACTGTAAATATAATACTAATTACTAGGTATACTGTAAGTGAGTACTAGGTATGTACGTAAATAAATATATTGTGAGGCAATATTTTATTCATTACTAGCTGTGCCCGCGACTTCGCCCGCGTGGACTTTAGGGAGATTACCCGGAAATATGGGTATTATGTTTTTTCCCGCGGAACCCTAATGCTTTTTCTAAAATTAAAGTAGCCTAAGTTACACCTTGGAACGTCAGCTATCTGTCAGTGAAAGTCCCATTGAAATCG
Source organism: Ptilodon capucinus (assembly GCA_914767695.1). Taxonomy (NCBI): domain Eukaryota; kingdom Metazoa; phylum Arthropoda; class Insecta; order Lepidoptera; family Notodontidae; genus Ptilodon; species Ptilodon capucinus. The sequence continues at coordinate 8,551,695 of OU611830.1, read as the reverse complement.
GTTCAGCCGTTTAGAAGTTTTCCTCAAACAAACAGACAGACAGACAGACAGACAGACAAAAAAAAATGCGTTTTCGTTATAGGTATCGTATATACTTTCATACGCATTTGGTAAAAAAGTGTTATTTTGATATTACAAACAGACACTCCAATTTTATTTATTTGTATAGATGTATAGATTCATAGTAATCAATCATAATATTTTTTAGATTTTGACGGTTTGCCTTTGAATTTTTATTTTCTTTCTACTAATCATTAGTAGATACGTATTTGCGCTAGTATACAACAGGTCTTCGAACCATAGATTATTTAGCTTATGACCATAGAGTAAATATCGATTGAGAAATAATTGACAAAGGTAGATACATTATCATTATAAAACAAAACTTTTTAAGTAGGTACCTATTTAAATAATAATGAAGGTTTAATAATTCTAATTAAGTAGGCACCTACTTTAACATAAAAATATTGTGCGGACATGTTTCTATATTTTACGATGCGGGTAAGATGTCTGATAAAAAATATTTACCAACCCACAATATTAATACCTACTGTTGTAATATGTGTGGTAGGTAGATACACAAATCAATAATCGATATTTTGGTTATTATTTTATTATTTTGCCAACCCAGGTAGGTAGGTGCCTACTTAATACGCAGTAATTCGTGAATGCTTAGAAATTCGAATCAATATATTACGAACAGTAAGGCCGCGGACTCATTGGAGCATTATAACTAATGTTTTTTTGTTTTAATGGCCTCTTTCCATTGATTGAAAAACCGGTCAAGTGCGAGTCGGACTCGCGCATGAAGGGTTCTTCTCATACGTTCTTCAAAACAAACTGTATTGATGCAAAAGTTAATTCTTCAACGAAATTACCTACATTCACAGCGCGAGCGAATTTTAACGCGTGGGGGCGCGGCGTCAACATTTTTATCAATACCAAAATGAACTCTTTGCATAAATAAACAACGATTAAATTTCTGTGGTCAAAGGTAAGCGATCTCGAGTTTAATTTCAATAAAGTTTCGTTGAAGAACGCTTTATCTATGAGTGAATATAGTTCGTTTTGGTACTAGCAAACATTTTTCACCGCGCGTCTTGACGCCCCAAGTTTATGCTTCTAGTAATAAAACCCACATGGAACATTTCTCTATTTTATTGTATTGTATGTATAATATAGTAATACTTAATAACTAGCGTTTAATATTAAAACGTAGGCTATACAGAGCACGGGCGAGCGAATTATCGTAATCAAATAAAATATGAATTTTTCTATACGTTTTAATCACTCAATCCTTTACTTACGCAAGAATGAATAGAAAATGTCAAACACAATCATTTTGATTGATATGACTTAATAGTGTAACCATACATTTTTGGGACAGTTACTGTAAAAAACGTTCAGAAACAAAATTTGAATTTCACATAAAATTCCTTTGGTGTTTGTAAATTAGTATACAAGTTCCTTTTATACTTAAAATTAAGAGACTACATAAAGTAAAGGCTCCTAAGACTTAAATAATAATTAAGCATTATTAACGCACAAAATAAAGGAACGGACGGAAAAAATACGATAAGAATGTACAGTAATCAAAATAAATTAAAATTTCGGGAGCGTATTGTAAAAAAAACTTAATAGGAACTATCAACCACTTTCAACTAATAAAAACATATTACTAGATAATACAGTGGCCGCAAGTTTCCAATTTTCATTGCCTATTGTATAAAATAAATATTTATATTAGCTGTACCCACGCCACGTACACATAATTCTCTTTCTCGTACGGACTGATTGAAATTTAATAGAATAAGATAAGGAATGGAAGCACCAGAAATTAGCGGGCGTTCTGTCAGAGTCAAGTAATTAATAACAATAACAAATTCAATAAATACACAATAGTAAAAAAATATGGGCGATGAAGTAAAAAAGATGGCGTAAGCATGTTGTTTGGCTTTTCCTTGAGAACCATTTAATTTTATTTTAAACATTTGTACAATTGAGAACCTCCAACTTTTTTGAAGTCAGTTAAAATGTTATACGAATTTAACTAAGTAGGCTATGTTAAACGTAATTAAAGTCGCACCAGCGATATCCTAATATCCAACTGTGCAAAGCAATTAGGGATATTTTGAGTTTAAATTATGTTAATTGTACAGACACGGCCATACACCTTGACAGTTTTATAATAGTTATCTAGCTATACAATTACACGCATAAAACTTACTTTGGATTCAAAACCGTATACAGACACGAGGACGTAAGGTCTAGACAGCTTCACTATTACTTAATTGTAGTTTTTCTTTTAAGTTTACATTGTATACCGTGTATTTTTTATTTAAAAATATCATCAAAAACAAAATTAAATAAATACATTTACTTTCATCACAAATATAAACCTTTCAATATATTTTTAAAAATTAATAATAATATGAATATGATTAGAACACAAAACTATTGTAAAATGTTTTCTAAATCTAATACTAAAACTGAGTTTCACTTAATCGGTACTTACTTGAGTTTATGTAAACTGCTTTACAAGTGGTAGGCATAGGTACATACAAATAGTTATTATCACATACCTACTTACACTCTTTTACAAAGTATATTATTACATTTGGCTGTAGTAGTTACTTAAATATCACTTGTAAATGCATTTCATCATTGGCATAATGAGCTCTGTCGATTTGAACAACAAAATAAACAAATTTTAATATGTTATTAAAGAAAAATTTAAACAGAGCCCATCTGATTACACACCAAAGTATAATTTTAATGTTTGACAGATTCTACATTTAAATTTGGAATGTTTTTAATCGATACCTACAATCTAAGCTCGGTTATCGCGAGCTTGCATTAATACACCAATGATAACCGCCTATTCAAACTGCCTATTAATACTTTATAATGGTTACTTATACAATAGATATCTTATCATTTAAACTATAATTTATTATTGTACGGATGCGTATACATGTATTTACTTGAATACAGCTCATAATTTTATCGTAAGTAGCAAAATGTCTCACGTTAAATTTCAAAAGGGTCACCCGAGTTTATTGACTTAGGAACTGCAGCAGTTCTAAAATGGTCAATTTCAGCAATTCCTGTTTAGGAATTCACTTCCTTTATTTATGACAGATCCATAGAAATTCAACTTAGGTAATCGAATTCATAACAAATCTTGGTTTTCATCAGATTTTAATCACTTAATTAAAACAAAAAAAAATGCATTTTCATTGAAAATATGTAAATAACCAACAGTGAAAAAAATATGTCCACATTATTTTTGTCAAATGATTACTTGGATAGGAGACATTATTATTTTAGACCTACTAAAAATTCAGAAAATGAATTAGTTTACGATAAATTGTCCCAAATGGCTATACGGAGGCTTTAAGGAGACACGGATCGATACGTTACGATGAGATTGGTGATAATTATTTCATATCGGCCTTGACGGAGGTTTGATAACTCTATGTATGTAAGGTTACATGGCGAGTGACCCCTGGGACCTTACCACCATATTAAAGTATTGTTGTTTAAAAGTAACTGTCAATTTTTGACAGATTTCGTACTGAGTTAACTGTCAAAAACTGAAAGTAAAATTAAAACATTGGTGCAAGACAGGTAGTTAGGGGGCAGGTCGATGGCCGGCACCGCGCGGTCAGTAGACGGGGCTGTGCGCGTCATAGTTGAGCTGCAGGTACGGCGGGATGGCGGCCGACAGCTCGGAGGCGCGCCGGCGCAGCGCCGCGATGCTGTGTCCGCGCCATACCTCCTCCTCCCCCGTCTCGCCACCTGTACCTACCCACACACATACATCACACATCATGTCTACCTAGTTATACTAGTGACCGGACCTAGCACGCATGCCAAGACGAAACAGAAATAAATCACGGTTGATGTTGCTCGCTCACGTTCACTTAATTCATAAGAGATTTTTTTTTTTTTTTTTTTTTTTTTTGTGTTTCATATCTGCAATCAGTCCTTAGACTATAAGCGGATAGGTGGTGTGAGAGTTGGCGTGATGAGTGAGCCCTCCATTGAGAACACTACTCTTGTTTATGAGGGTTCTACTCCCTCTCGTGTAGCTGTAGAACAACCTGCCTCTTTAGGCGTCTGGGATGGTTTTGGCTTTTTAGCTGGGCTGCCAATTGGTTCGGGTGTAAGCCAAGCCGTTGTTGGTATGCATGTGAGGAAGCTCTAATTTCTTCCTTCACTGTGGTCATTTGAAGGTTGGCATGGATTTCACTATTTTTAATGAACCAAGGAACGTTGGATATGGTGCGCAACATAATATTTTGTGACCTCTGTATTATGGAAATATTTGAGTTGCTGGCGCTTCCCCATAGTTGTATTCCATACATCCACACTGGTTTTAGAAGCGTTTTATAGATTAGGAGCTTATTGTCTGTTGACAGTTTGCTGTTACGTCCTAGCAGCCAGAGCATGGTTTTATATTTCATGTTAAGCTCGTCTCTTTTGGATTTAACATGATTTTTCCAGGTCAGTCTTCGGTCCAAATGGAGGCCGAGGTATTTGACTCTGTCAGAGTGGGGAAGTGTGTTATCGCCAAGGTGTACATGGGGACAATCTCCTTTTTTTAGGGTGAATGTAATGTGAGTTGATTTGGATGCGCTTGCTTTAATCTTCCATCTATTCAACCACTTGTTTATTTCATCCAGCCCTTTCTGTAGGATACAAGATGCAATAACTGGGTTTTTGTTGCTCGCTAATAATGCGGTATCATCAGCAAAGGTAGCTGTGGTGACTCCCGTTACTACTGGCAGGTCTGCCGTGAAAATTGTGTACAATAAAGGGCCCAGCACTGATCCCTGCGGGACGCCTGCTTTAATGTCATGGAAATCTGACGTTTCTCCTGATACCTGAACTTGAAAAATCCTGTCTGTCAGGTAAGACTGCATCAGCATATGGTAGCTATGTGGTAGACATTTCTTGATCTTGTAAAGGAGACCTTTATGCCATACCTTATCGAATGCCTGCTGTATATCAAGAAATGCCGAGGAACAATACTCCTTATTCTCCAGTGATTCTCGGATTTTATAGGTCACCCGATGAACTTGTTCGACTGTTGAGTGGGATTGTCGAAACCCAAATTGATGGTCAGGTAGTATTTTGTCTTCAGCTAAAATGGGCAGTATCCTTTGCAAAATAATTTTTTCGAAGATCTTGGATAAGATTGGTAGGAGACTTATCGGTCGATAGGATTCTACTTCGTTTGGTGGTTTACCTACCTTGTGGATCATTATTATTTTTGCAACTTTCCACAGGGCAGGGAAGTGTTGTACTCTCAAAATACCGTTATACAGGGTGGTCAAGTAAACTATTGCCTTATTTGGTAATTGTTTTAGTATTTCCTTTGTTATCAGGTCGTATCCAGGTGCTTTTTTGTCTTTAAGGCAACTGATCTTTCGCCGCACTTCGGTTACTTTTACCGGGTGAGGTGGTAGCGCCATCTGATACGGTTGATTCAAAAGATTTCTCACGTCTATATGTGTCTCTAGATCGTCTGTTTCATTGGGTGAGAAAACAGCAGCCAGGTGTTTGGCGAACACGTTAGCTTTTTCTTGAGCGGTTTTAGCCCAGCTATCATTGCTTTCCCTTATGGGTGGTATAGCTACCTGAGGTTTGTTGTAAGCCTTAGTGAATTTCCAAAGGGAATAGTTAGTGGAAGCCTCAGGCGTAAGTGATTCTAGTTTAGCTTGAAGTGTAATGTCGTGCCATTCTTTGAGGGACGTTCTTAATTCTTGTATAGCTTTGTTAAGTGCTCGTTTGTCTTCAACATTTCTACTCAGGTGCCATACTCGACGTAGGCGCCGTTTATCAAGAATTCGGTTTCTAATTTCTAGTGGCACGTTTGTAGTTGCGACGCGTTTTTGTGTTTGTAGAGGCGTAGTTTTCCAACAAGCTTCTTGTATGAGCATGGTGATATTTTTTGTTGCCTCTTCGATGTCTTCAGGACACGTAAGAGCAATTTTTAAATTTATGTTATCCTCTAGATATTCACGAAATGATTCCCAGTCAGTATGATTACTACATAGTTTGAGTGGACTCTCAACTTCAATCACCATAGTGCTAACAGTTAGTAATACGGGTGTGTGGTCTGACGAGCCATCCAGGCATGGTTCGGCTCGAAGATAGTGACTGGATAAGCCCTTGGTTATGAAGAAGTCCAAGAGGTCGGGTATCTTATTCGGATCTGTGGGCCAGTATGTGGGTTCACTTGCTGATATCGTGCGCAAGTTAGTTGCTGTCACACTAGCCTGCAGCTGTCTGCCTCTAGTTGTGGTCAATCTAGAGCCCCAAGATGTGTGTTTTGCGTTCCAATCACCGCCAGATATGAATCTGCCGCCCAAGGTGCTGAAATAGTGACTAAACATATTTTCCGATATAGTATGTTTGGGGGGGCAGTACACAGCAGAAATGTTGAAGTAACCACAACTGTCCCTCACTGCAATCGTAGTTGCTTGTATATACACGGTCTTAAATTCTGGTAAGATATCGTGTTTAACAGTATCTCGGACTATGATTGCTGTGCCAGCATGTCCTGTTCCATCCGGATGGTTTGTCATATATGTTTTGTATCCTCGGAACTTTACATTGGAGGTGGTGGTGCAGTGGGCTTCCGAGATAAGCATAATATCGAGTTTATGTTCGTTTAATAGGAGACCTACGTCATCCTTGTTTGGAGCTAGACCATTCGGGTTCCAGGTGGCTACACGTAATGAACCTATTATTTAGATTTATTGAGCAGTGCGGTTATGAGTTGCATTAATGTACTCATGTGTTGTAGGATTAGCTCGAACTTTTCATTTTGTTTTATAAGCAGATTTTCTAGCGTGCTGTGCTCTTGGGGTTCTGTAAGAGTAGCTTCTTTTGTGGAGGTTTCTTTTTTCGTGAACCATGTTGGTTTGCTAAAGTTTGCGGAGACTGATTTATTTTCAGTTTTTTCGGTATTGACATTTGATGTAGGTTTGTCGTTTCCAAGGATAGCGAAATTTGAAGTTGTTAGTATTGGAGCGGTATTTCTCTTTGCAGGTCGTGATGTTCCTGTTCTTCTTGCAAGGATTTCTCTATACACCTCGCATCCTTTATAATTGGCGGGGTGAGGTCCGTTACATAGTGCACATGTTGCCGGAGTGTTTCGGTCACGCTTGGTGCATTCTGAGGTTTTATGAGAATCTCCACATTTAACGCACCGAAAGGGCCGCATGCAGTAGTTTTTTGAGTGTCCATACTGTTGACACCGCTGGCACTGCACTATTGATTTTCTCTTCTTGGGATCTTCTATTACGACTGAGTGGTGGTATACATATCTCAGTTCCTTTACTGCTTTGTTGTTTGGTCCGGGTAGAAGATTCACAAAAAATGTTGATGTTGCTCTCTTTTCAGGCCCATATTTTGCATTGACTATTTCCCCTACCACAGAGTTTCCAGTACTTTCAATTGCTTCCACAATAGCACTAATAGGAGTGGAAGGGTGGAGATTTCTTATCACAATCCGATAGTTTATTTGGTCTTTTCTGGTAAAGGTGTGCCCAATAAGTCCCTTTTCACGAACCAGAGAAATAATCTTCTTATATACTTCTATTGAGATGCAGCTTATTCTCATTTGATTACGGTTCACTAACTTGAAAGTAAACTGGTCACTTTCTGCGGCTGTTCCCAGCATCTCGGCAAGTTTGCTTACATCTTCCACTCCATAAAGGACTATGGGGGGAGGTTTACTGGGTTTCTTTACTGTATGTTCTCCTTTTTCGGGGAGGTCTACTGGTAAGTCTCTAAAGCGATTCGTGATATTCATACATTCCGGAGATGGTGTCTGGACTATTTTTCTCTTTTTACGGTTGGCGTTCTGTGCAGGTACTCTTTGCCATTCAGGCGGGCGAGGGCTTATTGGCCTGGAGGTGGACTCTATTAATTTGTTGTCTGCTTCCGCATCAGGCATACGACTCATGGAGGTTGGTGTTTTATGTGAGCATCCTACCGAGGAGCTTCTCTGCCTACTAGTGAACAGGCTGGGATGGAATGCCTGCTGAACCATTCTCTTGTTGCCATTGGTATTTACTGACATGGAAGTCTGGTTACCCACTTCCATGCAGCCTTCAACTACTTGTTGGACTATTTTTCGACCAGTAGCATTTACTGTCGAGGTAGCCTGGGTATCTACTACCTCGCAGTCGATATTTGTGGTAGAAATTTTATCAATTATGCGGCAACACTTTTCCAAACATCAGACGACATTTTTGTCGAAAATCAAAAATATTAATTTGTTTGAAGGTAGGTGGTAGAAAAGTTGGATTTTGCAAATGTCACTTTTTCACTTTAGATAGTGTTTTTTGATGGAATCACTAGATATTTTTATTGGATAATGATATCCCACACTATACACTTGTTTAAATTCACAATGTTATGGTTTTTACGTGCGAACTAACTGTTTATCACATTTTTTAACTTTTTCTTTCAGCAGCACTTTTATGCGTGTTGACAGATGACAGATTAATCAATCATTAATCAATCAATCAATTCATAAGAGATAGACAATATCTACTGAGTTTATGATATAAGTCTTGTCTTGACATACGTGCTAGTTCCACTGGTCTCGGAGTCTACAGACCGCCCTAAATCCCCAAAACGAATTCTCCGAAGCACAAAGAGAAGTGCTCAGTTATAAATGCCAATAGTGATCACTTATTCAAGTAACACGAGGGATTCCGTATTTAGGCACGAGGTTAACGTATTTCTTTTGATATATTTTGTTGTATGCTCGCTACCGTATCAAGGCATAGCATCGCAAGGCATCCAGGCATTATAATGAAGATGCATAAGGGCAAACTCCCAGTGATTTTGCCCTTGTGCATGGACGGGTAAACTGGTAACTAGCTAGTTTGAATTTAGCCCTAAACTTCGGAGGTTTTTAGACTGGCAGTCCCAATTGTCATAGTAACATCTCTTTTCTATCGATAGAGGATCTAGGAAGCCGATGACAGCTGTACATACATGCATACATGTTGGCATACCTTGTTTTATGAAGTGTTAGTAATGGTTGTTACCTGAGGCTGTGGGTGAGTTGTTGTTGGCGCAGTGTGCCATGTGCGGCGGCGTGGGTGACCCCTCCAGCGGCCCGCCGGCCTGCTGCCCGCTGATGTTGTTGCAGTATGACATCATCGTGTCCCCTGGAAAGAGATTACATTTCCCGTCTAAGCTGCATTGCCGACTAAAAATCTAACTAACCACACAGGCTGATAGAAAGGAAATAACAAATAAAAGCCCTTCGTCGAAGCACCGCGAGATACCTACTGCCTGGGGCGAGCTATAGTAGCTCCGATCTCTATGTTTATTTGGAAACTTAAAAAGTTGTTCCTGCAGGTTTGCAAGATTAAAATTTGAGCTAAAAGTGTAACTACCATAAAGAGGTTATATGAAGTAGCACTTACCGAGTGAATTAAGCGGATAGTGTCCCTGGTATGGCTGCGAGGAAGCTACGGAGCTGATAGGCAGCGAAGGGTTCAGGTCGGCTGCGAGCTGCGGCAGCCCGCCCGCGCCAAACCCACCCATCGACACACCGCTTTGCGACAATTGCCCGAGACCTGGTAGTGAAATACTCAAATATTATACAGTAAGGTATACTACTATCTTCGGTTAGGTTACCTCACAAATTTTCAAATATCGTCTTTCCATCTTTCTCTTAAAAATCTTAACTCTCTTTTTATATCTCAATCAAGTTCTGTTGTGACTATATTTTTTGGGCCACTCACCAGCGGGCATAGACCAGGGTCTGTCGGCGAAAACGCCGGGACCGCACATGTCGCCGGCGCCGAAGGGCGGCAGACCGTGCGAGGGGAGCAGCGAGCCGGGCGACCGAAACACGTTGGTGCTCTTCTTGCGTTTCTTCCACTTCGCGCGGCGGTTCTGGAACCATACCTGGACGGCAAAACGCGGCGTTTGATGGCACATCAGTGAGTTGAATACTGAGAACTAAGGACAGTGACTTCTATCGTATCGATCTGATACCTAATCAAGTTTTAAGGTTTTGAAACCAAAGAAAATCCGGTATCTAGTATGTTGATCACGGTTCTCACGCAACTAATTTCGGCGACTATGTCAAAACAATGACATACGCCTAATTCTTAGTAGCTTTATGCAACCCCTTTTATCAGGGTGACCAGTATATATACCTTCCGAGGTACGTCTCCATTTATCAAAGGTCGCGCGTGTTAGATGGGCGCGTCAGTCTTGGGATTATCCTCAGATCGTGCGTCATTTGTCACTCCGCACGGGGCGCTCAGTTATTGATTCAGATAATACAAAGATGGATATTTATTACGTGGTTCACAAGGACGTAGGGGAATTCCAAAGTCTGGGGAATTAATAATGGTCGTATAGATAGACAGAGTAAAGTTTAGGTATAAAGTGCAAATATATATCTAGGACCCAAATAAGATTTGACTGTGTTCTACTATATAACCTAGCCACATATCTGGCCATTAATTTATGTCGACAATCATGTTAGGTCTTTTCCTTAATTAATTTGATAAAAAATAACACTCTAAGCTCAATGCTCGTGTCTTAATTTTCCTTTAATTTGCAATGCTATATCGAGGATTGAATCTGGAACCTCTCGGTTACGAGTGCGGACGCTCTAGCCACAAGGCTATAGACGTTTAAGCATTTCTACTAAGTTACCAATTGTGTGTATATAACAATTGGGAAACATTTCAGGGCCGTGACTACGATAACATGTTGCGCTTGAAGCTTTTCCCAAAAAGCAAAACATCTAAGGGAAGACAATACTGTCTTTATAGTCTAGTCTAGTTTGGTCCGCTCATGAATAATGTTCCATTCTATTAGGTTTTTTTGGAAATAAATTATTCTTATTGTTCTTATTTTTATATCTACAATTAAGCTACTATTACACGTTTCTAAACGCCTTGTACAATATAGTAGTAACATTATGATAGTTGAGTGTTTTTAAGAAAATTGTTTTCTCGTGTGCAATGTGACCGCATCACTGCAATTCCATTTTGTACAAGTCTCCAATCGTTACAAAGTGACCAATGTGTGAAGGAGACAGGGAACGAGCGAGATGGAGACAGGGATCGAGCGAGAGGGACGGGTGTACTCATTTGGCAACTGTCACCGGCAGCGCTCCATTATTTATGGCGTCAGCGTTCGGGAGCTCAGCTTTTGTTTCTGTTTCGAATTTCCCTAGATTCCCATGTTTAGCGTAAAATAAAATGAACATTCATTTATTTCATGACTTTTGTATTCGGCCGGTTAATACATGCCCTGTTTTTATATCGTTAAATTATCGTCACAGCGATTGATAAATTACGTTCTAAAATTAGTCGGGTATTCAATCACTATAGTCGGGTATACACACTCTAAAATCAAAAGTTAGTAGATGTAGGGCGGTCAGTGCCTAACTGCTAATAATGTGATTTGAAGCTAATTAATTTACTGTTAATAAGCGGATCGTTGGAAATTGATTGAACATGCCTGCAGGGTCAGCACGCACGCCAACAGTAAACTAGTGCCATGCATTGAAACGCACCGAGTCGTGTACTCACTGTCTTATTTCATAACAAGCCACCCTCTATCTCACTTATATTACGTATCTACTCTGCAACCAAATACGTCCGGGAAAAGTATTTCTCTTCTATACCCAACAGTAAAGTTCAAGATTCTTGGATACCTTGAAACTAAAAGCGCCATTCGAACATGCGATTTGAGGAATACGACGCAGCTCTCCCTGGGGGCGGTTGATCCCTGCTATTTGTAACTACTGACCACCGTTGGGGTAAACCCAGCAAGTAATACTTGAAATAGGAGATCGTCTGGTCAGTATTTTGGGTATTGGACTTGCATACTTTTAATGTCTGGGGCGTTACCGCTACCTCCTGTTATTCCAATATTACCTGTTAATTATTGTCAGATTTTGTATCATGTGCTAATAAATGAAAGTCCCATACATACTTATGTATGGTATTGAACATAGCCCTATAAATAACTGTTCTGCTGATTTCAACATAAACGTTCACGGCTAGATGACATATGAGTTAGCATTGATAAATCAAGTTTTAACAAGAAAAGGATGTGATGAAATACATTTAAATAAAACAATGTAATCACATCCTGCGAGTTGCAACCAAATAGGCTTTGCACAATATGCGTGACAAAATATCCGGCTGAAAAGTACCCTGACTCGTTTTAGGTATTGGGAAATAAAGGTATTGACACCCCAGCCCCGCCGGCCAAGGGTTTTATATATATCTCACCAAAAAACCATTTAGTAATATGTGGCGAGTAAATTAACTAGACTTAGTGTGAATCAACACTCTGTGTTTGAACATCAAGATTGAATTTCCGTGTTGAAAAGCAGTACATTGCCTTTAGAACTGCTCATAACAATAATCTTTTAAAAATACGTTAGTAAGGCAACACTCGCTACACTTTGACATGACAGGACATAATATTTTGAATTTGGTATGATATTGGTTTGGTATTTGAACTGTGTTGCAAACTAATTACTAGATACCACTACTATAGCTCTTTTTACCGTCCCACTGCTGGTTACGGGCCTTCCTGCAATGCGAGGTGGATTCAGGCCATATTCCACCAAGCTGGCCCGGTGCAGGTTGGCAGACTTCACACATGTATCGATCGAGAACTAGTAAAGTTCCCTCAGACGTGCAGGTTTCCTCACGATCCTTTCACCGTTTCTTAGCAAGTGATAAGCTCGGATGAAAATGAGATTTACACATAAAACCCAGAGGTGTGAGCCGGGGTTTGAACCTGCACACTTTGATTGTAAAGCGTGCGCTCGACCACTCGGCAACCAAGGTGATTAAGACTTTTGAAACATGCAACTGCGACCATGGCGGGTATTTGTGCAATTGGTTCCATGCGTAACCCATGTGATAGGGCGTGAGTATGGTGATGTTTCACAAGCGCGAGGTGTACGGTGCGCGGGAGTCGTGACGTGGATGTTAGCGGGCGGTGTTTGCGCGTCGTGCGGCCGAGGGGCGCGAGCGTGCATCGGGTTAGGAGGCGGTGGAAGGCATAGACGACAGCGGGATTAACCTGTTTACTATCTAGATAGAAGACGGCATCACACCAAATAAATTATTTCTTTCTTTGTACCTATTAGAATGTTCGAGTATAATTATTTTCTAGTATTGGGGCAAAAGTGCTGACGCTCACATGGCGTTGCTGCTTCTGTAAATATTATGTATTACTCACAAACTTATAATTATTTTTATTTTTAAAAGAGCGACCGATGAGTTTATCTCCGGTCATTCTCAGGTTTGGAATGCAAGCAGCAGAATGGTAGAATCTGACTATTTGTAAGTGCTTTTTGGCCTACACAAATAAAATCTAGGCGTGAAATAGGTAGTTATGCGGACTGTTATGCGGACCGTATCTCTGTTCAGGAAAATTCTTTTTAGGGTTGCGTACCCAAAGGGTAAAACGGGAACCCTATTACTGAGACTACGCTGTCCGTCCGTCCGTCCGTCTGTCACCAGGCTGTATCTCATGAACCGTGATAGTTAGACAGTTGAAATTTTCTCAGATGATGTATTTCTGTTGCCGCTATAACAACAAATACTAAAAACAGAATGAAATCAATATTTATTGGGGCTCCCATACAACAAACGTGATTTTCTTGCTCTTTTTATAGATAATGGTACGAAACCCTTCGTGCGAGAGTCCGACTCGCACTTGGCCGGTTTTTTATCAATATAGGTTAGGTAGGATTATGTCAAACTAATATTACAAATCTATCTCCAAACAGTCGATTGAGGGTTGAGAGTGAAAAATATATTTTGTGTAGCGATGAAACGAGGTATTGATTTTTGCATTCTTTCTATGACATTTGATACATGACTCATTGACGCTCGTAACTCCGCCGGCGCTCATGACCGGCGCGTGCGCTTTTCCGAAGCGCTAATACATAGAACAAACACACCTCTCACGGTAGCGATGGAGTACCACTCACAGTGTACGGTGCCTAACTACAATACCATTTAAAAACCTGTTGTACAGGGTGGACCAGAAGTCCGAAATAATATTTTAGGTACCGTAAGTGCGGGTTACTTTAGCTTTGGGGGGAACTTTGGCTCAAAACGGAAAAAAGTTTGAACTTCTCGCCTCTTGGTGATGACAACAATCGCTCTAGTTCGAGACATCTATTATTTACTAGCTGTGCCCGCGACTTCGCCCGCGTGGACTTTAGGGAGATTACCCGGAAATATGGGTATTATGTTTTTCCCGCGGAACCCTAATGCTTTTTCTAAAATTAAAGTAGCCTAAGTTACGCCTTGGAACGTCAGCTATCTGTCAGTGAAAGTCCCATGGAAATCGGTTCAGCCGTTTAGAAGTTTACCTCAAACCAACAGACAGACAGACAAAAAAAATTAAAATTGCGTTTTTGTTATAGGTATCGTATATACTTTCATACGCATTTGGTGAAAAAGTGTTATTTTGATATTACAAACAGACACTCCAATTTTATTTATTTGTAGTATGTAGTATAGATGTGTATTTATTGAATTTGTCCTTGCTATTAATTACTTGACATTGGCGAAATACTCGCGCTAGTCGCAGGTGAAGCCATTCCTCATCTTATTCCATTAAATATCATCATTTCGTTCATTTCGTTAAAAAAAAAAAAAAGTAAGTAGTAAGCTGTAAAGTTTTCGCGTTACACTCTGCACCCACTGGAGCAAACGAATCAGCTTGACTTGACTTTTGTTGAAAATGTACTCTGTATCAATAATCATTAATAATGAAATTCTGTGGCAAACGCCAAGCGACGTGTCAGAATTCGCTCGCCTAAATGATGAAAATTTATTGAAAAATTTGCGTCTACTATGAGTTACTTGAGGCGCCGGTTTTGAAAGCGGAGCGAGAACATTTGCAGACATGACTCCTAAAATAATCCTACTATTGCATTACCTACTATTGCCACAAAAAAACGTCGACCGAAACGAAAGCGATGATTAAGATGTGTTAAAACTATCTATACAATTATATTTACATAACACTGAGTTAGACTTGTTTTGTAGCAGCACACGAAATGTGAAAAATATTTTAAGTAATCAATCGTCACTACTATTATAGTTATTATTTGCCAGCAACAACCTTAGTTCTTATAAAATTGTATCGATGCAGATTAGTTTACTTGCATTTTTTTTTCTTTTTATTATAATTGTTAAGTTTTATTTACATGTTTAATACTTATACTGTTTGTCGTAACATTTCCAGCCTGTATGTGGATGCTTGTAATTGGCATTTGCTTATTTATGTTTGCTCTACTTTGTAAAATTAGCCGTAAGCTTCCCGAAAAAAATAAAATAAAATAAATAAATAAATAAATAACGACTGATAGGTACGCAACGCGACGACGAAGGTATGCAACCTTTGGAAATAGTAGTGCAATCATTGCTAATTTTATACTATAGGCCCACAGGTCTATTATGGCAATCGCCGCAACCCCGGTATCCTTATTCTACATGCGTTTATCTCGTAAATATCAATTTGTGATGGGACCGATCGTATCACGTGTTCACGCGCGGTGAACGGAGACTGAAACAGTTTATCGAGGTATCATTGAGACGCTGAAATAAAAGTGTTATGTAGATTCGATAGCGTAAGTAGTTAAATTAACAATTTGCCAGATATCGGTGTCGAATCTGTAAGCAGAAAACTAAACTAAATGTATTATCGTCCTTTTTGCGATTTTAATGTGTAAGAAAGACAGCAATATTTTGTGTACAGCAATAGTTGTAGTTTGTGTACAACAAAATCTTGCCTTTTATAGCAGGATACTATTGTTACTTTCAACTTTATATGATGTTTTATACAACTCTGTGACTGACTATATAGTCATACCAATATTGGTATCTACGAGTTCTTAGTTTCAGGTTACAATATCTACAGAAAACTGAATAAAAATAAATTATGTCAATTAAAGTGACAATTGCAATAAAAAAAGTTGTACGTTATACCACTATGAGTGAATGGTTTGTACATCAATTGCAATTTGTATAAATTAGGGCTTACAGGTACACCTTGAGCACCCTTTAGTTAATTACACAAATAAAATTACATTTAAATTAGCAATTTTCTAACAATCGCGTTTACATAATAACGTCTTTTTAATTTTGCCAAGAGTTCCTACATAAGGAATAGGGAAAACCTTCGTTGTGTGTTGAATGGCGGTTCTCCCCAGGTCGAGGCGCGAGGTACCTATATACTTAGAGAGGTACATAGCGGCGGACACCGCTCGATACACACACGCGCAAGCGTACACGCCCGGGGACCTGCGCTAGTGATGCCCAATGTTTATCGATAAACTTGAAAATAAATGTCTAGTTCAAATTCTCTTTTACAAGTTTTTTTATATTAACTTGCATTGTATGTATGTCCGGGTGGAATCTTGCAACTGAATTTTAAATCAGTAATCTTTAACTGATTGAGCTGAATTTTGGTATACATGCTTATTTGCATTCTCAGCTATGTGACGTCATTCTAATTTCAATATGGCGGATCATCCAAGATGGCGGAATAGTTATTTTTTTCTGCACTACCACAATACTGTGGTATCAAATGAAAGGGCTGGCTGAGAAGAACACGAAAACTAAGGGCAATTATATAAAAGCTTGTACTTAAAAAGTTTTTTTTATCATTAATTTTCATCCGAGATTACCACTTGCAATGAAACGGTGAAAGAAAACATCGTGAGGAAACCTGCACGTCTATAGAAAGGCGTATGAATTTTCGTAATGAATCGGGTTTATTAAGTTATTAGGATAATTTTCATAATCTAGAATATGTAAATAAATTATGGACAATTAAATAAAACGGATTATCGATATCCTGAATAACCGGCCTTATGGAATCCCTAGTCATGAGCTGGGGCGGCGCCGCCCGCCCACCCGCTGCGCTTCCGGTCGTGCCGTCCTATACCTACGTAGGCATATGAGTTTCACAATTATACATTCACTGAACTCCCTTTTATTTTTATAATGTTTTTTATTGTAAGCATGGCATAAGTATTTTAGTTTAATAAGCGTCAGGTGACAGTGGTAGCCGAGTGGTCGAACGCACGCCTTGCAAATCAAAGTGTGCAGGTTCAAACCCCGGCTCGCACCTCTGGGTTTCATGTGCGAATCTCATTTACATCCAAGATTACCACTTGCTATGAAACGGTGAAGGAAAACATCGTGAGGAAACCTGCACGTTTGAGGGAACTTGACTAGTTCTCGATGTGTGAAGTCTGCCAACCCGCACTGGGCCAGCGTGGTGGACTATGGCCTGAATCGCCCTCGCATTGAGGGGAGGCCCGTGCCCAGCAGTGGGACGTTAAAAGGGCTGTAGTTAGTTTTAAGCGTCAGGTACCTATTTTTAGGGTTCCGTACCCAAAGGGTAAAACGGGAACCCTATTACTGAGACTTCGCTGTCCGTCCGTCCGTCTGTCACCAGGCTGTATCGCATGAACCGTTATACAGTCTTACTGTTGAAATTTTCACAGATTATGTATTTCTGTTGCTGCTATAACAACAAATTCTAAATAAAACATAGAATACAATAAATATTAAAGGGGGCTCCCATACAACAAACGAGATTTTTTTGGTCGTTTTTATAGATAATGGTACGGAACCCTTCGTGCGCGAGTCCGACTCGCACTTAGCCGGTTTTACATTTTATTTAAAAATTATATAAAAACTCATTAGGTGTATATCTCATTGGGTACACCATTAGACAATGATGTCAATTCTGTTGGTTACATACAAAATAGTTAAGTTGTAGTTTGTCAACAACAGAATAGATCAAATCTAGAATTGACAGCACCAAAAGTAACGCCGTCTTGCTCATCATACATTGCGGCCGGAAGAAAGACGGTAATATGCTTAATTTAATTTGGTGACAAACAACAATGACACACCATTAACGACATTAAATTCATCAATAATGAATATTATAATTCACCAACAAAGGAAATTGTCAAGATTAAATGTGTGCTAAAGGAAAATAGTCTTTAAAGTAAACTCGTTTATTAATTCTACGTTAAGAAGTGTCCAACTCGGCAACAAAGTTCACATTTATGAAATGTTAATAAGGTTCGTGACGCGCGAGTTGCCGCCGCCTAATCCGACGGATCCAGACTTGTCGCTAAATTGAATGGAACCTCTCTGAAACGTTTCATTAGCAATTATATTAATGTTTCAACCCTTTCTTAGTTACGCCTTAACTTTGTCGCTTTATAGTATCGTCGTGACGAAAACAGATATAAGTTGACGATTTTGGAAAAGAGTTATCCTCGACACGCAGGTAATAGCTACCAAAATTAGTGATGCTTTCTAATCAGTATCTCAGTATTAATCAATACTACTTTGATATTTGGACAGTTAACATAACGATAATTAAAATTTGCATAATCCAATAATATTATACTGCTTATCAGCGCAAAATTTTGTAATTTGGTCACGCTTCTGCGCGATTCATTCATTCATCCGGTATTTGGTTCTGCTTAAGATCAGACGTACCTATAAGAGAAATAGCTCAAAGAGATGATTTCCATTGTTTTTGGTTGATTTAAAACCATTGTGACTCCAATCTATTTTATATCACTCTTGAAAAATCTTATAATTTGAGTTGTCGCAAATATTAGCATTCCATGGTAGCTGATGCGATGAAACAATACCCTCATTAATGGATACACCATCATAGCTACCCTTGATCATGGCATTTGTATCAAAAGTACCAGGGCGTCATAACGCGCCGGCGATGGTCCCGCGGGAGGTTTAATTCCGTTTGCGTGTAACTGTCCCGCCACTGACGCAGTACACTGAATGTACGCTAATGTTGCATTTCTTTTTAAGGGGGTGAGTTCTAAAAGAACTATAGGTATACTCACGAGATATGTGTACAGAAATAATTGCAAATATACCGATATCACAATATTGTAGGGGAGTGTACGTCAATACTATTTCTACTAAATAACAATTGAAATGTGCCAAAGAACTGCTTTGCGATACTAATAATGGAATATGACAAAACTACCATCTTTCAAAACAATATAGTTACTAAAACATAGGTTTACTAGTTCTAAAATACAAAGTTAACTTACTACTACCCTGTAAAAACTAATGGGTACAATCGTATAAACTTTATAACATTAGCGATGCATATACCCAAACACGGATTTAATTGAGAGTTGTAATCCGTGTTAATAATAGAACAGCTGGTGGCCCCCCTCGGCCGCAGTGTGATAGTACAGATTTAAAAGTCAATATACCAGCGGGATTACCCGTCGGACGGGGGTGGATAATTAGGTGGTAACCCTAGCCAGACACCATGCGTAGGAGTACTCCTAGTTAGGGTACCATAACTATCTTATTTTGCTCTGAATTGTCAAGAATCCACAGAACTTAGAACCTCGTAACACTAATTCCTATCCTAGTTAATTTATTACTTTAATTCTTGCACAATTAACTCGGAACTTAAGCTGGCTGAAATAGAAAGTAATATTAAAATAATACTATTAAGAGATTTGGTGGTAAGGGTCCTGATGATAGTAAATATATAATATAGCTATCTAGGTCTCCTACCTGTATAATTATTACAGGTCATTGGTTTTGCCACAAAAGTACCTATATCGTTGTTAAGGGCTACTAAACTTCTAGATCTAATACCGACTTGATTGAGAAAGTTAAAAGGGTCTTATAGTTAAAAGCGCTAACGTTATCACACATAAACTAAGATATTTAAATGTACTTCTAGATTTGTAAGATATAACATGTTCAAATTCGTAGTTTTTGTGTAGTGCTTCGAAGTATCAGAAACGTTGAAAACGGTTAAAAACTGATATTTCTAGCAAAATTCGTTTTAAACAAGTTGTTTAGTCACCGAAGCTAAAGCATCTCATGGTTATAACGTATGCACTAGATAGCCAGCAGCAACACTCAGAGTTGTTTCAAATATGTGAACTCAAATTTGTAAATAATATAATGATTATCATCCTCTTTCTCATCGGTGATAAGTTTGTTTTTACTTTTAAGTATGTACCTTTATAATTTTTTCGCCTGTTTTAGATCATACCAACATTGTTCTCATCCCGAATAGCCATTAGGAGCAGCGACCCTCAATCAAAACTAGCAACATAACTAATGATGCTATTTCTTACCTTCCCGGAGTCACCTGGGAGCGTGCACACTGACCCCAGCTAATAACCTCGGTGTTGCCACCAAATTAACTCCCGTTGATCCTCAATACAATTTTATTGCAAATGGCCCCGAATAATGCTAAATCACAGCTAAATCCCCATAATACGGGGTACGGTTTTGGGGTATATGTTTTTTTCGATGGCAACATTATCTTTTATTGTGATAAGTGTTTATGCGACTGTTAATGCGTTATGAATAATATTTGCTGGAGTTTTAGCGAGTTTGTTTCGTAACTTTATTATATTTACCTACTTTCATACAATATTACATTCAGTTTGTAACATATTTAAAAAACTGCCCACGCTACGATACTTGTGGACATTTCTCAAGCGCAGGCATCATTGTCCAAAAACTAGGTGTTGTGAAAGTGTAAATGTTTCAGTCCATACTCGTTCGTGCTATTGTATCTAGAATTAGTGCAACATTGGCGTCGATTCTATTGGAACTAAACTACACGAAACTAAACGTTTTGCCGTCGAATTTACGGCCTACGGTAGTGCAGTGGCGAAGTAGATTTTGATATAAGTACGATACGACCAAATTACATTGAGAAAGTGACTTTATAAATTGACCGCACAATAAAATATTATTACAGCCCATAGTGATTAACCAACGGAAAGATTATCGATGCTTCGACAATCGGTCACCTGTCGATCGATAGTCCGGCTCCAGGTGTTATAAACATATTATTTTATGTTTAATCAAACAAAGAGCCGTGCGTGATTCATCATTCAATATTAAAGACGTGATTATGTTTACTTTCATTCACTCGCTATACAAGACCTGCCTCTTTACCACTAACTTTTTAGCAGTGTTGTTTTAATATTACTTTGCCTTTTTGACAGTTAATTTAGTACAAACAAAACTGACAAAAACTCACTCATATTAAATTTATATTGCTTTCAGTGGTGCGTATATTGGCCATTCTAAAGCCAGCTTTGGAGAAGCGAAGCCATAGGAAAATGCTTTTAAATGCCAGAGCATTATAATTCTTCCCCGTCTGATATATTACCTATCGTCAAATCAGGCTGCATATAAGTAAGTTTACTGGTAACAAATCTCACTAGTTGCGAAATTACGAATATTTAAAGGGTTGCTTAACTGTTTTTTCATAATATGAGAATGATCAAACATTACACGTTCCGCGGGACTAAGCGCCGGGACTAGACCCTAAGTTATTGCGTTAATAAATCTTAATACGGCCGCCGCGGTGGGCATGCTAATGCTCCCTAATGCAGGGGCCGTCACACTCTTCCACAACTCATGATATTTTTAGGTTACCGCAGATATCTATATGTTTGCATTTTGTAAGTCTTTGACAAGAGATTATTAAACTTTAGGTCAATTTAAAAAAAAAAATATTTTAGGCAGATTCTATTTCTTTTACGAAATGATGAAATATAGTGAAATAAAATGTGATTACACCCGCAATTTGCTAATATTGTGCCAGTTTAAAACTCAATAAATACACATCTATACTTATAATATTATAAAGCTAAAGAGTTTGTTTGTTTGTTTGGTTGAACGCGCTAATCTCAGGAACTGCTGGTCCGAATTGAATAATTATTTTTGTGTTAAATAGTTCATTTATCGAGGAAGGTTATAAGCTATATATCAACACGCTACGACCAATAGGAGCGGAGCAGCAACGAATAATGTGGCAAAAACGGGAAAATTCCCGAACATGAATCGGGTATTATAGACTTATAATCATAGACTTTATAACATCACTCTACGCCAAAGTAACTATTAGCGCGGGTGAAACCGCGGGCACAGCTAGTTATAAATAAAATTGGTGATGAAGGTGTCAAAGATGGCGGATGACTCCCAGATTACTTGTTTTGTTTGTTTTGGAAATTTGTAATACAACGCGATTACAAATTTCCAAAAACAAAAAATAAATTTTTAACAAAAAACTAAAACCGACTTCAAAAACCTAGGTACACTAAAAAGCTAAAAATAATCTTATAAAAAGAATCACGTAAATCGGATCATAACTCGCAGCGTAATCGGTGTACATACATAAAAAAAAAAGATACCTGCCGAATTGAGAACCTCCTCCTTTTTGGAAGTCGGTTAAAAATAAGACACGAAAGGACTATAATAAATTTACAAATGAAAATTAAACTTAAGGTGAAATAAAAAGGCTCGATGTTAAGTAAACAATTTTAGGATTGTCAATCGTATCCAGTACCCAATTAACGCATCTCACAAAACTACTGAAAAAGTAATACTCTACGCAAATAAAAGAACGGAATAATTAATGATAGAAAAAGATTTCCCATGTAACGGCCCGGCGACCATTTTAGCTGTCTAATCGTCGAGAATACCGAATGAGGGGACCGGGCGAGATTTATTTTTATCGATGTCGGCACCGCGCGCGGCGTGTCCCATCACTACGGTGATACATCTTTTTAATAATGAAAGGATTTGGTAAACAAAATGCGAATCACGGGCGAGGGGGCGCGCCTCGCGACAATATCATTTATTTATTTTTATTTTATAGTGCAGCGCTAAAGCGATGATGTCGTTCATTTTAAATGAGTTTGACGACTTTTGAATTGTGTTTCATGAGAGTATTCAAGTTGTTTGCATACGAGTAGAGTTAACTTTGAATGATGGGCATTTTATAAAATTTACAATTATTATTATTTACAAATGCATATTATGTAAAAAAACTTGAGAGGTGTCAAGGGGACACCCGGATGGAACGAAGTTCTTTTTGAAATAAAAAAAGCAAAAAAACCGAAACCGAAACCGGAACCGGAATCGAAATCGAAATCACACACACATTTACAAAAGTGTCGTTACAACTTTTACTCTTACACATACATTTACAAAAGTGTCGTTACAACTTTTACTCTCACACACACATATTTTACAAAAGTGTCGGTCGACACTTTTAGTCTTATTTTTTTCCGTCTAGCCCCCTTTCGCAACGCGCCATAAGGAACTACGTTCCAAAATAATAATTGACGGCAAAGCAAAGATACCGGTACGTCCAGACGCGCACTGCAAAATGTTTGCCATTGTCAAAACTGAATTGACATATAGAAAATGCTATTTTTGTATCGGAATGTAATGTACGGGGAAAGCGAGTGGTGGCGTGGCTTTTACCACAGAAATTCAATCTTTATGCATATTAACACAGAGTTCGTTTTGGTATTGGCAAACATTTTGATGCGTGACTTGTGTCGCCCCAGTGTGCTAATATTTATGCATCAAGTTAAAGCGTCCTGCTGTTCGTGAGAATGGGCTCAGTCCTTTCAAAGCATCTGAGTGAGCCTGTTCGTGAAAATGGGCTCAGTCCCTTCAAAGCATCTGAGTGAGCCCATTTCCAAAAGTCTCTTTACTCGACTACGGCGAAGCCAAACGGAAGGGTTGTGATTTTTAACCGACGAAAAAAAAAAAGGAGGAGGTTCTCAATTCGACGCGTATATTTTATTTTTTTTATTTTTTTTTATGTATGATCACGCATATCTCCGGCGTCACTAAACCGATTTCAAATTTTTTTATGACGTTTGCTAAGGAATTCTACTAGGGTGGTCCCATTTTCAAAATATTATCAGAAATTAACCCCCTTGGGGGTGAAATGAGGGGTTGAATGTCACATAATTTAAAAATTATTTTTTGATCGACTTGAAACTTTGTATATGTATTTTACATATAAAATAAAGAAATACGTGTTTAAGGAATTTTGAAAAAAAAAAATGTATAGGGTGTGAAATGGGGTGATAAAGTTTGCATTCTTTTTTATGTATATCTCCGGCGTCACTAAACCGATTTCGATTTTTTCTATGACGTTTGCTAAGGAATTCTTCGAGGGTGGTCCCATTTTCAAAACATTATCAGAAATCAACCCCCTTAGGGGTGAAATGGGGGGTTGAAGGTCACGCAATTTCAAAAAAATTTTTTGATCAACCTGAAACTTTGTATATGTATTTTACATACAAAATAAAGAAACACGTGTTTTTGGAAATTTGAAAAAATAATATTTAGGGGGTGAAATGGGCTGATAAAGTTTGCATTCTGGACTATAGCATATCTTCGGCGTTAGTGAGCCGATTTCGAAAAATCTTTTTTTGTTTAATACGGATAGTTAACAAATATCGAAACGATGGGATGGAAAGGGTGGAGGGGGGTGAATTCATTTTTTGGGCTGTTATGAGGTGCTAATACTTGCATCTTTTCACAAAATAAATACTAAATTCGCCTTCAAAAACCTAGGTACACTAAAAAGTTAACCTTAACTACCTTATAATTCATTACATTTGTAGTCGGTGCCAATTCATGTGTGTATTTGCCCAGTCTGATATAGATTGGCACCTACACCATGATATACCTACGCCCACGTGGACTTTATTTGGAATTATACCCATTTTTAACCAACGAAGAAAACAGAAGAGGTTCACGTTTCGACACGTATTGGTTAGGGTATAACTTCGAAGTTGGTCCTATATAAATTAGGAACAAAAATCCTACCCGAAAGGTGGGAAAATAGGTAGAGATTTATTGTTAATTCTCAAATTTTAGTGCTGAGTTGTGTATTACAAAAAAACAAACAGTAGATTCAGATTAAGTAGTAGATTTTAGCCACAAAAAAATATAAAATAAAAACTTTTTAACAAAAAATTAAACCGCCGAAAATTTTAAAAAGCAAAAAATAATATACCTTTTTTATTTAACCTTAATAACAAAGTTCTTAAACTAATGTAAGTATACCTAAGTCATTTTGAGTCGGCGCCAAACAATTAATGAACAATAAATTTAAAGAAATAACCAAATGAAATTAACAATGCAACGTGAAATCTTCAGCGACAAACATTAACATTCCAAAAAATGTGCTCTCCGTACGACCACTCGCACACATTGTGTATCGCTATCTCGCTGTGTATAGCTGTCTCGCTGACGTTAACTTCGTGAACGCTCGGCATTTTCCAGCGAAGGTGCGTGTCGCGCCGCGCCGCCGCCGCGCCGCCGCCGTACATCACACTTTACTAAATTAATTAATTTGCTTGTTTGGCGCCGACTCAAAATGACTTAGGTATACTTACATTAGTTTAAGAACTTTGTTATTAAGGTTAAATAAAAAAGGTATATTATTTTTTGCTTTTTAAAATTTTCGGCGGTTTAATTTTTTGTTAAAAAGTTTTTTAGCAGACAATGTACGAGTATGTATGGGACTAAGCCCGCCACACATTCCCACCACTGTTACCCCTGTAAGCCAGGATCGACAGCGGTGTCCATTGAAAACACCGAGGTTTGACCCTCGGCGAGTATGTATGTCTTTAATTTACGTATGTTCCTCCGTAGCGCCTAAACTGTTTTTGATTTTGATAAATAAGGTGTCGATAGATTCGTTGTTATGGCCCGGGTAACAGTCTACGTTTTTCCGTAGTCGGATTACAGTTTTTTAAACTTTGTTCTTTTTAACCGACTTCCAAAAAGGAGGAGGTTCTCAATTCGGTCGGTATGTTTTTTTTTGTATGTACACCGATTACGCTGCGAGTTATGATCCGATTTGCGTGATTTTTTTTTTGTTTGATGCGGAATAGATGCCATTTAGTCCCATAAAAAATTAAAATTGTACGGCCAAGCAGTTTTCATTTTATGAACATTTTTATGTTTATTAAGATCATTATTTACGTGGATGATGTAGTTATATAAGGCTTCTTAAGGAGTTTTCATTTAGGTTGATTATTAGTTTTTGTTTAATACGGATTGTTTACAAACATCGAAACTTACCCCCAAAGGAGTGGAAAGGGGACCCCCCTTTCCACTCTGTCAATGGGGGTCCAATCCGGACTACAGCATATCTCCGGCGTTAGTGAACCGATTTCGAAAAATCTTTTTTTGTTTAATACGGATTGTTAACAAAAATCGAAACCCACCCCCAAAGGGGTGGGAAAGGGGGGGGGGGGGGGGGGGGTGAGGGGGGGGGGGGGGGTTTTTGGCTGTAAATATTAATTTTTTTAGGGTTGTTATGAGGTGGTAATAATTGCATATTTTGAACGATTAATTGACACTAAAAAGCGTGAAAAAAAAATTAACAAAAACAAAAACCGACTTCAAAAGCCTAGGTGCACTAAAAAGCTAGAAATAACTTTATAATTCATTACATTTGAAGTCGGTGCCAATTCATGTGTATATTTGCCTAGTCTGATGTAGATTGGCACCTACTCCAAATGTAATGAATTATAAGGTTATTTCTAGCTTTTTAGTGCACCTAGGCTTTTAAAGTCGGTTTTTGTTTTTTGTTAAAAATTTATTCCGTAGTCGGGTTACAGTTTTTTAAACTTTGTTCTTTTAACCTTCCTGATAGGTAATCTTGCTCCCATCAGAGATGTTAAAATTATAAAAGGCTTGCAATACCCGAGGCCTCCCAACGGGTGCCCGCAGCCGGTAGTCGGTACCTACCTATCATATTTTTATGGTTACGCTAAAACACGCGAGCTCCAAGCATTGCCCAAGTCCCTTTGTTCTGACATCATAAACTTTGTATCGAGATACACATCTGCATTCAATAGTACCGTTTATGTTTTAATCATTTTTAGTTGTACCAAGAAATGTAAGTGTTATCAAACGATGTTTAAAATTATTATTATTATTTACAATTATATCAGATTTGATAAACCGCATATCCTCGCAAAAGAACACCGACTCCGACCAAGGATGATACGTGAGGCCATTGAAATTAAAAAACATCCTAATTTCAATAGGGAAGATGGCTGGGTGCTACCACCAACTTGGGATCCAGTAATCAATATGATTAAATCCAAAACCAAGTGTACCATTGCAAGACCTCAGGACACCGTAAGCACTTTCTGCGTGGATCGGACCGCAAACAACAACTAAACATGAGGGTACCCAGTTATTAACTATGACATCAGGATGTCTAATACCTCAGTCCCCCCGTGACCATGGTTGCTGTAAAGCAGCCGAAACGTCGGGAAAATAAAATAGTAAATAAACGCGATAAAATCCGTAAAATAGTTTAATTTCGATGTTTAAAAAGTTAGAATTAAACTCCGAAAAAATTGCAATAAAAACAAAAACTGAGAGGTGTCAAGGGACACCCGGATGAAACGAAGTTCCTTTTGAAATAAATAAAGCAAAAAAAATGCACACACACACACATATATATATAAATCGAAACCGAAATCGAAATCACACACACATTTACAAAAGTGTCGTTACGACTTTTACTCTCACACACACATTTACAAAAGTGTCGATCGACACTTTTAGTCTTAATTTTTTCCGTCTAGCCCCCTTTCGCAACGCGCCATAAGGAACTACGTTCCAATATTTATACTTCATAGACACGACCGACTCGTAGCAACTTAATGTACAGACATAACAATCTATCTGAAAACCACCTAGTCGCATTTTTACAAACTTTATTTAACTTGCAATGTATGTATGTCCGGGTGGAATCTTTCAACTACATTTTAAATCAGTCATCTTTAACCGATTGAGACTGCCTTTTTAACACACTTGAATTTCGTACCTATAGACAAATTATTACTATCAGATACCATTTAAGCCATTTGTTGTAATAGATACGTTTGCATAATGATTGCCTTTATAATGCAAACGTATCTAGTAACTAATTATTCAACAAAAATCTAATTTCGCAGTATATATCGCAGTATAATCTCAATATCTTTAGTTATTTAATAATAAATTTAATGTATGTTAAGTAAAATATAAGCAATTTTGAAAAAAGAAGCGATGTTCACTCGTTAAATACACGGAATAAGCATATGCTATCCGTACACGTTACTCGTCTACACAGAAAAATAACTCTTTCATGGGGCAAAGTATACGCTTTTTCAATAAAATTCCAAAAGAAATCAGAGATTTGCCCATTAATACATTTAAAATTGCAATAAAATCCAAATTGTATCAAAAGGGCTATTACAAAATCTCGGATTATTTAGATGATGAATCAGCTTGGGACTGTACAGCTCAGGTTCAAAACAAAAATCGAAATATTGCCCGTCATGTCAAAGTGTAGCGTGTGTTGCCTTACTAACGTATTATTATTCTATCTTTATTATTAAAAGCAGCTCTAAAGGCAACACACTGGAGCTATATGTACCTGTGTATTTGTAATAAGTTTTGGCGATTTAAAAAAAATATCAGCCCACTGAGTTTCTTGCCGGCTCTTCTCAGTTGAGGTCGCGTTTCGATCCGGTGGTAGTATAGTAGTATATAAGAAAAAAATGTAAACTTGATAATTTGTAAGTGCCCCCATAGGCCTATACAAAATAAATGATTTGACTTTGACTTTGACTTTGTTGGTACGGAGCATGGTATTAAAGATTTGTGCGACAGTCAACATTTAATTGGCTAGCATTCGGCATTCAATTGAAAATAATCTCTATTATTAAATGCACAAACAGTCAATGTTGCTTGGCGTCGTTGTTCGCTTGCTGTTGTTAATTTGCATTCTTTTGCGCGGCGCCTAACAGGGCGCCGCCGGCTGGTTAGCGCCCCGCCTGGTCACGATCTAGTGAAATCAGCAAATAACTCTTGAAATTTAGCAACTGTACATTAAAATAACAATTTGACAACATTAGGTGTAGAGTACACCCTATTTTTCGTTGCCAAAGAAACTAAAAAACCGGCCAGGTGCGAGTCGGAGTCGGGCACGTAGGGTTCCGTACCATTATCTATAAAAACGGCAAAAAAATCACGTTTATTGTATGGGAGCCCCCTTAAATATTTATTTTATACTGTATTTGCTGTTATAGCGGTAACGGAAATACATCATCTGTGAAAATTTCAAGTCTCTAGCTATTACGGTTCATGAAATACAGCCTGGTGACAGACGGACGGACGGACGGACAGCGAAGTCTCAGTATTAGGGTTCCCGTTTTACCCTTCGCGTACGGAACCCTAAAAACGATCACTCCATGTGAAATTGGTTTAGCCTGAGACTTTTATCAACGAATAATCCAGTAGTAGAGTAGTGAAGTTACTGAACTTGTTCTTGTTCTTACTTGTTGTCTTGTTCTTACTGAAACCCCTATCGATCTTTGATACCCATGACTTAATTTAAAATTTCAATTTCAGTCTCATAGTTGCAAAGATTTCGTGGTAGGTGAGTTTCTGTAAAAACGAATCCCTGTAGTTAAGTGCAACTATACGAGCCATAACCATAGGCATCAAGAGCATAACCAATGAAACCTTTTTACCCGATCGCTCCAAAAGGAATGTTATTACACGAATAGATGTGACTAAATTCTAGTTTGAAATCTGTTCCTTGACTTAAGCCAAGGGGCAACATTTTGGCGACCATCAATGATTTTATCATACTGATCGGTGTCACCGGAGTCGGAATTTGGTTATACTATCATATATTCAATTACAGGGGAAATTTAAAGTCTAAGAAGGTCTACAAGGTTCTAAGTTTCCCTGTATAGAGGCAATGTTTGTCGAGCGCCGTCGGCTGTGTATTTATGTAAACCGTCGCGGTCCGAACTCCGAACGCGAGCAAATAGCATAGAAACTGAACCATTGTTTGCGATTGGCACCAGGGTCAATAGTATATGTGGCTACAGTCTGGAGCATGACGCAGAGAGAAACATACCGCTGTAGTACGAAAAAGATGTCTATGATCTCATGTTACAAGTAGAATACAATATCAACTCTAGTGAAAAAAAAAATCTAGGCATCCAGTTATCGGAAGATTGTTATTGGTTTCCAAGATGTTCATACTTAGTAAAGCAGGTTTAGTTAAGATTTAGAATGTGATTTAACTATTCAAAAACTTAGTTCTACATAAGATAACTGATTTTTCAACGAAAAGCTTGCCATTTGCCCTCAAATACCTAGCGGTTGATCTATTTGGTTAGATTGTTTTTAGTCAATTGATAATTTTGTCGCCGTTTACTGACGGGTCTATGATATGGATAACAAATAGAATCGAATGTATCGTAAGCTGTAGAGAACACATCCTCAACAATGGTGCTGATAGAAATCGAGCAATAAAACATTTGAAGCTGCCGTGTAATTAAAGGCCGTGGAACAGTAGCCGCTTGTCCAGGCGCGCGGGCAGCTCGCGGCCACACCGGCACACCACGAACAAACACGATTTCTATTCGTTTTTGTGTATTTCTGTCCGTTCCCTCTTCGCGCCATACTGCGAGATTCTTCGTACGCGTTTTATTATTTATTTATTGTGCGCAGCGTAGCATCAATTCTTTTTTGTGGACGCTACTTTTTTAAAAACTCTCCGAGCGAGGTGTAAAGGTTAGTCGTGTTTGCTTTATCGCTGTGTTCGAACTTCGAAGTTTATATTCACATATGATGTGTATTCTGGTCTTTAGTTTAAATTCTAGTATTTAGTAAGTATGATACACAAGTTTAAACGCAAGCAATGTTTGCGTCATTAACGGGCCGCTAACAAAAAGATTAGTGTTCAATTAGCAAAATTATGTAATTATTTGAATGTTTCAGTCACTCGAAAAATATCAACGTAAACACAATTACGTAGAATTTAAGTCGTTTGCATCATGATAATCATAAACTTTGAGTCGCTAATCGACATAAAATAAAATGAAATCGGACTAATCTATCTACTACAGCCTTTTTAACGTCCCACTGCTGCGCACGGGCCTCCCCTCAATGCGAGGGGGATTCAGGCCATAGTCCACCACACTGGCCCGGTGCGGCTTGGCAGACTTAATCTATGTATTTGAGGATTACTGTCATCATAGCTCCTTACACAACACTAAAGCGGGTTTCAGAGTACGCTATATTATAATAGCATATCGTGTATAGCTCATAGCACAACGATATCGCGCACCATACATTGTTATGATGGCCACGTTCACACTGTACTGTACTATATATTTATTGGATTTGTATGGTGCGCGATATTGTTGTGCTATACAGGGTGTTTCAGAAGTCCGAAATAATACTTTGACCTCTGCATCAGTATCGTGTATACAACTGAATGGTATAAAATTGGATCGAAATTCGACCATGTTTTGCCAACTTTTTTTTCGTCGTCATTTTCTATAACCCGTAATATCTCGAGTCCTATGTAAAATTTGCATGTTCTGTTTTGTGAATATTGCTAGCCGCCTCTCATTAGTGTAGTTTACACTGCTGAATAGGGTTATGGATGTACCCAAAGGCCAGAACACGATACATGTGACAAATATTCAAGGGTCTGTAACTGAGAAACTATGATAGTTAGGTATAAACTGTCTTCACTAAGCATCTACATATGAGCTGCCGTATATGTACCCAAAGTATTATTTCGGACTTCTGAAACACCCTGTATATTATAGCGTAGTCTGAAAGCCACTTTAATGAATTTCGACGCATCGAACCCAACTTTACCTAATAAAATATTTGAATAAAGATGCAAGGTATAATCTCCAATCAATGAGTCAGTAGCAATCACACTCATCCGATAACAGCGGCGGTGAACTCACAAATCACTAAAGTTAATAGCGGTGACGATAAACCGGCAATTTTCACGGATTACAACTGCCTTCCGAGACGTACACACTGACAACTAACTTGTCAAGCGTGCTCGGTAAACAGAAGGCTCAGAATCACCGCGTAGACACACGTTTAGTCGAGAAAATGACGTGCCAATGAGCTTCTTCTACTAGACATACCTAGCTCGATGAGACGTTATTTGCATGACAAATCTGACAGTTGAAAGAGATAAACCTTATGTTTACGCGGTCATGCTGAGCCTGTTGATGTTGGATATACATGTGACATAGCTAAAAAAAAATAAAGATTGGAATATTGTCATTGGTATTTATTTATTAAAAGTCGTTGATTTTTATGTCAACCACAAAACGAAATCGATAAACTACGAACATAGTGAAAATATATTTTGAAAAACTTGTAAATATTTTCTTAAGTTTTGAGACTGGGACACGTTGATAACTTTGGTGACCTGGGTTCGATGTACACACTAGCCGTTTAACTATTGAAGTGAGCCCATATACCACAAGCATTTAATTTAGTTAATGACTTAACCTCACATTGCTTACTGTTCGTCTTTGCTCATTCAAGCAAAGCTCGGTAAAAGCTCCCCGCGCGCAGCGGCCGTGTGTCACCGGTGTTAACGAAATACAAATATTAGTCAACACACGACACAAATTAAGACTAATGTCTAATGTAAAGCATAGTTTAACTTGAAACTAACTGCTTGGACAAAGTAACAGTAGCAGATTACCATTGGAAGGTTGGTCGTTAATATTAGAAGCTTTACAGTACTCGTTAAACCACCGTTCTGTACGCAAAATGCCGTGTGAATTGAAATCAAAACATGCATTCATAATACCGCTATCAAATAAGTCAATGGTAGGTACTATTAGTCGATAGTGACAAGATAAATCGTCACTATTCATGTCTCGTATTCTAGTAAAAGAAAGGTTCCTCAGCATCTTATCTCCTTTGTAAAAAATAATTAATAGAAATATTTATGTAACGAACCATCACCAGACAGAATTTATAGAATTCCATGATAAAACTGCATTAAGACTTGTATCACTAAAAGATCTTGCGAAAGCTATTTAATTTAATACATAACTACCTATTACGATAAATAATGAATACAAAAATAAACCACTAATATAACAATGTCAATACAATAGACACAGCTCTGAATCGACACACGAAGTCTATAAAACTTGAAATACGAAGTTCTAGAATCATAAAAATCCATATGCAATAATTTGGACTATGAGGTTTTAACAAAAGCGTCCGACACGATCGACCACCCATTCACGGGCTATTAAACACGCATAAATTCAACGTAAAATGAATTTATACGTGTAACACGAAGGTTGAATCAGGTAGAATATCCCGTGAAATGTATCAGAGTAGTGCAACTTTTGTACGGAGCGTGCGAAGACGGTGTCTCGCAAGGTGAACGCTTGGGACCATTATTTTTTTCGTACGATATTTATTTGATGTCAATATTTTTCAGCGGATGTTGGTGAAGGAATAACGGTTTCGAGGACACGGTTTTGATCTGTTTGGGGTATTGTCACCTGCTTTACTCGCTGGTAAGTTCTTTCAAAGACGGCGACCAATGATAAAGTAGGTAGTCACAATGACGTATCTAACATCGGCTGAAGATCTTTTTCAACGCCCTGAATCTACTGGGGCGAGAGACTTAACTAGATTTTTTAAAATGTACTTTGGTCCATATGCATAAAGATTGAATTTCAATGGTGAAAATGTGCTTTTGTATTGGCAAAAATCTGGTCGTTCGCGTTTTGTCACGTATGAGGGCTTAGATATTTACGTAAAGACTTACGTACAATTTGGAAAAGGATTAAATAGAACTGCCTTAATTTATGTAGCGTCTAGTTTCATTTAAGAGCTACCGGAACAGTTGATGAACACCGTAATTATTTATGAGCTATAAGTGTATGGCCAGCTGTTAGATTCTGTGTTGGACTCACCTGTACCCGGCTCTCCGTGAGTCCAATCCTCATCGCGATCTCTTCTCTCATAAAGATGTCCGGATAATGGGTTTTTGAGAAACATCTCTCCAGCTCGTTCAGTTGTGCGGGTGTGAACCTGAATAATCAGTACGAATAATAATAATACATCATCATACCTGCCCTTAAAATTAAGCACAGATACTGTAGTGGCAATCACATATCGCTCATGTATTTTGATCCCAATTTAATAGGGATAGAAATAAAGAATAGACATTTATTGAGACTAATAAAGTCATAGAACAATATATCTTATTGTCATGATATCGGATACATTCAATGTTAATGTGCTTAGCAATTTTAGATCTACAGTCCACGACGCTTGCTCTGTGTAAACTTGGATTCATCTCCTATCTCTCGGAAACTGGTTTAATTCTCAATCATATCTAACAATTAAATTGAATTTGGCTCATCGCTTTCCTTCACTACGCACCTTCACTACGCTATTATTAATGAGTAATAACTAAAACTTGATTATTCTTTGATGCCCCAATTATATCATCGTTGTAAACTGGAATCAATTTACTGTCTGTCTTATGCGATTTCTCTTATTAATATATATTTCAAGGTCAAAAGAGAATGCTGCAAGTGCGTGATTTGGAATGCATTGATGGTAAGATGTGTTTAAATGATTTCTCGATAAAACATGTGATTGGTTTAACATTAGCATGGGTACCTCGTTCTGTGTCTCTTCTGCTTGGCCGGCTTGTCGCTGTCTGACGCTGATGAGGACATGCTGACAGGCACTGTCGCCATATGCCCGCCTCCGTGTTGTTGGTGGATGCCACCTGCGTCAAATAACAATAAAGTATTATTCATCATTGAAATTTTATTATCAGTACTCTCTAATTGTTTCTAAAAGACGTAAAAGTTAGCGTCAAGCAAAACAGCAAAATATTAAATATACGATTTTTTTTGGAAATCTGTTGTTCCGCTTTTGTATAGCTCATGTGGATTTGTGCCTTAACGCTAAACTTTATGGAAATTATCACTGACCAGCAGATCAGCCAGTGTTCTTAGGATTGGGAATACCTTGAAGTCAGACGTATAGGCTATGAGGGTGTCGAGGGGTCGTTGTGATAGTGACCCACCTTGTAAGTGATCGTTTCGTATGTTGTGCGCGATGTGCAGCCTGGCACCGAGCGCATGGTGCTGCCGCTCGAGGGACGGCTTGATCTCGTGCTGCTTGCTGTCCTCCCCGCACGACTCTTTGTGACCTGGCGACAGACAGAGATAGAGTTATATACGTCGAGTGCGCTTTAATTACTCACGGAGGACGTTCGAAAAGACTAAGATGTCGAACTACGAGTAAGAATAGAAAGGAGAGTAGCAATTCAAAGTACCAACAAAAAGTATCTAATAGGAAGAGATGAGTAAATCATAGAAAATACCTTATTAGTTAGCATGTTCTTGCATTCGAGTTGGGTTCGAGGTGCTGCCAATAAATTTAATTATATAGACGAAGATAAATAAATTACCTATTTCATATTCCCACGAACATGTTTAAATGTTCAGGTTA
Organism: Ptilodon capucinus; assembly: GCA_914767695.1. Classification (NCBI taxonomy): domain Eukaryota; kingdom Metazoa; phylum Arthropoda; class Insecta; order Lepidoptera; family Notodontidae; genus Ptilodon; species Ptilodon capucinus. The sequence continues at coordinate 8,516,431 of OU611830.1, read as the reverse complement.
AAAGGACAATGAAAGATCAAAAGTAAGAGAGTAAACGATACAAAAACAACATAGTTTAATGTATCCAATTCGCGGCGGGCGCAAAGTGTTAATGCGTGAAATTGGCCAAGTTCCGCCAACGACCGGCGCAAACCCGTCGAAGCACTTTTACGATGCTCGGGATTTTCTATTTGCGAACAAATTGGGAAATTTCAAGCGTAAAACTGGCTATTCAAGTTGTAAAAGTATACGAGGTCAAATGTCATTTATCGAAGCACTTTGGAGCGGAGAACATTTAGGTTTTAAGGATGCTATTTGTATTGAACTTCTAAAACAATAATCTTATCAGCGACAATGTTAGTCGGTCATAATTTAGGATATTGTTTGAACAAACGAAATGATCACCGCGTGTGCAACGCATTTTATACGAAATGCTTTAGAAAAAACAAATGAAGGCAATGCAAACAGTAGGTAAACATATAGCAGTGAAATAGTTATTTGTGCAACAAGAGAGCAAAATAGTTTTTTGCTGCGAGTGCTGATTTTGAATCCTGAGCAAGCGAAGTGATAATGAATTTTGAGAAAAAGCAATTTGAAAGTTCAACTATTCTAACAATTCTATTGTTTTGCCATAAACTAAACTGCATTTTTGGCGCCATCTGTTATTTTTTTTTTAAATTCTAATGAGTAGAATTACCACACATAAATATGATTCTATAAAATAAAATAAAAAATTGTGACATTCCCTGTTATGTTCCTGTACCCTTCAAGTGTTCTCGCTGCTGAAGTGAAAAGTTATGTGTCTTACACGAGAGCAAAGTTTTATGCATCTCGTGCCTTTGAATCCCTCGCCACACTCAGGATTCAAAATCAGCTCTCGCAGCAAAAAACTATTTTGCTCTCTTGTTGCACCAATAACTATAGTTTTGCTTTCAAATTTATTGCCGCTCTAGATTCAACTCGATCCGACCAAATTAAGTATTGTGTGCACCAATAGTGACAAATGATGAAACATCATAAGTTGAGCCACATCTGACCCTTATAGCACTACATACCTACAGACAGACCACATCCGCTCAGCTAAAAGAACTATGAAAAATTAAGTGGTGGTTTGTAGAGAAATGTATTTGTATGTATTTGTATGTTTTCTATGTATTTGTAATAAGTTTTGGCGATTTAAAAAATGATCAGCCCACTGAGTTTTTTGCCGGATCTTCTCAGTTGAGGTCGCGTTTCGATCCGGTGGTAGCATAGTAGAATATAAGAAAAAATATGTAAACTTGACAATTTGTAAGTGCCCCCATAGGCCTATACAGAATAAATGATTTGACTTTGACTTTGACTTAGAAATTAGAAAATTTGTAAATGATGCTAAGTTTTTTTGAAGACAACCCGTAATCCTAGCTGCAGGTGGTCTTAGTGCACAATTACAATGAATAAACCCTCATCAGTATTATATTGTGAACTTGTAATATATCAAAACTATCCGATTCAAACGTAACTGGCTGTAGGTAAATCGATTTCCGTAAACGAAAACGGTGCCAGTATCAACGCAATATTGGCACAATCTGCTCGATGTTGGGTGGCAAAAGTCGCTACCCCTAAATAAAATCTTAGCGGACTCACCCGTCGGCTCAGCGGGATTACGGTTGGCTCATAAACTGGCTTTAATGGAATTGAATCCCGTAAAACAGAACTGTCGGCACCCCTCGCGGCGGCGAGGGACACATGAATTTGCAGAGATGCTGTTTATTATGATCTAACTGCTTCTCGCTATACTCGCCTCATATTGGTTGGCAACTGGTTAGATTTATTTGCTGTATTAGGCTTTTCTAATTTTAGTATGCGCGGAAAGAAATAACCAATAAAGAAATCAATGCAGAGATAATGTATGTAAACTGTCCAATTTCATTATCGAAGTTTGCGCGAGGATATAAGTTAAATAATTTACAATCATAAGTGGGAAGATTGACTGGACTTGTTTTCATGTTAGCCTTAAACTTGGGGCGATGGCAATTTTTTTTTAAGATCTCAATGGGTATGCCCAATCAATTTCATCATATTATATATAGGCAATGGTAGTCCAGATTTGTATTGCGAAACGTTTATACGTTGAACAAAGTCAAAGTCAAAGTCAAATCATTTATTCTGTATAGGCCTATGGGGGCACTTACAAATTGTCAAGTTTACATTTTTTTTCTTATATTGTACTATGCTACCACCCGCGTGGGACATAATTTAGGTTCCACAAGTTATTTTCTTCATAACGATGAACAGTCAAACAAAGCGTTAATACGCTAAAGGGTGAGGTTCCGGGTTCGATGTCCATCCTGGTCATTAAATTATTGACGTGTGCCCACTTCTTGCACAAGCATTGAGGTGTAATAACCTCAGCTTGCTAGCAACCTCTTAAGAAGTATCGATATTGTACTCACCTCCCAAAGCAGTCGCGGTGAGGTTATTGAGCATGGCCTCTAGAGGCCAACCCTGGCCGCCCCCTATATCGACATCTTCCCCACACACCGCACTAACATTACCTACTGCCTATGAACACAACAACCCTTAAAACTATCGTATCACTTATTTCAGCTGCACATTACACGCAATCCCCACACGCTGCAGCTGAACCGATCACGTTACAGTCATTCTACTCTACCGCACAAGTCCACTTCCCAATGGCACAGATTTATAAAAAAAATCCCGCGTCACTCCAACGAAACCGTCAAAAAGGACGAAATTCCAGCGAAAACCCGCCTTAATACAAAATAATTAGCGCTATATTAAACCCAATTAGTTTTAATTACGCCTCCGTTCAAACTTATTTACACACTTAATTTTTGTTATAAAATTAATATAACCCGTTTAGTATCAATTTGTATAAATTTGCAGTTTGATTGGTTCGCCCTTAAAATGATCGTTTAATGTGGAAACCGACGGTCGACTGCTACAAAAACAGATAGCGCCTACATCGTCGCAGACCCTGGGACGAGGAAAGCTCCGCACCGAGAAATATATTTGTCTCTGTTCCTCACACGCCGAACCACCGACTTCTCCCTCGGTTCGCAGTCGTGCATCAGTAATGGATGCTTACATTTTGTTTACGTTCGATTTGAACAAACGAATAATCTATTATTTCATTCGTGCACGTATTATTGATATGGACCTATCCATTCATACAACATTCATATACCGACATATATATCGTCATCTCTCTTCAACTACACCGTTCGTAAAGGCTCTCTGGTATTTCTATCTCTATTGGCGCAAGTTTCGGTTATCGAACGCATTCCTCTCAAGCGCTTCTCGACCAATAGGAGCGCAGAGAAATCACTTTGCTAGTGTGTAGGGCTGGCACCCAACGGCGATATTGAAATATTATTGCTATAGCGAGCGCAGGGCGTTCCGTACTTTTGTAATGGAAAAAACAAATAGAGCCAGTGTGGCGGGTATACGCTGTATAGCTGTGTTGGGTGGTAAATAAGAGTACTCGAATGAGATCCGCTGGAAATATTTCAGGCGGGCTGCGTTCGGAAACGTCGCTGGCTGAGTGCGATTTCTTGTAAAAGCGCCTTTAATTTTCGGGCTCTACTGAATAAGGAATGCGGGATGGCCACTTGACGGCATGGGAGCGGACCGTTTATATTACCAGTTTTATTTCCCCGCTTCCATTAATGCTCACGTTTTGTTCTTGATAAATGATTCGACTATAGCAGGTCTGTTCAGTCTCTAGATGTCACGTTTGAAAACCTTATACCATAGCTATATTTTCTCATGCAACGTTTATTTCAGTCTTTCAGTTTTAAATTGCACCATTAAAGTATTAGAATACATTCTACGTTCTACCACCAACTCTACATTGTTTAAATAATGCGTTGAGTCTGTAAACTTTTCGCATAGAAGCTGTCGATAAAACAGTAGATAATATTAAAAGTTATATTAAAGTAAACCAATATTATCAATAGAATTCAAAACTTTAATTTTCTGTCCATCACAGAAGCCAGGTTAGTACACTTACAAAGATTCTTCCGATGATTCTGATGACTTTAAATATGCTTTTCATAATGACACCAAAATAAAAACTTTTTAACAAAAAATTAAACCGCCGAAAATTTTAAAAAGCAAAAAATAATATACCTTTTTTATTTAACCTTAATAACAAAGTTCTTAAACTAATGTAAGTATACCTAAGTCATTTTGAGTCGGCGCCAAACAAGCAAATTAATTAATTTAGTAAAGTGTGATGTACGGCGGCGGCGCGGCGGCGGCGCGGCGCGACACGCACCTTCGCTGGAAAATGCCGAGCGTTCACGAAGTTAACGTCAGCGAGACAGCAATACACAGCGAGATAGCGATACACAATGTGTGCGAGTGGTCGTACGGAGAGTACATTTTTTGGAATGTTAATGTTTGTCGCTGAAGATTTCACGTTGCATTGTTAATTTCATTTGGTTATTTCTTTAAATTTATTGTTCATTAATTGTTTGGCGCCGACTCAAAATGACTTAGGTATACTTACATTAGTTTAAGAACTTTGTTATTAAGGTTAAATAAAAAAGGTATATTATTTTTTGCTTTTTAAAATTTTCGGCGGTTTAATTTTTTGTTAAAAAGTTTTTATTTTATATTTTTTTGTGGCTAAAATCTACTACTTAATCTGAATCTACTGTTTGTTTTTTTGTAATACACAACTCAGCATTAAAATTTGAGAATTAACAATAAATCTCTCCCTATTTTCCCACCTTTCGGGTAGGATTTTTGTTCCTAATTTATATAGGACCAACTTCGAAGTTATACCCTAACCAATACGTGTCGAAACGTGAACCTCTTCTGTTTTCTTCGTTGGTTAAAAATGGGTATAATTCCAAATAAAGTCCACGTGGGCGTAGGTATATCATGGTGTAGGTGCCAATCTATATCAGACTAGACAAATACACACATAAATTGGCACCGACTACAAATGTAATGAATTATAAGGTAGTTAAGGTTAACTTTTTAGTGTACCTAGGTTTTTGAAGGCGAATTTAGTATCTATTTTGTGAAAAGATGCAAGTATTAGCACCTCATAACAGCCCAAAAAAGGAATTCACCCCCCTCCACCCTTTCCATCCCATTGTTTCGATATTTGTTAACTATCCGTATTAAACAAAAAAAGATTTTTCGAAATCGGCTCACTAACGCCGAAGATATGCTATAGTCCAGAATGCAAACTTTATCAGCCCATTTCACCCCCTAAATATTTTTTTTTTCAAATTTCCTAAAATACGTGTTTCTTTATTTTGTATGTAAAATACATATACAAAGTTTTAGGTTGATCAAAAAATATTTTTGAAATTGCGTGACCTTCAACCCCCATTTCACCCCTAAGGGGGTTGATTTCTGATAATGTTTTGAAAATGGAACCACCCTCGAAGAATTCCTTAGCAAACGTCATAGAAAAAATCGAAATCGGTTTAGTGACGCCGGAGATATACATAAAAAAGAATGCAAACTTTATCACCCCATTTCACACCCTATATATTTTTTTTTTCAAAATTCCTAAAACACGTATTTCTTTATTTTATATGTAAAATACATATACAAAGTTTCAAGTCGATCAAAAAATAATTTTTAAATTATGTGACATTCAACCCCTCATTTCACCCCCAAGGGGGTTAATTTCTGATAATATTTTGAAAATGGGACCACCCTCGAAGAATTCCTTAGCAAACGTCATAAAAAAAATCGATATCGGTTTAGTGACGCCGGAGATATGCGTGATCATACATAAAAAAAAAAAAAATATACGCGTCGAATTGAGAACCTCCTCCTTTTTTTTTTTTTGTCGGTTAAAAAAAAAAGAATAAATTATGGCGAGTTGCTTATATGAAAAGTGACATGTCATGTCATCTACATAGACGAATAGTGAACTCGAAATTAATCATATATGGGATGTTTTTATGATATAGACTTAACAAAGAAATACAATATCCAAAGGCCGTAACCATTACTTCTTTAACAGTATTATTTCAATCAAAACCCTTAAATTTTTGACAGTTTTTGCAAAGCAATAAATGTTAATAAGCTTTTGTTTGGGCTGTGAGTTTGACTCAGTCCGTATTTCAATATTACTATTGAAATAATATGTACTCCTAAAATAGTGGGAGCTGGACGCTCAAATAATGTTCTAGAACGTACAAAAATTCAAACAACAAAGCCAACAGTAGGTAATATCATGATAATATTTTAAGAATTTCATAAAATTTTGCAATATTAAGCCAACTTCCTGTTCTGAAAAATTCTTCACATTTTCAAAGCATATTTGAAACAGACAACGTAAATACAGCGTGTTCTCTGTGCGTGTTGGCGAATTTAACTTGAGCACAGATTTAACATTTTTATTTCACACTTGATTGATAACAGTTCCTATAAAAACGTCAATAACATACTTATCGTCATCCTTTCACTAATGTCTGATGGTAAATAACAATTATATAAATGTTCGTTTCTAATGGGAACATATAAATCACTTATATAATCAGTTTTAGATTTAGGATCACCTGAATTTAATATTTGAACTGTTGAAATAAAACTATTTTACGGATTTTATCGCGTATATTTACTATTTTATTTTCCCGACGTTTCGGCTGCTTTACAACAACCATGGTCACGGGGGGACTGAGGTGTTAGACGTCCTGATGTTTAATTAAAGTCCTGAGTTAATAACTGGGTACCCTCATATTTAGTTGTTGTTTGCGGTCCAATCCACGCAGAAAGTGCTCACAGTGTCTTGAGGTCTTGCAATGGTACGCTTGGTTTTGGATTTAATCATATTAATTACTGGATCCCAAGTTGGATTGCAAGACCTCAAGACACTGTGTGCACTGAATTATAAGGTTATTTCTAGCTTTTTAGTGCACCTAGGTTTTTTCACATTTTTATCACAATTTGATTTGCATCAAGGCGATTGGAGGTTTCATTTGAAATGAAATGAAATGAAATGAAATGAAATGAAATGAAATGAAATGAAATGATTTATTATGCTCGAAACGTGGTGTAACATAAGATCTTAAATTAGTAAGCTCGGCACATTTCACCATATGAGATGGTATGCATTTAATATAATAAGTATCTGGTACACATGCAATTCTAACAATAAAATGTTTTACAATCATTGGGATAAATAAAAAATAATTCTATAAAATTCATGTCCATTTAAAAGTGAAAAATTGATTGAGCGTATAAAAAGTATTATCTATTAGCCATTGTCTCAGTTGTCTTTTCATTAACATTGTTGGCGACTCTCTAAATGTCTTGGGTAATTTATTAAATATTTTAATGCACATTACATATGAGTTTTTTTCAAACAAGGCTGTCTTACAATTGTGTAATAACAATCTGGTGGGGTCTCTTTTCCCTATTACTGAGTTGTTAGTAGCAGAAATGAATGAGTTTGTTACAATTTCTTTATATAACTGAGTAACTGTTTTACTGATGCTAAGCTATCTCCGTGAATCTTCTAGCGACAGCATACTCAAATCGAACCCTACTTAAATATTTAAGTCCTTCATAACTATTTAAAAATCATTGCCGTTAATTTTCTTAGCTCCAAACTAAACTAAGTGTATTGCCGTCCTTTTCACCGTCGCTGTGCATGAGTAGGACAGCAATATTTATCGTACTACTTAATAGAATTTAGTTGAACTTGATATGCAAACAAAATCCACATGCATCTCAAACTGGCGGGTACATAAAGCCACTTTCTTTGTTGAACGTGGCTATTTGGGTGTAACTGACTCATTTATAGATATCTATATTATCAGAAAACACTCTGTATAACAATTACCAGGTACGCCCCCCATGCCTCGCGAGTTTCCCCCTCCACCCATCCTCGGCAAGTAGTCAGACACACGCCCGCGGAATGTAATTTAAAAATATATACCTTTACCATAGAATGAAACATAGCGAGTAGATGTGACAGCCTATGCATTTTCTTTAGAAGACAGCATCTGCTGTACAAGACGGTTATAGTGAGCGTCACGACGACGGTTAAAGGGGGCATCGATTATAGTAAACTTCAACACGAGGACTATAGTGAGTGACGTGACGACGATAATAGCAAGCGTATCCTTACCGGCTTCGCCGAGGGCAACAGATATTTTCATGAGAAATTTCTTAGGTATATGACGACTTATCTACTAAATATCAGTCGGTAGCTATTACAGATTGTATTAATGTCTATGAGTCTCCGCCATGTCAAATTCCACAGTTAACTAACAGGGCGCGTAATTATTTCGTAGCAGGGGGTTGGTATGCCAACAGGCTACGACGTAGCGAGAATCGACGTAGCGCTACGAATGAACGCTCGAAACACAGATAGATATAGCGATCGAACTAATACTGACTTTAGTAGAAGTAGATATACCTAATAGTAAGTTAAATTTGTAAGTAAGTATATGTTAGTCGGTTTTTAAACGCGTAAGCAACTACAAATCTGGAATGAAAAAGTGTGGGGAAATGTAAGTGGACGGAGGTGGGACATAGTCACAAAACTATTTTAATATTTAAATATCACAAAGCCTTTTAAGTTTTTTTTTTAAACATAAACCAACTCGAAACATGTAGATGATTAATTTACAAATAAAGTAGTTTTTGATTTAACACAAATTTGATTCGACATTTTGAATGGACTGAATTGAATCATTGTATTCCAATTTGTTGATGACATGGCTCTGTCTGAGGTAAGTAATAGTCGGCGCGTGGCGCGTCACAGTCGCTCACGTCACTCGCACTAGTGGCGTCACTTGACGCTGATAATTGCAACATATTGCAATGTCAAAGAGGAATGGAACACGATTCAACGTGGTACAAAAGTGGAAACACTTATCGCGTAGTTGAGATTTTAAGATTAGGAAATATAACGGAACGCTAAATATTTAATGTGGCGTTAATCCGAACTGTTTATATATTTTTTTTCTTAAATAATGATGCCAGGTAGGTACTACTTTCTCCCTCAAAAAACAAATCAAATAAGTACAAGCAATAATTCATTTTTTAATTGACCAAAAAAAAATTAATGGTAAAAAACCTTTTTAATACAAGCTTTTATTTAATTACACTTAGTTTTAGTGTTCTCCTCGGCAAGCCCTTTCATTTGATACTCACACTGTGCTAGTGCAGAAAAAATATCTATTCCGCCATCTTGGATGATCCGCCATATTTTGATTAGAATGACGTCACATAGCTAAGCATGCATTGTCATCCAAAATAAGCGTGTATACCAAATTTCAGCTCAATCGGTTGAAGATAACTGATTTAAAATTCAGTTGTAAGATTCCACCCGGACATACATTGAAAGTTAATATAAAGCTTGTAATAAAATAATAAAAATTAGGAGATTCTCAATTCGAACTGTGTGTGTTTTGTTAATTAACTTGATATTGCTTATGGCATATGGCCAGTGCCGAATTGATTTTGCCACAGATATTCAATCTTTATATATATTAGCACAGAGTACATTTAAAAAAATAGTAACTTAGATTCGCTCGGCCAAGTATCTTCAAGGCGTTAATGTACATAGACTCGGCAACTTTCACTTAACCGCACAACGAGACGTTTCCCATCAGATTAATGCGTCTTTACTTAAAACTAATGCAATTACCCGGAGGGAAAGAGACGGAGTAGTATAGTACAGAGGGAGAGGAAGATAGTTACATTGTGCGCTAAGTTAGCCGAAGATTGATTTGGGATTTGTATGCCAGATATGTTTCGCAAGTTTGCAATTACTTCAAAATCGTAGCTGAACCTACGAAGCAATAACGATTTAGTTTAGTTTTAGTTAATTTATAAATTTAGACGTAATAATGCATCAGAATACAAAAAACTGGCCAAGTGCGAGTCGGATTCGCGCACGTAGGGTTCCGTACCATTGATTACAAAAACGGCAAATAAAATCACGTTTGTTGTATGGGAGCCCCCTTATCTATTTATTTTATTCTGTTTTTTAGTATTTGTTGTTATAGTGGCAACAGAAATACTGCACTCGCCACTCCTCCGGTGAAGCTGTAAAGGCCAACTCACGGCCAACAGCGTAGTCCATTCAAAAAAAAAAAAAAAGAAATACATCATCTGTGAAAATTTCAACTCTCTAACTATCACGGTTCATGAGATACAGCCTGGTGACAGACGGACGGACGGACGGACAGCGAAGTCTCAGTAATAGGGTTCCCGTTTTATCCTTTGGGTACGGAACCCTAAAAATTATACAACCCATATGAAATGCATTTCATAAAGAAAATAATGGGCAAGAAACTTCATGGTTACCATTTTCCAAAAGGGTTATTTTATCAAGGATACCACGTTTATTTACTTACCAAATAAAAAGTATTATCTAATTAAACGGACTTACCATTTGATTATCATCTTCAAGTTGTTGATACTACGTGACACGGTAGACAAACAGTGTCTGAAACAAGGTACAAATATTATAAAATCTTATGCAAACAAACAATAAGCCAACAAAACATCATTAATTCAGCGCGGTCGGTGGTGCTAATGTTAAGCGATGATTTTTAATAAAAAAAATATACCCTCCGTTTAATATCAGCTATGCCTACGGGTATCTCCTCCATAACATTCCAAAACGCTCTAAGTACCATGATGCTCCCAATTAAATTTCTACCTTATGTTCTTGCTAAAGAACCCAATTATATTTAAAAGGTATCCTTACCAAAGCCATTAAAATTATTTCAAAATAATCGTTAAGGTTGTAGATATAAAATTTATATTTCAATAGCTCGCCTTGGGTTCATAAGCTGTATACAAAAGGCTGTGGGGGTAACGCATGGTATAACAGTGTAACCGAGCGTAGTTTATTATAAGTTAATACGCACCCGCCTTAACTCGGCAGATAGCGTACACTGCTGGCCAACAGGCAGAGCACCCCTACGGCCTATCAAGACTATTCGATTAAGAAACATAAATTTCAGAATCAGAATCAGAATATTTTTTATTCATAAAAACCAATACAGGCACTTATGAATCGTCAATAAATAATAAAAATAGTAGCTCTACCACCCATTCGGAATGCATTTCCTATGGAAAAGAATGGGCAAGAAACTCCATGGTTGTTTTTTTTCAAATAAGGATTTACATTTTTGTGTTTTTCTCTATTAACAATAAGTACAGTAAAACTAACCAACTACAGCCCTTTTAACGTCCCACTGCTGGGCCTCCCCTCAATGCGAGGCGATTCAGGCCATAGTCCACCAGGCTGGCCCAGTGCGGGTTGGCAGACTTCACACATCTATCGAGAACTAGTCAAGTTCCCTCAGTCGTGCACGTTTCCTCACGATGTTTTCCTTCACCGTTTCATAGCAAGTGATAATCTCGGATGAAAATGAGAGTCGCACATAAACCCAGAGGTGCGAGCCGGGGTTTAAACTTGCACACTTTGATTGCAAGGCGTGCGTTCGATTCGAAGTACAGTAACACCGAAATTTTAATAACGATAATATAATTTAAGTATGTCATTTATATGGCATTTAATTCAAAATCGATTAGGAACAACGATTTTTGATTTCAAATAGGTAGTTAAACTTAACTGGAAAATTTACAGACTGGATTTATTATATTTGAGAGAATAAATATTAACATTGGACATTATTCATATAAAAACCACATTACCTACCTGGCTTTGAATACACTATTTCTAAATATTAATATTCTTTTTCATTTGAACCAGCCATTAAGCCATTGACGTGAACCCACTATTATCACAAGCCTTTCGGTTAGTTGGAGTGGCTAACGGAAGTTTTAGTAATGTTTTATTCTCATCAATTTTAAAAGTACGGAGCCCAAAAAAACTGAATGAATTAGTGAGTGTGTACCAACTCGAATGCTCGCCAGTGCACACAGCCCACCCTCTTAATATCTGCATTGTAATATAGTTACACGGTTTTTAGATTCGGGTTGCGGGCCGCTTGTAACGCTAATGCACTGATTCACCATGTAAATACCCTGTTGATTTTCCATCTTTCTTGGACCCGCCAACATTCGCCCAAATTCAAGCGTCTTTGTCGACATCCACTGTAGATATTGGCTCGAATCTATTAAAGTCGTGGAAGTGTGTAGAGTGGGCCAAGTTCATTACCATCCTTTGTATTTTTAGAGATATTTTTTTTCAGACAAGAACATGATGAGTATGTTATGGTCCCAAACTAAGCAACACTTGTACTATGGTTACCGTACAATTTAATATGTCATTGTCTGTATAAGTATTATGTGATGAGACACACTTTTTAAATTATATTCTCATTGAGAAGAATTAATTGCTTGATTAAAAGTATACTTTTTTAAAACTATCAAAAGACAGTTTCCTGAGTATTGGAAATTCGAAAGACAGAAAAAATATTCTAAAACGACTTTAAATAACCAATACGGACAATTTAATAAACCAATAAAACAGAACACAATACAAAACGAGATTATAAATATGAACGAGTATTAATATTTAATGTTGTGTTCTAAAATATAATCTGCACTTAGTAGGGGATGTACAAAGTACAGTATTAAGTACACGTGCACTCAACATGCAGGTAAAATAAGGGGATGAATTTAAATTTAGAACTGGGGCGGATAGCGAAAATATTTCATTTCGAAATGAATACTTCTTCCGACGGGCGTTTAAATCGCTGCTTCTCGTTTACTTTTAGGTCTAGTGATGTGACGAGATCTCCACAAACTCAATATCGATACATAGGATACATAGGTATTAACTCTTTATTGTTGTACCTATTAAAGTAATACCAACTAAATATACAATGTAAATTAAAAGTACCTTATCACTAAAAGCTATCATTGTCATTTAACTTTCAGCGACGGCACTGGAGTCTTAGTAGGATGGATAGAGTAGGAAGGTACTGTCCACCAGACACAAAAAATAATACAACATTATTATGTCTAAATACAGGAGCTATGTACGATTGGGCTGTCTTATCGCTAAAAGCAATTTCTTCCAGACAACCAGTACCACCTTTTTTTTTAATGGACTACGCTGTTGGCCGTGTGTTGGCCTTTACAGCTTCACCGGAGGAGTGGCGAGTGCAGAGTGCGACTCCAACCAAAGCCTTAAGGGCGGAAGAGGAGGGCAACTAGCTCAAGGGCGCCACATGGGGCACGACCTCGGCTTGGGCAGTTGCCGTGAAGGGAGAGGTAATGACTACACTCCTAGGTGCAAAGATGCACCTACGAACAGAAGAGGGGGTTCCTCGACCTCACCGGCGAGGTCGGTGTCTGGGCCAGTACCACCCCTCACATTATTATTTAGGCCATAGGGGGTATTCGGAATACACTCCACTGTGTCCAGTACGCGTTGGTAGATTTCACACGTCTGTCGATAACTATGTATACGATCCCTCGGACGTGCAGGTTTCCTCAAGACTCCTTCGCCATTTTAGCAAGTGATAATCTCGGATGCAAATGAGATTCGCACATAAATCCCAGGGTGCGGACTAGGGTTTGCAACTTTACACTTTGATTGAAAGCGTGACTTGGCTACCATTGGTTACAACTCTAATAATTGTCGAAAATAACGTCTAATGTATAATATCGATAGTTATACGTTTCACATCCCTACCTCGGGCCCGACGTAAGAGCTAAGCCCTGTCCTCTCTCCCCGGGGAACTAATATATTGTGATTTCTAACTGGAATACCTACCGGCAGACTGGTTCACCGCGCGCTATATTTCGATACGGAACACTAAATTGCGGTTAAAATTTGTAAAGTTTGTTGTTCGTTAGGTCGGATTTTTAAGGGATCTCGCCTTTCCCTGGTTTCTAAGCCGTCATAAAACATCTTTGTATGTTTAAATTAAACGGGGTCCGCGCTTTGGCGTGATAAAAGAAAGGACGAGTGCTAGAAATAGCTGTATCAAAGCAAAACGAACTCTGTATTACTATCCATGAGGTTTTAATTCCTGTGGTAAACGCCAAGCACCCACGAGTCGAAATTCGCACGCGATTTCAATTCGTTGAAGAATGAACTTTTTCTATGAGTCAATACAGTGCGTTTTAGTATTGGCAAAAATTACAACTCCCGCGTTTTGACGCCCCCGTGTGGGGGCTTAGCGCGAGCCCTGATCATACTGGAGCGAGCGTATTCACTTGAGTTTTTTCATTATTAAATTAATATTATGAATTGTTGTTCTGTTCCTTTTCTTACTAATATTATAATGTCCTGGCATTGAAACCAATACCACATGTCATTATCAACATTGTGATAATTGTGTAGTATACCAAAATAATTGTCAGTGCTATCACGATTATTTACCAACTAGGATTTATACCGTGATTGCTCAAATGTTTAAACATTTTGAGTTTTTAAAAGATTACAACAAAGGAGGAGGTTCTTTATTTCAATTGTAGGTATTTAAAAAATAAATAAATGTATCTACAAGAGATTTTGGATCTAATACCGAGCATAGACAGTGGTACGTCCCGCCCCACGCCGCGCCACAAATCGTTGTACAGCACAATTTTTCGTAAAGCCCGCCGCATAAGCCGCGAGATCCAGCCAGTAAACACGCCGGCCCGAATACAAACTGCCGCTAACTAGCAGCGGAACAAACATATTTCAAACTGCATTAACTCCTGATTTATAAAACGGCTTTGGAACGGCGAATGGGAGGAAAAAATTGCGATGTTTCGCAACGCCTCGTCGGGTTTTTTATGATGGCCGTTTGGATTAGGTCAAGCTGCTGGATATACGAGTGTGCAGGGATGGTTGCGAGATTATACCTAATATTTTACCAGGAATATCGAATAATATAGAGCTTGGTAAATGCTATTCACAAATAGGCAAAAGTTTAGTTTGTCTTAACGGACAACTACTTTTTCATATATTCCCTAAAGGTAGGTCAAGATGCAGAACAACCTATTTTGATTAACAAACAATTTGGAGAAGATTATTTAAATGAGGGTACGGGTTCAGGGTGGCATACACAATCAGATTTGTGAATGCTGAACCCTTAAACGGATTTAATCATGTGAATTCCTTATACAAGTCAGAACCTGAATTATCAGAGTAGGTACGTTTGAGTGAACGAAATTCTGACATACCGTTTTGGAAATGACTAAAGACTTTTGTGCGTATGTCTATGGAAAACCTGTTCTTGTATTGATACAGTATGGACAGACGTGAACCAAAACTCAATCATTTTATTATTTTTAATAAACCACGCCTCCAATGGCCTCGAGCTATGCTGTACTAATTGAAGATCCAGCAATAGCTGCCAACGCCTCCCCCTGACAAGTTACATCAAACTATAACTGCACAAAGACACGTCAATAACAATCATGAGCTCATCAAACTGGGTTGTTATTAAATCAACGTCGTCAGCGCGCGGCGCGTGCCGGCCGGCGGCGGTCAGCCCTGCCAGGTGATACACGCGCCGTGTATCCACTCCGGCGCAGCTACAGGCCATTTCCACTTGCAACCACCTTACCGCCACCTCTTAAAGTATTGTTATTTCAATGCTGTCATTTTACAAGCTTTATATTAGCTTGCAACGTATGTATGTGCGGGTGGAATCTTGCAACTGAATTTTAAATCAGTTATCTTTAACCGATTGAGCTGAAATATGGTAAACACGCTTACTTTGGATGACAATGCATACTTAGCTATGTAACGTCATTCTAATTCCAATATGGTGGATCATCCAAAATGGCGGAATAGTTATTTTTAGGGTTCCGTACCCAAAGGGTAAAACGGGAACCCTATTACTAAGACTTCGCTGTCCGTCCGTCCGTCCGTCTGTCTGTCACCAGGCTGTATCTCATGAACCGTGATAGCTAGAGAGTTGAAATTTTCACAGATGATGTATTTCTGTTGCCGCTATAACAACAAATACTAAAATACAGAATAAAATAAATATTTAAGGGGGCTCCTATACAACAAACGTGATTTTTTTGCCGTTTTTATAGATAATGGTACGGAACCCTTTGTGCGCGAGTCCGACTCGCACTTAGCCGGTATTTTCTGCACTACCACAGTATGGGTATCAAATGAAAGGGATTGCTGAGGAGAATACGAAAACTAAGGGCAATTACCTAAATAAAAGCTTGTTTTTAAAAAGTTTTTTTTTACAGATTTTGCACTGAGTTAACTGGACTGAGTTAACAAACCTTTATGGAAAACAGGTGGTTGTAAGGGGGCAGGTTGATGCCTTCCAACTAAGCCCGCTCACTCGTCACTGCTACACCTAAATAAAAGGCAAGTCACTGAATATATCGCGACGAGTCGCTCTCTTACTTTTAGAAAGAGACAACGTCGACGTATTTAATGGCATCTTGTTTTCGTAGCCTCTCTATAGACTTACAGCCTAACTAGGCTTAATGGCGGTATCTAATGAAGATGATAAACTTTGAAAGTAGACGAAATCCAAGGAAAAGCAATATTATTTTGCAACATCACATTTAATCGGAAGAAATTATTGACGAAGAAAATAATAGATTTAATTTAATGATGATTTTGGAGCCCTGACCGGTTTTTGACTGAATATGTCCCGAAAACTAAATTTTGAATAAAGAACACAGGATCAAAGCGGAACATAACGTATTATCATACAGCAAAGGTGCATTTAATAGTACATTGATTGATGTTTATTAGAGAGGGGTGACTACAATTTAACCCACCGCACCACGTTATATCTGCTAGGGAAAAATTAAGAACACTCTCCTTTACACCTTGTAATAGAGGTTATTTTACAACAAATTTTATGTAATTGTAGGTGATGAAATAAGTTTGTGTTTATTCATAGGTGCGCCGATGTAGCTCTAGTTCTTATCCAGACGATGTACAGTAGTTCAAGTTAAATCATATCTATTGTGTGGGCGAACTGTACGAACACATGCTTCGCTAAGAAAATGTGCAAGTTCTAACCCACGCTCGCATCTCTCTCACTTTCGGATTTCAAGTGTGAATACCATTTTATACAACTTATAGATTATCATTTGGTATAACGATGAAAGAAAACGTCGTGAAGATAGCTACAGGTTCATAATGTGTGAAGTTTGCTAGCTCGATCTGAGTAAGCTGGATCAAATCTTCGCATTGCAAAGATGCAAGTACGCTGTAGTTTGTCATTTATAAGACACTGACATGGGCTAGCGAATTTTGACGCGTGGAGACGTGTCTTATACCACATAAATGTAATCTTTATGCATATTGCACCATATTCATGCTGAAGCGAAAACGTGAGTAGACTTGAAACTCAATTTACAGTCTGATGATATTTTGTTCGCAGTGATCTTATTGCAATGTAACTGTACTATGTCATACATGTATCAAAGCGAGTTCTCATGAGAACGTTTAATCACTGCGCATCACTAAATGACGTGATTCCATGTGACGTGGAGCCTTTTATTGCGAACTCCTGCCTTGCTGAGAATGCAATATATTGCAGTGTCCCGTCAGCGGTCATCACTTCGACGCTTGAAAGGCAATCTTTGCATAGCGACAAAAATCGTCAAATTTGTTATACTAGGAACGGCTAGATTTTTCAGCGTCGTTTGGTATACAGGGTGTTTCAGAAGTCCGAAATAATACTTTGTCATTCGCATCAGTATGGGTCTACCAACTGAATGGTATAAAAATTTGATCGAAATTCGACCATGTTTTTCCAATTTTTTTTCAACTTTTATTTATATAATAAATTGTAATATCTCGAATCCTATGTAAAATTTGCGTGTTCTGTTCTGTGAATATTGGTAGTCGCCCTTCATCAGTGTAGTTTACACTGCTGAATAGGGTTAAACACGTACCCAAAGGCCAGAACATGATAATTGTGACAAATAATCAAAGGTCTACAACTCAGACACTATGATAGTTAGGTATAAACTGTCTTCACTAAGCATCCACATATGAGCTACCGTATGTCCCTAAAATATTTTTTCGGACTTATGATACACCCAGTATATAACGAATTTCAAATTTTTTGTCGCTTATTAAATATAGCCTTTCAAGCGTCGATCTGCCTTACCTTGTCCCATTATTTGGGGTTAGTGCTTCATACTGCATCTAAGGGCATAGCCCTTTTCTTCCATTCATCTCGCTTTTTCCGTCATACCACTGACATCCACTCCGATCTCATTCGTATCACTTGTTACACAATCCATCCATCTTTTCTTTGGTCTTCCTCTCGCTCTGTATCCATCCACATTCATACTCATCACTCTTTTAGTCATATACTTCTCATATCTTCTCATCATATGCCCAAACCATTCTAGTCTCTTACTTCTTACTTTCTCTGTTATAGGCGCTACTTTCGGTCTGATTCTACGGGAATTTTGGAATGTGACAAATTTTGGAATTTGTTCTGGTTTTAAGTTGAACTAGGATCTCTCATTCCTCCCAGTCCAATATCCGGTATCCAATATCCATAGTACAAGCGATACTTACGAGTAGTTTAGGATTATAATGAGTAAGGTGGATGTTGTATGGCCATTTAAATATTCGACAGACAATGTATCAGACATGACTTTCATTCCTCACCTATATTGTTTAAACAAACAGAATAAGGGCGGGTGTGCACGCAGCGGGCGCCCCGTCGCGTTAATGACCTTGCAAACAGGCGCAACAATAATAAATAGATATTAGGAGATTAACGCTGTCGGCGGCACGCGCCGGCACGCGGCCGCAGACACCGCCCGCCCGGTGAGAACGAGACTTTATCAATTTTTAGTACGTTTTCATTCGACGGAAAATTGCCTAATAAGGGATGCGATAATGTTGTTTATCTTAATATAAATTGATCTTTATTGCATGTGATATAAATATTAATTCATTATTATGGTGTGTTCAATAGTTACGCTTGTAAGGTTGCGGTTAACGCACGCGTGACACGAAACTCGGTTGATATAAGAAACGCGGGTAAGGCGCATAAATATAAAATTATAATTAATACCTTGCTAAGAACTGATATGTCTACAACAGAGTTTTCATACACACCACACATAAATACTGTTTTGAGCCAACAGAGTCCAACATTTCAATTTCAATTTACACAATATAGTGCCAAACTGAGTAGCAGTGGTAGCCGAGTGGTGGAACGCACGCCTTGCAATCGAAGTGTGCAGGTTCAAACCCCGGCTCGCACCTCTGGGATTTATGTTCTAATCTCAATTTCATCCGGGATTATCACTTGCTATGAAACGGTGAAGGGAAACATCGTGAGGAAACCTGCACGCGTGAAGGAACTCGACTAGTTTTCGATAGATGTGTGAAGTCTGCCAACCCGCACCGGGCCAGCGTGGTGAACTATGGCCCGAATCCCCCTCGCATTGAGGGGAGGCCCGTGCCCAGCAGTGGGTCGTTAAAAGGGATGTAGTAGTAGTAGCCAAACTCATTTTTTTATAAAAAAATATTGAGTTCACTCTAGCTGGCATTAGCGTCGGTAATGAGCCCACGTCAATAGTTTAATATGGCCAAGGTTCGATTTTCAAATCGAACATGGAGCCACCTAGATCACGACGAGGGTGAATAACCAGCAGTACCTATAGGTAATAGTCTGTCTGTAATTTCAGTAAACATACTTGCTACATAATATTATACATGATCACGCCTGTATTCCCCGAAGGGGAAGGCAGAAATGCACTGCACGGGACTTACACTTCACCTATGTATTTTGGTCGCAATCAAGCCGAGCCTATTAATTACATCATAATATATATCTACCTAGAAGCCTAAGTCTCATACGTGTCTCCGTCGGCAAGATCAGAAGCAGTGAGCACCCTTGACATACCAGCGATAGCTGATACTTCAAGATGGTTTAACTGCAAGCGCTATCCATTCCTTGGCAGTACCAATTGAACTTCCTGAAACTATAACTTCGGTATTCTCTGCGGGGTAGGCAGAAGTGCACTGCAGTGCACCCACATTTCGTCGATGAATGTGTATGATATGATGTAAGAAATATCCCACCAAAAACATTTTCATGTAAAAATGTTGCCAATACGAGTCTAGTTTGCTTATCCGAAAAAGTTATCAGATAACGTACAAAACCAAGCTCCAAAGACTACTCGCTCTAAACCTACAAGCCCTACCTTTACATACTCTACTTTCTAGTTAAGACGTGTCGCTTGGCTCGTCTTGGCGGGGGCACTACCGTGCTCCCAGATTATGGTCCGATTCCATTAAGCATATCAAACTCATTGTACTGAGATGGATGGAATCTCAAAACAATTAACTTCCGACGTCTATCTGTTTTTCTTATAAGAAATGATAAAATAAATAATGGAATAAGATGAGTTATGGCATTATCCGCAATTAGTAAGTATTTTGCCAGTCTCAAGTAATTAGTAACAACAACAAATAAAATAAATGGGTTGAAAATAAAATTAAAAACCCATATTTAATGGTTTAACGAAAAATCTTCAACAAAATGGCATTGTCAGTGCGAGCGAATTCTTTCGCTTAGTCGCTCACATCACAGAAATTCAATCTTTATGTATATTAGCTCAAAGTTCGTTTTGGTATTGTCAAACGTCAATGCGCGCAGAGCTTAATGGGAGGAAAAATAAACATTTTCCTTCAATAACTTCAATACTATTCCCAGTGTGTGCACGTATAAAGCTACATGACAAATCGTTGGCTACCATAAACCAATTCTCGTGAGAACCGAACTCATAAACGAACATTCAAATGCTATTTGTCCAACTGTGGAACACAAAGAGAGAACACATCCATTGAACACATCAATTTAGACCCTATGACGTCACGGAAAGGGTTTTAAAATTATATAGTGTATCGACCTCCCACGCGATAGATTGTCGTTGAAAATTTTTCGAAATTGGAATGAGCAACGGCTACCGGAAGCGGCGCGGGCGCAGCGCACGGTAGCAGCGAGCTGATACGTCAATTAGCGTGTAAATGTCAAAATTCTATGTGAACTGTGGCCAACGGTACAGGGTGTTCGGTGTTTGCTTTGGGTTACCTGCTGTACTCAAACTTCTTGTTGAATTTATTTAATTATAACCTCTTTGTGCTTACGAGGATGTTTTATTTTTACTGTCTGACATAATTATGTTGATCAGAGGTTTTTTCGTCTATATTAGAAATGTTAACACTCTTAAACTCATAGAACAATGATATCAAAAACATGATACTTAAATCATGTATTAAAACGACGAAAATGTGTCTCATTGTTACCACGGCGGTCTAGCTTTATACATCTTGACATGGACAATCTGTGGTGTTAGCACGCATGTCAAGACAAGAACGGAGTCACGGATTGGCTCGCTCGCTCTGTGTCTTATTGCATACAAGAGAAAGAGATATAATCAACATATTCTGTGACATAAGTCTAGTCTTGGAGCATATGCTACAACTACTGATGTATGTAAACGTCAAAGTCGTACACAAAATTGGACGTGTCAAAATGTTAAGAAAAGCTCCATCGTTGATACAAAACCTCTTTGTTGACTTTTTCATAGTATTTTGAATCCATCTACAAAACATCTTACAATACAAAGAAAGGTTTTCTATAATTTCACCAATCATATCCGATTTCTTATTCAAACAACGACCCGTTTCATAAATGTACCGTAAAATTTTCAACGAAACTGTTCGTACCTATAACGAAAAGTAGAATAAACAAATAGTTATTTAATAACAAATACTGGTTCTTAAATGCATCGCATTTTTGGTTATTTTAACCGGTTTCAAAAAAGGAGTTCTCAATTATACTAGCTTTTTTTTTCAGGAATTTGTCATTTACATTAGGCTTTCGAATTATTTCGTCACTTCGCTCGGGGTATTGCGGTTTATGTAGCCCCCTGTATGTCGACAAATGAGCCGCGCACGCCGGCTGTTTTCACACGTCGCCGGCTCACGTGAGGGTATTTTCCTACCCCCACCGGCGCCGAACACGATACCCACCAGTACCTGACTCTAGACTACAACACTGACTCATCATAACCTATACCTAACGGATGGAATCTATATTCTGTCTAGTCTCTGGATCTGCTTTAATATGGACTAGCATCTACCCGCGCCTTCGTCCGCGTAGACTCAATAAAATCGTTATAAAGTATAGCCCATATCTTATTCTGTTGCATAAACAATAATTGGGTATCCATAAAGGATTTTCTGACGTTAAAAAACAAAGGTACTGTAAAGATTCATCACAATCCGTTCAGTAGTTTTTGCGTGAAAGAGTAACAAACACCCATCCTCACAAACTTTCACATTTATAATATTAGTAGAATAGGATAAAATTGCCTGTGTTATCTATTTTTGCGACCAGACATTTATATTAGTTTACCTTTAACCATGCATAGGGTCAGCCCTATGCAGAACGTCCCAATGTTATTTTGATGACAATTTACAGTTTAGTTATCCATAGAAACTTCTAAGATCGCTAACTATCACTTATCTCTGTAACAGAAATATTGGTTTCTGCCATAAGTAGCAACTTATCCAAGTTTCCTTTAAAAGAGATCAGTATCTGGCACCCTTATGACCAACTGTCATGCAGCATTATTTTTAATATTATCTACTTTCCGTTTTTGACAGTTACTTCAGTACAAAATCCGTCAAAAGTTGACAGTTAGTATTTATACGGTGTGGTAGCCGTACAGTAATTTACGTATGGTTTGGTTACGACTTAAAAGCCAAGTTAAGTTAAAATGGTTTATTTTATCTCAACTTATGGCCTAATGGTTCAAGCGGCTTTCAGACTACGCTATAATATATAGCACAACAATATCGCGCACCATACTAAGCCAATAATATATAGTACAGTGTTAACGTATCCATAACAATGTATGGTGCGCGATATTGCTGTGCTATGAGCTTTAAACGATATGCTATAATATTATAGCGTAGTCTGAAACCCGCTTTATTGGTTATGGTTTGGTGAGCACGCGAACTGCGTTTGGTGGCTGAACGTGTACTGGTTATACATGTGCATTAACGCGTGCTGGCGTCAACGCTGACACGCCGCTATATTGTGTACGATGCTAGCACCGTACAGTATTAAATTAAATCTCTCGTTACCAGTGAAAAACAAAATATAAAAAAACTGAATGGTGTCGTGGGACACCAGTGCCCTGATTCTCGTAATAAAAATCGTAGCGATATCGTAGCGAATTAGTCGTTCAAGCCCTTTTGGTATTCTCATCCGTCTATCGAGCTTGAACGGCACCGATTTTTTAGTACTTTCGTCGAAGTGTCGTTGAATTTGTTCGCAAAAACGTTGATCGTCTTCTAATCGTTCCACCACGTTGACATGATGGTATTCTCATAGCTCAACAAAAATACTTTCTAGCGGAAATCTGTCAAATTTCGCAATCAAAATGCCGTTGAACACTCGTAGGTTATTTGCGACGATTACATATATTGTTCTCGTGAAAAATATAATTAATGTGCTCCAACTTAAGCTGTTTTTACGATTTTGAAGACTCGGAGCCTAAAAAGAGCTCCGAGTCCTAAAATACGTTAGGAAAATTTTAAAACTTAAATTAAAATATGTTACGAACTATACCGCCATCTATTATTATTTTATGCAAACAAACTCTTAAAAGCCATCTATTGTTGCAGAGGTGACAAAAAAATAAAAATAAAAATAATGTTTTTTAAGGAAAATTATAAAAAAATACAAAATAAAGAAATAAAAATAAAATAAGTGCGGGCCCAGGGTTTGAACTTGCAACTATACGTTCAAGGCGGGCGTTTTACCAACTAGGCTACCGTCGCTTACGCTTAAATCTAATTTATAAATTATACGAGAATAAATTTAGCATCCATTTAGCATCTTTCTACTTAATCATGACAAATAGTGCTTTTTGAATTTCAATTTATATTTTATATTTATTTTAATGATTTTATGTGTAATTTATTTAATTTTTTCGACGAAAATCACGATATTTAGTGCAAAAGACATTGTTTTGATATTACGAGAATACCAATTTTGGATAGATCTACGATAGAGCTGGGTCGGAACTGCGGCGACGCTTGGACTATTTGTAAATACGAGAATTTGCCTACTGGTAGGAACGAAGTTCCTTCGGCTAATGTAGAATAAAAAAACAAAAAAGGTCCATAACGACCCGGAGTTCTATGTATTTTAATAGTTCAACGACTGTCCCACAGATGGCAGTATACTCAATGTATTTAATATGTGTGTATTATTATTAGTATATAAAATAAAAACTATAGCAAAACCTAAAAAAAAAAACAACAAAATATAAGTAGTAAAAAAGTAATAAAATAAAAAAAGTAATAAAATAAAAAAACATCGTAATTCAAATTATCAACTAAAGTCGTCTCATTTAACGATTTGATTCCACGCACTTTTTTTTACATGGATTTTTCTTACGGTTTTACTATCACATTTTTTTCAGTTCGGTCGCCTAGCAAAATCCCTATTTTCTCCAAGCCTGCCGTAAGGAACTTCGTTCCAAAAATATTTTTAACAAAAAACAAAAACCGACTTCGAAATCGGTCGACAGACGCCGGAGACATGCGGTAACATACCTACATAAAAAAAAACATACGGGCCGAATTGAGAACCTCCTCCTTTTTGGAAGTCGGTTAAAAATATAAAAATATTGCCAAACAACGCATACTCATCGTATGATCCAAACTAAGCAACGCTTGTACTATGGGTACCGTACAATGTACTGGGGGCAGTCCTAGTAACTTTAGCGAGTTTTGCTTGAGATTAGATCGTACTAAGTCTATTTACCTAGGACTTGAGTACGATGCGAGCCTGGTGACGCCAAAAACGTCGGTGTGCAGTAACAGTAAGTCAGAGGTTAAACCGGGATTAACGCAACAAATAGTCTCGTGGGCGCGCGGGGTCTATTGCACCCCTCGCCTTATAAATCACGTGCACCGTGATTTAATATTAATGATGTTTTAACCTTACTGATTTATTGCGTGTGCCATAAAATTCACGACAATGGGAGTATTGGTTACTGGAAAAATATAAGTGAAACGTTTTCTTTTTATTGACGTCTAACAAAGACACTAATCGATACTAACATTATAAAGCTGAAGTGTTTGTTTGGTTGAACGCGCTTATCTTAGGAACTACTGGTTCAAATTGAAAATATTTTTGTGTTGAATAGTCCATTTACCGGGGAAGGTTATATATAGGCTATATAACATCACGCTACTACACAGTAATAACAAGCGCGGGCGAAACCGCGGGCACAGCTAGTTAACAAATGATAGTAGTCAGATTCTAACCGGATACCAAATTTCGTATCGAATAGGACCGCCCACCTACTAACACTTTATAATGCATCAAAAACATTTTGCCTTCAAGGTGACAAATTATATTGTCTACTAGCTGTGCCCGCGACTTCGCCCGCGTGGACTTTAGGGAAATTACCCGGAAATATGGGTATTATGTTTATCCCGCGGAACCCTAATGCTTTTTCTAAAATTAAAGTAGCCTAAGTAACGCCTTGGAACGTCAGCTATCTGTCAGTGAAATCGGTGCAGCCGTTTAGAAGTTTACCCCAAACAAACAGACAGACAGACAGACAGACAAAAAAAATTAAAATTGCGTTTTCGTTATAGGTATCGTATATACTTTCATACGCATTTGGTATAAAAGTGTTATTTTGATATTACAAACAGACACTCCAATTTTATTTATTTGTTATTTATTTTATGTATTGTATGTATAGATAGTTGTTTATTTTATGTATTGTATGTATAGATAGAGACAAGATAACCGCGTCCTCTTGCAGCTTGAGCCGTGCTACATCGGGCCGCTGGTGGCCCCGACCCCCAGTTTTGTTTACTGCTAATAAGCGATCGCGAGCCATCCGCGGGCAAATTGCCTGCGAGCGAGAACGGGGACCTTTTACCACATTACTTTATATATTTTCTTACTTTTATAAGAATAACGATTGCCTTTAAAAAGTTTTTAAATTAAAATTTATGTAAGTTGACTAGGGGTGTATGGGATCTTACTGATATAATATATCCAAGCCAACGTGATCTCACGATGCACCCACTCTGCTGTACAACGAATGAGGTTGGCGAACCGTCCACCAACCCACATTGGACCAGGGTGGTGGACTATGATAGATACAAACCCCCCTTTAAACATAACAGAAAAGGGATGGGGACGTCTTTGCCCAGCAGTGGCACATTTAAGATGCTATTAAAAAAAAGTTATTTAATAGTTTTGTTTTCTCCTCATAGCTGCTACAGGCTACCGGTAATTAAGTTGGTGTATGAAGTGAATTCATTTGAAATATTTAACTTTAATTTGACTTGAACTAAAAAGCCACCAAAGTACCTTATGAAAACAATAAGTACCAAGTTCTCAGAATCTATGTGCATAATAAGAAATGCCATTCCTATGGAGGAGAAGAAGTATGGACAAGAGACTCCATCGTTACTCGCTCGAGTTCATCATACTTTTTTAAAGTGATTGTTTTTACGCATTATAAAATGAAACCATAGACATACAATGATAGTGCTAGAGTCCCGTAACACTATCATTGTGGAGTTGTTATGTCTTCTTTGTGAAGGCACGCAAACAACAACTTTTATTAATGGTGCCTAAAATATGACCTTAGACATTCGACATTGTCACCGCGAAGCCTAGTCACTAGTCATATTCAGGCTACCAGTGATAAAATATGTTGATTGCATGCCTTCACAAATGAAGTCAGACCCTAGGACCCTGGTAACAGTTATCGTCCGACCGGTACAGGCCACCATTACTGTTACTATGTACCCGAGCTGCCCGCTCCTCGCAGCCAAGTGCTCCGGTTTCCATGGGCAAACAACTCTTTATTTGTGTTATAGTTAGAGCGCTGCGCCCGCGCCGTGATCGTGCCGCGCGCTAAAAGCCGCCAATAGATCGCACCGAACCAACAATTGCTGGAAATGTATTATATAAATACACCACGACATGTGGACTTTAATACACAACTGACTTGTACTTAGACCATCAAATTTGAGAATAAACCATCATGATGAAACGATCAATATCCTATCCGAATGTAAATTTTAATTAGTCGATTACCTACCTAACTAAGTGATTAATACATATCGCCAAACAACACATACCCATCGTAGGACTAGCGGCGATCCCAGTTACACCCAAACCGGGGAAAATTCTGAAAAGGCAATTTCCTAAATTTGCTATTGACGGGAATCGAACCCGCAACCCCCCGGTGCAGTGATCCGAGAGGCCTACGCTCAGGCTACTAAGTTTTCATCTTTCACTATACGACACTTTATCTCGGATACTGAAAAATTACATCTCTAGAATAAAATTAGTTACACAAAGCTAAATCAGATAGACAGGTAAATGGCCAGCGTGACAAGGAGGAAGTTAAAAAAATTATAACAGCCGCTAACCGAAGACTAGACTTAATGCTAATTCTAGAATCAAGTTATTCGCGCTCAAACATCCGCCCGACACCTTAAAAGCAGGAAATGCTCCTATTAACAGTCCAAACCGAAGCGACGGACAGTTTGTTCTGACCATTTACAGAAGTGGGTGGACACCAGTTGACAATTGAAGATTGGAGCAAAGCAAATATAGAAGAGGCGTTAAAACAATGCTATCGTCGAGACGTCACAGTGGTGTGTTAATTGAGGGGACAATTGTTACAGGTTGCGTCACCACAGCGCGAGCGACGCGAGAGATATTATACTTATCAACATCGTTAGAAATTACAGCCTTTATGTTACTCCGATTTATAAACAACTAGCTGTGCCCGCGACTTCGCCCGCGTGGACTTTAGGGAGATTACCCGGAAATATGGGTATTATGTTTTTCCCGCGGAACCCTAATGCTTTTTCTAAAATTAAAGTAGCCTAAGTTACGCCCTGAAACGTCAGCTATCTGTCAGTGAAAGTCTCATTGAAATCGGTTCAGCCGTTTAGAAGTTTACCTCAAACAAACAGACAGACAGACAGACAGACAAAAAAAATTAAAATTGCGTTTTCGTTATAGGTATCGTATATACTTTCATACGCATTTGGTATAAAAGTGTTATTTTGATATTACAAACAGACACTCCAATTTTATTTATTTGTTATTTATTTTATGTATTGTATGTATAGATAGTTGTTTATTTTATGTATTGTATGTATAGATAGAGACAAGATAACCGCGTCCTCTTGCAGCTTGAGCCGTGCTACATCGGGCCGCTGGTGGCCCCGACCCCCAGTTTTGTTTACTGCTAATAAGCGATCGCGAGCCATCCGCGGGCAAATTGCCTGCGAGCGAGAACGGGGACCTTTTACCACATTACTTTATATATTTTCTTACTTTTATAAGAATAACGATTGCCTTTAAAAAGTTTTTAAATTAAAATTTATGTAAGTTGACTAGGGGTGTATGGGATCTTACTGATATAATATATCCAAGCCAACGTGATCTCACGATGCACCCACTCTGCTGTACAACGAATGAGGTTGGCGAACCGTCCACCAACCCACATTGGACCAGGGTGGTGGACTATGATAGATACAAACCCCCCTTTAAACATAACAGAAAAGGGATGGGGACGTCTTTGCCCAGCAGTGGCACATTTAAGATGCTATTAAAAAAAAGTTATTTAATAGTTTTGTTTTCTCCTCATAGCTGCTACAGGCTACCGGTAATTAAGTTGGTGTATGAAGTGAATTCATTTGAAATATTTAACTTTAATTTGACTTGAACTAAAAAGCCACCAAAGTACCTTATGAAAACAATAAGTACCAAGTTCTCAGAATCTATGTGCATAATAAGAAATGCCATTCCTATGGAGGAGAAGAAGTATGGACAAGAGACTCCATCGTTACTCGCTCGAGTTCATCATACTTTTTTAAAGTGATTGTTTTTACGCATTATAAAATGAAACCATAGACATACAATGATAGTGCTAGAGTCCCGTAACACTATCATTGTGGAGTTGTTATGTCTTCTTTGTGAAGGCACGCAAACAACAACTTTTATTAATGGTGCCTAAAATATGACCTTAGACATTCGACATTGTCACCGCGAAGCCTAGTCACTAGTCATATTCAGGCTACCAGTGATAAAATATGTTGATTGCATGCCTTCACAAATGAAGTCAGACCCTAGGACCCTGGTAACAGTTATCGTCCGACCGGTACAGGCCACCATTACTGTTACTATGTACCCGAGCTGCCCGCTCCTCGCAGCCGAGTGCTCCGGTTTCCATGGGCAAACAACTCTTTATTTGTGTTATAGTTAGAGCGCTGCGCCCGCGCCGTGATCGTGCCGCGCGCTAAAAGCCGCCAATAGATCGCACCGAACCAACAATTGCTGGAAATGTATTATATAAATACACCACGACATGTGGACTTTAATACACAACTGACTTGTACTTAGACCATCAAATTTGAGAATAAACCATCATGATGAAACGATCAATATCCTATCCGAATGTAAATTTTAATTAGTCGATTACCTACCTAACTAGGTGATTAATACATATCGCCAAACAACACATACCCATCGTAGGACTAGCGGCGATCCCAGTTACACCCAAACCGGGGAAAATTCTGAAAAGGCAATTTCCTAAATTTGCTATTGACGGGAATCGAACCCGCAACCCCCCGGTGCAGTGATCCGAGAGGCCTACGCTCAGGCTACTAAGTTTTCATCTTTCACTATACGACACTTTATCTCGGATACTGAAAAATTACATCTCTAGAATAAAATTAGTTACACAAAGCTAAATCAGATAGACAGGTAAATGGCCAGCGTGACAAGGAGGAAGTTAAAAAAATTATAACAGCCGCTAACCGAAGACTAGACTTAATGCTAATTCTAGAATCAAGTTATTCGCGCTCAAACATCCGCCCGACACCTTAAAAGCAGGAAATGCTCCTATTAACAGTCCAAACCGAAGCGACGGACAGTTTGTTCTGACCATTTACAGAAGTGGGTGGACACCAGTTGACAATTGAAGATTGGAGCAAAGCAAATATAGAAGAGGCGTTAAAACAATGCTATCGTCGAGACGTCACAGTGGTGTGTTAATTGAGGGGACAATTGTTACAGGTTGCGTCACCACAGCGCGAGCGACGCGAGAGATATTATACTTATCAACATCGTTAGAAATTACAGCCTTTATGTTACTCCGATTTATAAACAATAATACTGAAAATTTCATCAAAATCCGTTCAGTAGTTTTTGCGTGAAAGAGTAACAAACATCAGAAACAAACTCACAAACTCAAAAAACCTCACAAACTTTAACATTTATAACATTAGTAGGAATTAGTAGGATTTCCGTGTAAAGAGCGTGATCAATGGCATTTCATTGACGAATGGGATTCTTGCATGAGTTAAATACAGTTCATTCTGGCATTGGCACTCACAGCATATTTGCTAGCAATGCTGAACACGCTATTGTCCTGATTAGCTATAACTATGAGCCCTGCGCGGGGCGTATACATCCCATGACAATAGTAAATTAATTGAGCTTGTATGTTGAATGTGCTAGGCCCTGGTGGAAGTGAATCAAAGGAGGGATAATCCAAATTTAAGTATCAGTAACAACAGCAATCACATAGTAAAGAGACAGGTCAATATCGCGCGGGTACGGTACCTGTACATAGGCGCAGTCCTTTGCCGATGGCTGGGTCTTCGTGATGACTGGCACTAACACACAGGATCACACACAATCAGAGCGATGCAATCCGGTGAAGCTGTAAAGGCCAACTCACGGCCAACAGCGTAGTCCATTAAAAAAAAAAAAAAAAACAGAGCGACGTCCGATCTGCATGACGGTCAGTCAGTTTACGTCAGGGGGAAAGGGACAGAGCAACTAAATATCAGGATACACGGGGGTAGATCATGATTCTTGGGAAGAATTTTGCACGTCTACCTACATGGTAAATTCTAATCTAAACAAATCTTGATATACGGAATAACGAACGAAAGCAAAGGATGTAGTGTAAATAAATTAAAATGAATAAATAAATCTGTAAATCTGAAATATCAGCTAAGTAGTTACCAAAATCAATTAATTTATAATTATTTGTAAATCAATTAGCAACATTACTTTATGTTGATTTTTAGGGTTCCATACCCAAAGGGTAAAATGGGAACCCTATTACTGAGACCCCGCTGTCCGTCCGTCCGTCCGTCCGTCCATCCGTCCGTCCGTCCGTCTGTCACCAGGCTGTATCTCATGAACCGTGACAGTTAGAAAGTTGAAATTTTCACATATGATGTATTTCTGTTGCCGCTATAACAACAAATACTAAAACACAGAATCAAATAAATGTTTAAGGGGGCTCCCATACAACAAACGTGATTTTTTTGCCGGTTTTATAGATAATGGTACGGAACCCTTCATGCGCGAGTCCGACTCGAACTTTGCCGGTTTTTTTTTCTTTTTCACTTCTGTACAACAATTTAAAAAATCAGTTACAATAAACTTGTAAGCATATCTAATAACTAGTAAGTTGTAGCATAGCCTGAAGTGGCATTGAATCATCCTCTTACAATAGCTACTGTGGCTACTAGTTTCCATAATAGTAAACGGTATTCTGTTTTCAATTATACCCACACTATATAAGGTATATCTACATTGAAATGTGTATTATATGAGTTATTGTAACGTCATGAAAGGTATGTAGATATTGAGTAGACGTGTAAATGTAAATGTTCCCACAGGATTCTTTGGATGGACATATATACGTATTTTGACTGTACCGCGTTGAACAGGTTCGAATATATCTCATCATTATTTTGTCTTTGTTTCTATTACATAAAACTTGCTTCAGTTTCGGAAATGTCTAAACGCAAAACATAGGTACTCTTAATTGTTTTATTATGTACCATAGTTAATTTATTCGCAGGCTTTTATTTTAGATAGTGCATCCCCGCTTTTTGTCTTCCTGCTTAGCTTTAAATCTTAAATCCTGAAGTTTTGAAGTCCATTTCTATATTTGGCATCGACATGACACGTATAATCTTTGATCCATGTCAAACTTCTATGACACGATTAAATTAGGCTATAGGTAATATAGATAGGTAACCAGTAAGTAGTGAAATAAGGTTTAGGCAACCACATACCAGATAAACAATTAGATAGTACAATGGCGATCATCAAAACAACACGACCCGCTAATGAAATTTCCGTGTAGCTAATAACTTGCACGACACTGTAATACAGTGCAGTGCATCGCGAGACAAATGTAGCGGTCTCCAGGGCGGGCTTTCCCCAGGGCTGACAGTGTAGACGTTACTTAACATAACGCATAGTCTTGTAGGCGACAGAAACAGAGTAGCTTTTCAGAATATCAAGAAAATATATGGAATCTGGGGCTACGAATAACTGAGATATCGATTTTACAATGTTCAATACCAATGTCATATTTTTTTATTTAAACGAAAGTTACTTCTTCTAGTTTACTACTACTTTGAAAACATAAATGACACAAATCGATTATATTATTTCTGAAATTAACACCGACGGGAATAGAACCCGCAGCATTCAACATTTCTAATCATTGCACTACTTCATACACATTACTTCAACCAGGGTTACATGAGTAGGACCAAAGAGTATGAAATAAATAGAGAATTAGAGATACCTAGTTTGACACTAGGTACGTAACATATTTTGTTAATATCTTTATTTACAAGCTTTATAGCAGCTTGCAATGTATGTATGTCCGGGTGGAATCTTGCAACTGAATTTTAAATCAGTTATCTTTAATCGATTGAGCTGAAATTTGGTACACACGCTTTCTTTGGATGACAATGCATGCTGAGCCATGTGACGTCATTGTAATACCAATTTGGCGGATCATCCAAGATGGTGGATTAATTGTTTTTTCTGCACTACCACAGTATCGGTATCAAATGAAAGGGCTTGCTGAGGAGAACACGCAAACCAAGGGCAATTATATGAAAGCTTGTTTTTAAAAAGTTTTTTTAACAATAATTTATTTTTGTTGCATGATCTACGCAAAATTCAAACTCACTGTGAAACTGTAGTTACCGTTTCCCCTTCTTATTCAGGAAAGACAGTGAAATGATCACAATATTTAAGTACAAGGAAGATCCATTAGTGAACAGCCCTAGTGTGTTGGTTCAGAGAAGGAGTCAGGTGCCGGGGGAGGGCGCGGCCCGTGGGGAGCGCGCCGGACACGACTCCGCCATTATGACGTCATTATGCAACACTGACACCATAATATGCAATGTGCAACTAGCAATGGTACATACACGAGTCGAGCCGTACGACGAACCTAATCGATTTAATAATTAATGGTAAAAACAATTTTTTTTAAACAAGCTTTTATTTAATTTCCCTTAGTTTTCATGTTCTCCTCAGCAAGCCCTTTCATTTGATACCCATGCTGCGATCGTGCACAAAAAATAACTATTCCGCCATCTTGGATGATCCGCCATATTAGAATTAGAATGAAGTCACATAGCTAAGCATGCTTTGTCATCCAAAATAAGCGTGTATACCAAATTTCAGCTCAATCGGTTAAAGATAACTGATTTAAAATTCAGTTGCAAGATTCCACCCGGACATACATACGTTGCAAGATAATATAAAGCTTGTAAAATGATAATAGATAAACTACATCAGTGAAATCATACCTTATATTAATAAATTGATTCCATTCTCACGGTTTTGGTGAAGTGATTATGTGTGCACTGTGCAGTGAGTGGAGAATTGAGGCGCCTGATCTCTGCTGCATAGCAAAATTAAGGCCTTACGCCATAGTGTGCTACTATCTAGCGCCTGCAGTGTTTTTACAACATAATTGTTATTTCAACGATAAAGGCTATTTCAATGCTAGAACCCCTTAAACCTAGATTCCCCTATAACCATCCATAGCCTACAGAAACTATTACGGATGTGACTCGAACACAACGATTACTTATTTCTCGTAGGTATTGTACGCGTACATTGTTGAATAGGATCGCTTGATGTATTCACTTGCTGGTTTAATATATGCAATTAAGTAAATAACTGTTAATGATAATTACCACACTAAATAATTCCTATTCAAATTGATAAATCTGCATAATACAATTTTATAGTGTTTCCAAAAATATTTTGTACATTAATACTTGTGCTGCCACCTCTTGTCGTACCAAGTAACAATTTAATTACATTTAACGCCATTTATGACATTTAATAAATAACATCATAAACTCTACTTAACTATGTTTTGTTCTAGTACTGCTACTGCACACTAGATAAAGATAAAGATAAAGATAAAGATAAATTTATTTGTAAAATATGTGTGTGCACGTGTGCAAGATGGAAAAATTATAATAAAAACGTAACATCATATTTAGCCATTGTGGCGTACAAATCTACAATTTCTTATTATTAATTAAAATATGCTCCTTATACTAACTTAATGCTACTTGAACAGTACCTGTACACTATGTATTACAAATACAATTCTGAAATTGTGTCAACTAGATAATCTTTGACATCATAATAAACTTTGTTCAGTAAAAGATTTTTTAATTTATTTTTTAGCCCTACTGCATTTAGCTCCCTCCAGCCTTTTGGAAGCTTATTATAAATAATGGGTGCCATACAAAATATACTATTTCTCATCAATGTCGTTTTTGAGCTGTGTGAACATAGTTTGTTATCTCGCCTGCTGCGATTGACCAAATCCGAGAAACGTAGAAATAGATGTGGATTGCATTTTACAAACATGGCACTTTCCAAAATATACAAGGATGGCATCGTCAATATCTTGTACTGCCTAAAATAGGGTTGGCAGCTATCAGTTGGTACTAATCCAAACATGGCTCTAACGCATCTTTTTTGGGCCTTAAACACTATTTCTTTGTCGGTTGAATTGCCCCAAAATATTATACCATATCTTAGATTCGAAGACACAAGACCATGATACGCTGTAAGTAAGGCATCGACATTAATTATTGGCGCTAATTTAAATAGGGCGTATGCAGAAGTGCTAATTTTTTTAGCAAGAAGTTCTATATGCTCTTTCCACTTTAACTGTTTATCAATTGTTACACCGAGGAATTTAGCAGCTGTAACGATATTAATAACTGTGTCATTATAGCGTATATTAGGAGCAGACACGAGCGATTCTCTTTGGCAAAAGTGCATTATGTTGGTTTTATTAAGATTAATTTTTAAGTTGTTATTATCTAGCCATTTAATTATAGATATTAATGAATTATTAATGTCAGACTCATAACTGTCTCTGCTTTTGCATTGAATGGTGAGAGTACTGTCATCAGCAAAAAGTGTTACGGGTTTATCAGTACATTTTGGAAGGTCATTTATATATACGATAAATAAAAGAGGGCCTAAAACGCTACCTTGCGGTACCCCGTATTTAACAATGCGCTTGTCTGATTGATAAAATTCCTCATATTTATTTTGAGCGTTTATTGCAGATATTTGAGTTATTTGCTGTCTATTATTTAAATACGATTGGATCAAATTCAGTATGTTGCCTCGAATGCCATATGCTTCTAATTTATTAAGAAGAATATCATGGCGAACATAGTCGAATGCCTGGGTCATGTCACAGAATATTGTGCAGACAGGCGTAGTTTTATCTACATTAGTTGTCACTTTGTACAGAAAGTCATATATGGCCATGTTTACAGTTTTATTTTTTCTAAAGCCCTTCTGTTCATTAGCTAATGTATTATTTTTTTCAAAATATGCGTATAATTTATTATATATATATTTCTCATAGATTTTTGATATTATACTTATGAGGGAAATAGGCCTGTAATATTCCATTACTTCTCTGTCTTCTTTTTTAAACAAAGGCTTTACAATTGAGAGTTTTAACGCTTCCGGGTATATACCAGTGCTTATGCTCAAATTCATAATGTGACTTAAGTGCGCACAAATTTCATTGGCCACTAATTTGATTATTTTTGTAGATATCCCATCGTACCCCACGCTATTTGTGTTCTGTAATGAGGTAATTATCTTAAGAATGTCTTGTGGAAGGCACGGAGACATGAAAAATGAGTTTGAGTGACCTTGTATAAATGAAGTGGCACTTTTACCTGAATTTAATATTGGTTCAATTTTGTTTATAAAATAGTTGTTAAAGGCATTGGCTATATCTAGAGGGTTAGTTATCGTTTTATTGCCATCTTTTATTTTTGTGATCGAGTTGCGTGGCACTTTATACTTCGACCTATTAATAATATTCCAAGTACTTTTTGATTTATTGACAGACATTTTTATTGCGTAGTTATTTTGGGCTCGTTGAGTAAGTAACATAATTTTTTTAAATAATTTGGAATAATTCTGAAAAACTAATTTATTTGTTATACTTGGTTTATGTCTGAACTGCCATAGGAGCCGGCGTTTATTTTTGCTACAAATTTTAATGCCACGTGAAACCCATTGAGTCCTTTTACATGTATTTATACGTATTATTTTAATAGGAAAACATAAAGATGAAGTGTTCCGTAATGCATAGAATATCCACATTTAGATTCTTATCTGATAACTCATCTAAACAAACAGTGATCGCACCGGATTTATTTAATAGCCCCGCAATGTTTTGATGCATAACATAAAGATCTTTATTCACGAAAAAAATCGTTTATGAGTTCATTCTGTTTGGTGCCTTTACTTTCATCGTCTGCATTTATATTCCAATAATCTGTGTCATCAATGATTGCTTGTAAATCATGAAAGATTCTACGCAATCCCCTATTGTTAACCTAGATGACACTTATTTAAATTATTAAAAAAATGGCAGATGTGAAACATAAAACATAAACGTCGTAGCGACGAGTGAGCGGAGTCAGCGGGTGGGTGGACTCTAAGCGGTGGAAAAAACCGAGGAGCCACGAAGCTGCTGGAAGTTTTGGGATCACAGCATCGCGGTATCAACAGTCGGTATCACTCGCCATGCGCGCCATTAGATGTTTCAATTCAATAATTTTAATTATTAATTGCTTAACTATTCAATAATAGATGGCACTAAAGCCTTACAAGAGAATAAGCTTCACACACTACCGCCTACTTATATATCTTAGTTCGCATTAATTACACGAAATATTATAATTAATGATAAAAACAACAAGCAACTTCTAAACGTATTGATGATTCTGCCAAATAAAAATTTGTAGCATATTTATAAATATTTTAATAGTGCTTGTGCTGCTATCTATTGCTGCTATCAAGTACCAATTTCATTGAGTTTAACGCCATCTATGATATTTACTTAATAATATAAAAAGTGCTACTTCAGTCAGTTTTATTGTAGTACGGGTATGGCTCACTAGATGACACTTTATTCAAGTTACTATAAAAAATAATATTTAGCTATTCGACAACAGATGGCATTGGTGCACTATGAAACAAACTGTTGCACCGAAATAAACCTGTTTTATAGGTTGGATTGTATATAAAAATTACAATCATAATTTTCGTACAAATCATATTTTCCAAAAGGAATCTTGCCCAGCTTGGAGAAAACTATGTTTATACTGTAAAGGAAAAAAACCACTCAGAATCGGTGTGCAGGAAGAAAAACAATCGGCTAAGTGCGAGCAGCCCCCTTAGCATGACCGCATCGATATAAGTTTTAAACTATCCAAATGTCAGTTATATCAGGAAAATGACGTCACGCCGAGCTCTATCAACCGACCTTAGTATGAGCGCCACGCGACAGAAGACGCGGCGCGGCTAAATGTCAGTTTAAGGTAATATCTCTATTGCCATAGCATGACCACCTTATTTTATCCGCGTTTATCAGTTTTTGACAAGTAAGATCGTGAATTTTTGTCTGCCACTGTTTGAGACGAAGATTAGCGTGCATAAGGTGCAGCGTTGCCAGTACGGGTCTTTTACCCGATTTATTCGCTCTGTCTGCATAATGCCGTCATTTTATTTAAGCTGTATAGATCGCATTTCTCAAAGACAATAACGTGCGGGCCACATATTATGGTGTTATAAGTTTGCGTGACCTTTTTTTTATCAATTACTTTTCCAAAACGGGTAATTTCGGGTAATTTTTAACTCCGTATCCGGCTATTTGTTGTAAGACTACTGGCAACACTGATAAGGTGTCGATCGAGTATCAAGATTGCATTAATTCCTCATTTATTTTCTTTTGAGTAAAATTAGTTAAATATCTGATCAAAATGTCCCGTGCATATCGGTACTATTTACTGATTTTTATGTGGAGAAGAAGGCCCGTAAAGTGCAAGAGACCATTGTTCGTGAGATTTGCGATCCTACTAAAAATCCCAAGATATTAGTTATCGGCCAGACAACTGTATCCAAATACTTTGGACGTTTTTTCGATGCAGTAACTACAAGGTAAGTCTCTATATTCAATCGCTCATTTTAATAATAATATAACATATTATACCTACTAACCTCAAACGATTCGTTTTGACTTAGTCTAATAATGAGAACATTAACTCGACGTTGCCATAAATACCGTTAATCGCAAGCATTCCTCATCTTATTCCATTAAATTTTCATCATTTCGTAAAAAATTATGAAGTGGTAATTGATTGTTTGTTTTTAGGTTAAGCATCTACTTGGATAAATTTCCGGGTCGCGATGATGGCCGGAAACCGGTGGCTGCTGTGTTTTAGCAACAATTCGGGTGCCTAACATCCTTGGGGTGTGTTGACTGCACCCATATTGACCGTTTCCCGCCTCATCAACCAACACAAGCTCAATTCATCAATCAACATGAGAACCCATCTATCAACATTGAATTGCTAATAATAAATTGTATTACTTATTTATTCAGAATGAAACATATATCATAATTATACTTATAATACAAATTTCAGAAAGGTAATCATAATTAACTTCATTTATGTTCTAGATAGCAGAAGCTTAATGTCACATTAGGTGATGCAAATTACTGAGGTCGCATCCACAACCAATTCATCTTAATTTGGTCATACATGTGGAGTTACGCAGGCTGTATAACAACGGGCTTGGTTCATATTATCCGCTTGGTAAGTTGTGTTAGTTTTTTATTTAAAAAAATAAAAACAAATGAACTAAATTACATAATAATATTTATTTTGCATATACTAAATGATTAATAAAAAACAACTTATAATTATATTACACATCAAAAAATTTTTTTTTAGTATTTAAGATATTCCTTTAAGTCTAAAATAATTAATTATTATTAACATATTGTACGTGAATAGAGATCTATGCCCATTAACAAACTAAAACTTTCAAAACATATCTGCAGACTCGTATTCTGCAACAAAAGAAATAATACTTATGTTTGTTAATTGTATGTTAATGCCGCACTCTATATCTGATTGAATGGCACATTCTGAAGTTTAGGGGTTGACAGAATCTTACATTATTCACCGAAACAAACCGACAAAGCTGCGAAAGTGGCGTATGCCAGTTGTACCCTCTACAACAATGCAACATTTCCGGCACTAACATTTAATGTTCATATCAACTGTTCCATTTTAGCATGTTATTAATAACTGCTTAATTAACAATTTTTTTATTTTCAGAGTGCCCATGGAGCTGCACGAAGTCTCCCTACAGAAATCGCGCCAAATGTTCAATCAAATACCTACTTATTAAAAATGGAAAATAAATGCAATCAAATAGTCAATGAATATTTCATTCACATAATAAAATGTTTTATCTCAAATGTACAAGGACCTTTCCCTGTTGTTCCTTTGGTTAGCTCAGGCGCAGAATGTGGCCAGTTTGTTCCCGAGCAAATCTTACACATTGCACCTTCCTTTCTTGCTCATTTTTGCAATTCATGCCGGATCTACAACAATAATGTTTATTAGTCATGTCACAATATAGCTATTTACTGCATTCGTGAATGGTGATGGATAGGTAGGTACATACACAGCGCCACTGTTAGGCAGTCCTGTTGGGTCCAAATTCTTCTGTATTCTGATCCCATTCTTCATTGAGGCATCGCTGACCCATAGGAACTTTAAAGTCGCCACTTGCGAACCCAACATTAGTTTGCATGTAATTAATGAGGGTTCTTATTTGAGCCAGTGTGCTGCTCGCTCTCACGCTGAAAATATACTGTATTAGATTTCTTACACATAAAGCACTAGGTATTATAATAGTATGTATTATGTAAACACTCACGTTTTTTGTTTTTTATTATCCATTGTTGTCTTATATCACAGCAATCTTTATCCAATGAAACACGGAATTAACATGGATAACGAGTACGCACGTATAAATAACTACTTCTTTGTTTACAAAATTAGTGAAATGACGGACAGCTGCAACATTATTTATTATTTTTAAACAATATAACCTAAACCTCTGAAATACAACGTCAAACCCTGTTGCTAGTTGTCACTGTCCTTCAAAATATATGTCATTTTTCATATTTTTTAATCTGTATTGACCGAATGTAGTGAACAAGTTAGTGATGTCTGCCTATCGGTAAAATACGATTCAATTACCGATTCGTTCTTGCCACATAAAAAAAAAAATTTTTTTCTATAATGGCAGCCTAGACTATCTGTCATCGATAAAGCTTTGTCGGGGTCCTATAGGCTCTCTAAATGTCATCTCATGCTAAGGACATCGATATATTATGAAGGGTCGACAGCGTTTAAAATCGGAGAAGTTTATCGTCGGTAGAGTGTCATGCTACGGGGGCTGGACTCGCGCACCGAGGCTTCCGTACATACACTATGAAAGCACCGAAAATTGCTCTAACAAACTAAACTTTGCAGTTGGTAAACTGGTGTCCCCATACAAACTAACTACAAAACAAGTTTGTAGTGAGTTTTTTAATTTAGTTCAATTTATTAAGTTTTGAACTGTGTCATGGTCTACTTATTACATTCAGTCACAAATGTTATCAATTAAACAATAATAACGAGTCAAAACTGACTAGTAAATTGTTTACATGGGGCGCGTGAGATGACTCGCAAAATCCATCAAGATGCCGCGACACTAGCGCCAGTGTGAAACTCACGCAACACATTACGACATGCCAAATGTAACGACGATTATGTGGAACGCGCGTCGAATTAAACAAAATATCTTAAAAAACCGGCCAAGTGCGAGTCGGGCTCGCGCACGGAGGGTTCCGTACCATTATCTATAAAAACGGCAAAAAATCACGTCTGTTGTATGGGTGCCCCCTTAAATATTCATTGTATTCTGTTTTTTAGTATTTGTTGTTATAGCGACAACAGAAATACATCATCTGTAAAAAATTCAACTCTCTAGCTATCACGGTTCATGAGATACAGCATGGTGACAGACATACGGACGGACGGTCGGACGGACAGCGAAGTCTCAGTAATAGGGTTCCCGGTTTACCCTTTGGGTACGGAACCCTAAAAAACTGACCCAACACAATGTAAAAAGTCCCGTACGGAAATATATACGTAGGTAGGTTGCGAAATAACTTCAAAACATGAAAGTCGGTACTAAAGTATTGTTA
This sequence comes from Ptilodon capucinus, assembly GCA_914767695.1. Classification (NCBI taxonomy): domain Eukaryota; kingdom Metazoa; phylum Arthropoda; class Insecta; order Lepidoptera; family Notodontidae; genus Ptilodon; species Ptilodon capucinus. The sequence goes on along the minus strand of OU611830.1, from coordinate 8,475,046 downwards.
AAAACCGGCCAAGTGCGAGTTGGACTTGCGTACGAAGGGTTCCGTACCATTATCTATAAAAACGGCAAAAAAAACACGTCTGTTGTATGGGAGCCCCACTTAAGTATTCATAATAATACTAGCTGAGCGGGCGAACTTCGTACCGACTTAGAATTAGTGACATACGAAAGCAGCGCCACCTACCGGGTCCAATTGTGAATCTAAACCATCCAGGGCGCAACGCATACAAAAAAAAGCATTCAAATCGGTCCAGCCGTTAAGGAGGAGTTCATACACACGTACAGTAGAATTATATATATAGGTAAAGATAACTCAATATTCTGTGAATATTTTAAGCGTCTACCCGTTGCCGTTATCAATATCGAGCAAAAACTAGCACAAAAATCACGATTGTTGTATGGGAGCCCCCTTAAATATTTATTTTATTCTTTTTAGTATTTGTTGTTACAGCGGCAGCAGAAATACATCATCTGTTTAATTTTCAACTATCTAACTATCACGGCTCACGAGATACAGCCTGGTGACAGACGGACAGACAGACAGACAGACGGACAGGGGAGTCTTAGTAATAGGGTCCCGTTTTACCCCTGGGGTACAGAACACTGAAAATTATGGTTTCTTCACATTCGTAGTTATTCACAGTATTCACAGTAATAAATCAATTTCGCTGCACGGTATAGGAAAGCATCGTGAGGAAACCGGCCAATAGAAGAAAGACGTGTGATCTATATCTCAATTAATCAATCAATTTCTATACTAATATACAGAGTGTTTCAGAAGTCCGAAATAATACTTTGCCGTTTGCATCAGTATCGAAAAAAATTGATCGAAATCCGATAATAATTTTTCCATTTTTCTTTCGTTGCCAATTTTAAAAACTTAAAATATCTCTAGTCCTAAGCGAAATTTTCAAGTTCTGTTTTTAGGGTTCCGTACCCAAAGGGTAAAACGGGAACCCTATTACTGAGACTTCGCTGTCCGTCCGTCCGTCTGTCACCAGGCTGTATTTCATGAACCGTGATAGCTAAAGAGTTGAAATTTTCACAGATGATGTATTTCTGTTGCCGCTATAACAACAAATACTAAAAAACAAAATACAATGAATATTTAAGGTGGCTCCCATACAACAGACGTGATTTTTTTGCCGTTTTTATAGATAATGGTACGGAACCCTCCATGCGCGAGTCCGACTCGCACTTGGTCGGTTTCTGAATATTACTAGGCCCTTCTGGTTGATGTAGTTTGCACTGTTAAATACGGTTATAGATGTATCCTAAGGCCACAACACGATACCTGTGGTAAATATTCAAAGGCATGTAACTCAGAAACTATGATAGTTAGGTATAATCTATCTTCACTATGTATCTACATATTAGCTACCGTTTAAGTACCTAAAATATTATTTCGGACTTCTGATGCACACTGTATAACTTAATGGTATAAACATTTGATCGAAATTCGTTCTGTTTTGTGAATATTCGTAGTTGCCCCTCATAAGTGTAGTTTACGCTGCTAAATAGAATTATGGATGTAACCAAAGGCCAGAACACGATACCTGTGACAAATATTTATTTCATTTCATTTATTACAAGGTACAACAAACAGCTACATTTACATAGTTATAAAAAACAAGGTATCGTAAATACATAATGCTACAAATGCAGCCAACCCCGCTGTACACATCTTAATTTGAAGACATATTAGGGCGGATCGAAGTTTAACTAAAAGGTTATAAAGAGTAATAAAGTAAAGTGTACAAGGCAAGTTATACAAAATTAAATAAAATATCAAGCAGTTGGTGGATTGATGCCAAGTTATTCTATATCAGTACAAGTTATTCAATATCGCATGCGGCACTATTATGTGCTTTTATAATATTTTGTCTAAACGAGGCGGGTGTAGTCGCAAAGAATTCAATATTAATAATAAGTTTATAACTCAGAAACTATAATAGTTGGGTATAAACTGGATTCACTGGATCGGCAGAACCTACAGAGCCGATCGGGTCAGCTTTTTCAGCGTTAAAAACCGCTCCGCGCATTTAATTCGCCATAATTCGAAAAGTCAACGGATTTCAGTGAAACGTGTCTCATTCGACGGCGCTTGGTAAAATCTACTCAGAAAGCGTTTTTCGTGGTGATCAAGCTCCCAGGAGAGGAGTTCTCCCGCAAAAACCGAAAATAGCGAGAAAAAGGACTCTAAAAACGCGTAAAAGTGTTAATTATGACAGTGACTTATATTACTGCGTAGGCCCTGAAGAGACCTTCTATTTGAGACACAAAGAGTGAAAATAGAGTGAGTGTACGAAGTACAATAGTGACATTAGTGCGAAACTTTTCCACGACTTTTAGTCTTTTAGGCCATAACATTCGCGGAAGATCTGTGACATATAAGTTTTTTTTTTTAGTGTAGTTCTGTGCTCCCAACGGTCCCCTATAACGGGACAAAAAGAATTGGACCTTTAAGGTCAGTTTCCACCAATATATAACACTTTTGGTGAGAACAATCCGGAGGTAGGGTCGGACAAAAAGTGCTCGGAGAATCCTAAAACCACCACGGCTAGAAAGCCCTTCCTCAGCCGTGTCCAGAACTGCAAAAATTTTCAGTGTGGCACCAGCAGTAACGAAATAAAGGGCAAAAAAACAACATTTTTTGTGACTTTCCCGACTGTGTGTGACTTCTGAGGCCAATAACTTTTGATCCAGATCTGCGACATATACATTTTTTGTGGTCATATAGTAGGGTATTGACTGGTCTACAGGACCCAATAAACTGCACACCCCTAAATATAAACCGCCCTGAGCAGGGCACAATTTGCGGACAAAAATTGTGTTTTATAGTGTGGGACCCCCTTTTTGTACTTACCACCTATAAGGCTTCCTTAAAGTTTTTATGGAAATAAATAGGCCACATTCTTAGCTACATAACAACCAAAATTTCAAAATTTTAATGTGCCAAACCACCGAATTTACAGCCATAAAGCAGAGTACGAGTTTTACCACAAACCGCAAAATAGCTCAGATAACGTGGTAATTACACTCGTAACTTGAAAAGTGACTTTCTTATCTTGGCCTTCCGCGGACACTACTTGGACCTCCAATATCCAGATTCCACCCATCAACTAGCGCCCGCCACCAGTGTCCAGTCGAGGAACAGATACCCGCTGCGGACGACCAAAACTGGCGCCACCTAGCGCCGAAGGACCGAAATATAAATATATATACTTTTTTTTTTTTTTTTTTTTTTTTTTTTTTTTTTTATGTCTTTCATTAGGTATTTTTACCAATAAATTTAGATATAAGTATATATATATATTGTGACTCTAGGCAGAGCCTAGATTTAAAACTGACGAAACTCTGGCCCTATTGGCCGTATTAACTATTATCTAGTAACTATTATACACATTATATTACATACACAATATTCACCAGTATTTACACTTTACAATTAAAACTATACAAATTATATTTACAATCTTTAATTAGCACCGCGACCTCTCTCTTCCCCCTAAAAACAAAATGTATGCGGCCCAGAGAACACCACTGAAAAAACGCTCAATTTCTCCGATTAAAAACAAACCGGAGGGCCCAGCCGGATCATTCTGCGCAAGACGCAGCATCGGCTTCGAGGATTCTCCCCCAGAGCCTGAGCCGCCAAAAAACCTACCTACCCCACCCCTGAAAACAAAATTGGGTGTAACAAAGCCAAAGCCAAAGCCGACTCCCGCCCAAGAGGACAAGATACCAGCAAGCCAAGCAACATCTGGCACCTTTGGAAGCCCGCTTCAAAACCCCGTGTACCCGAACAGAGTTGCCGAGGCGAGAGCCTGCCTTAATAAGGCAAAGCTCTACCTGGGCAACCAACGGAACCTAAAAACAGATATCAAAACGGAGGTGAACGCGGCTATAGAGCGACTTTACCAACTGGTGAAGGAAGCGGAACAGGCAAAGGAAAAGGGAAATACAAAAGGGGAGAAAGAAGGGATTGAAGAGAAGAAGGACATGAGAGACCGGAGCAAAGAACAAGAAAAAATTGTAGAATTGAGCATAAAAATAGAAGAAAATAGCAAACTATTAAAAGAGAACAATGAGACAATGCACAACCTCAAAGCGACCATTGACGACCACCGAAATATCATAGAGGAGCTCAAATCGGCACCTGGTGAAGTTGGAGGACGAGATGACGGAGAGCTTCTATCGGAGATAAAGTCTCTGAAACGCAGCACGGAGGAGATGAGCGGGCGGATCTCCGAGATGAGGGAAAATGTTCCCTCATATGCGGAGATACTGTCCGTGCCCCACCGTGCTGCGACTGAGAGGCCGAAGCACTCCGTCATCATATCCTCCGGTGACATCATGGACACCAGCACCGACGTCGTAGATAAAATGCGGAAAGCACTCGACGCAAAAAAGACCGGCCTACAAATAGAGCGGATACGGAAAATAAAGGATCAGAAGGTGGTTCTGAGTTGTGCGTCCAAAGAAGAAATAGACAAAACGACAGCACAACTCAAAAAAGACAGAACACTAAAGATAGAAAACGCCATAAACAAGAATCCGCTCGTAATAATAAAAGACGTATTAAAGTACAACTCAGATGATGATATAAAGGCTGCACTGAAGACGCAAAACAACAGCGTGCTAGGAGACCTAACGGCCGCCGAAACTGACGTAATTGTGCGATACCGAAGGAGGGCAAGGAATCCATTGGAAAACCATGTCGTCCTTCAGGTGTCGCCAAAGATGTGGAAACGACTCACGGCGGTCGAAAGGATCTACATAGACTTACAGCGCGTAAGGGTATGTGATCAAACTCCGCTGATTCAGTGCACAAAATGCCTTGCGTACGGACACGGGAAAAAGCTATGTACAGAACAAAAAGACCTATGCACTTACTGCGGCGAACCCCACCATAAGTCCGAATGTCCCAGACTGGCTGTGGACGACACGCCGCAGTGTAAAAACTGCACAGTGGCCGGCCTTCCCGACACGGCCCATACAGTGTACAGCTTGAACTGCCCCGTGCGAGCAAAATGGGATGCTCTAGCCCGCACCACCATAGCGTACTGCTAAGGTAGTCCAAGCTGCACTAAAGTACACACATACTATGGGTCAGTCACTTAAAAAGACCAGAGACCCCACCGGTTCGGACAGCTACGGCAAAGCCATTAAAATTAGAATAAATAAATACACAAATATAAATACGCTAAATACAATAAAAATAAACAACATAAATAAAATTAATTGGCAAAATTTTCATAAGAAAACAAACCAATTAAAAACAAGGAATAAAAATACAAAAATTAAAATTAACAGTAAAATAAGAATAAACAAATACACAAATATAAATATATTAAAAACTATAAAAATAAACAACACAAATAAAATTAATTGGCAAAAATTTCATAAGAAAATGAACCAATTAAAAACAATAAATAAAAACACAAAAATTAAAATCAACAGTAAAATAAGAATAAAAAAAAAAAAAAAAAAAACACAAATATAAATATATTAAAAACTATAAAAATAAACAACACAAATAAAATTAATTGGCAAAAATTTCATAAGAAAATAAACCAATTAAAAACAATAAATAAAAACACAAAAATTAAAATCAACAGTAATATCAAATAGAGTAAGTAGAATAAATATCAAAATACATAAATTCACATACATAAAAACACTAATAAACACAAAGACAACAATTTTGCCGTGGCGGCCCAGAGCCGAAAAGGAACATGAAACCAAGTGCGTGGAATTGTTCAAAGGTACACATACACAAAATAAAAAACCTCACAAGAAACACATTCAAAACAAAAATACTGTATACGCATACCGAAAAATAATCGTAACACAAACTTGCATTATATTAAAAAACATATTTTTGTTTAAACTAAAAGAGAACGACATAAACACCATTAAAACTGTATCAAAATACTACACACTAAAATACTACACAACACAATAAAAATGTACATACAAATAGACCGAATACATGAAACAAATGGTGTCAACATATTATACATTGATATGACTTGTCAACATTTAAATAATAATCGTTAAAAAATAAGCACAAGAGGATTAGGTGTAAGTAACAATATCTACAAAATAAGTTCTCATAATTTATTGTAACACAAAATTTAAAATAGTACCCAAAGTTAAATGTAACCTAAAATAAGTTTTTATAATTTTAATACAAATGTAAAATAGTATTAAAAAAAAAAAAAAAAAAAAAAACCAGTACAAATGTAAACAATAAGTCCCATACCTCTAGTAAAAATAAGAAATTAGCACCTAGTATAAAATAAACATATTAGAATAAATGTAACCTAGCATAAGACACTAAAATTAGTATATAAAGTAGTCCGTAAAAATATAAAGAAACAACCCCCTGAAGAAATTAAAAAATCTAGGAGCATAATAAAGGCCTCCGATCCATGTCGGAGGAGTATAAATAAAAAAAAAAAAAAAAAAAAAAAAAAAAAACTGGATTCACTAAGCATCCACATATGCAGTACCGTATATGCACTTAAAATATTATTTCGGACTTTCGATACATGATAATCTGAGCAAAATTAAATGTGTGCATTTATCGTACAATCAATCGAGCTACCTTCCGACGGTAAGAGTTCAATTATCACATTCATCTCGCGAATCCCACGGTGCCTGTTAAACTTCGCTGTTGGACCATGTTGAACCTTGCGCAACGCACTTGCCTAGCGCTAACGAACATGTCAAGGTGGCCATAACCATAAGGTTGTTTTTGGCATTTTGTACAATTACGACTCACGCAGACGGTTTGCAACGAAACATGGAATAATTTTCAATTTTATTTTCATGGAACTTCGAACCTTATGACATGTAAACGTGGACTTCATTCATTATCTGAAATTTTTATTTGGCTGTAAATTATTTACTTTTTTAGGGTTGTTATAAGGTGATAATAATTGCATATTTTCAACGATTATCTATACAAATAAATAAAATTGGAGTGTCTGTTTGTAATATCAAAATAACACTTTTTTTACCAAATGCGTATGAAAGTATATACGATACCTATAACGAAAACGCAATTTTAAATTTTTTTGTCTGTCTGTCTGTCTGTCTGTCTGTTTGTTTGAGGTAAACTTCTAAACGGCTGAACCGATTTCAATGGGACTTTCACTGACTGATAGCTGACGTTCCAAGGCGTAACTTAGGCTACTTTAATTTTAGGAAAAGCATTAGGGTTCCGCGGGAAAAACATAATACCCATATTTCCGGGTAATCTCCCTAAAGTCCACGCGGGCGAAGTCGCGGGCACAGCTAGTTGACACTAAAAAATGTGAAAAAAAATAAAATTTTAACAAAAAACAAAAAATCAGCAAAGTGCGAGTCGGACTCGCGCACGAAGGGTTCTGTACCATTATCTATCTAAACGGCAAAAAAATCACGTTTGTTGTATGAGAGCCCTCTTAAATATTTACTTTATTCTGTTTTTTAGTATATGTTGTTATAGCGGCAACAGAAATACATCATCTGTGAAAATTTCAACTCTCTAACTATTACGGTTCATGAGATACAGCCTGGTGACAGACGGACGGACGGACGGACGGACGGACAGCGAAGTCTTAGTAATAGGGTTCCCGTTTTACCCCTTGGGTACGGAACCCTAAAAACCGACTTCAAAAACCTAGGTGCACTAAAAAGCTAGAAATAACCTTATAATTTATTACATTTGAAGTTGATGCCAATTCATGTGTGTATTTGCCTAGTCTCACGTAGATTGGCACCTACTCCAAATGTAATGAATTGTAAGGTTATTTCTAGCTTTTTAGTGAACCTAGGTTTTTGAAGTCGGTTTTTGTTTTTTGTTAATTGTAAAGTTGGTTCACTGTGTTGCACATATCATGTTGATATGACATAATCAGAGTAATATTATAACTGACGCAAAGAAAATTAATGAGATCTCATAATTCTATGGTAGGTTGTTATACTTAGCAATGGGTGTTACATCACTAATAGTACCAGGTGGGCAGAGGCTCGTAGGAGCTTTCATGTCCGCGGGCTCTTCGAATTCTTCGTAGTCATTTAAGCAATTGTGGTTTAGCGATGCGCGTAGAAAATGTAGTTTAGAGTTATATTACATAGTATTGCATAAGTGGTATAGTTACGCCTATAATACGCAGTGTGGATAAGCAGATTTGTATATGCCATATTCGAGTAACTTGTTTTTTTGGTAAAGGGCGTCTACGTTTTTATTGACTTTTTTTTTTATTATTCATATAAACCAATACAGGCACTTATGAATCGTCAATAAATAGTAAAAATAGTAGCTCTACCACCCATTCAGAATGCATTTCATAGGGAGAAGAATGGGCAAGAAACTCCATGGTTGCTTTTTTCAAATAAAAAATCTTTAAACAGTTTATTGCGATATTCATAGGCTAACAGTGAAATAACTACTACTCAAGTCTCAGATTAAATGGTCTTCGCCAAACTAATTTTCGCTCATAAGTTTTCAGCTTTCGTTTGGCACGCACGTCGCAATAATAGTCAGCTATTTAGATGATGTATTACTATTTTGAACCGGTCTTAGTGTACTCGACAACACTTATACGTAAATACATGGTCGGAGGCACTTTCTTTGGCACGCCCTCGTCCGCGCCTGGGTTACGTAACACGCCGCCTCACGCCGGACTGTGCGCGCGCGCATTGCGTACATGTGATGGTGAGCGTAAAGATATATTCCTCTTTGTATCACCTCTTTTATGAACAAAAGAGTTCTACGAAGCCTGTGTCAATAAATACTATATAATCCTTAGATCCCCGCTATTTTTACCAATACAAAATGTATGATGGAAAAACTTTTTAAAAACAAGCTTTTAATTAATTGCCCTTAGTTTTCGTGTTCTCCTCAGCAAGCCCTTTCATTTGATACCCATACTGTGGTAGTGCAGAAAAAATAACTATTCCGCCATCTTGGATGATCCGCCATATTAGAATTAGAATGAAGTCACATAGCTAAGCATGCTTTGTCATCCAAAATAAGCGTGTATACCAAATTTTAGCTCAATCGGTTAAAGATAACTGATTTAAAATTCATTTGCAAGATTCCACCCGGACATACATACATTGCAAGTTAATATAAAGCTAGTAAAAACTGTATTAACTCAGGAAAGAAAGAACATTTCTTAATGAAGTGTTATGATAAATCATCAATTTTATCAATGGTGCAAGTAAGTGTCTAGACTAATGGCTTCGAGGTGACAATGCCTAATGAGTACAATGATCATATTCTAGCTATCATTGATTTTTAACCCATTATAGAGGGAAGCAATAAAGATCAAAACGCATCACAGTAATCAAACGTAGACAGTTCGATCTTGAGCAACAAAACATGATTCATTTCTCATTATTTAATTGAACAGAAGGAGTTTCCAGACTTGTCATATTTCAGTATTAAAATAGAACCAGCCATTTACGTAACGTGAGCGGTAACAGGTCTAAGTAGGATTGTTGAAGTGTGAAAATTTTCATAACTTTCATCGCGACAGGCTCAAATTGACAAATGTTATTGTATTATGTGACGGTATCTCCTATTAGCGGTGTCTGCGACCGATGAGGCAATATACCTATACGTACGGTAAGGTACGTATTTCATGTACAGATGCAACAGAAGTCTGAAATAATATTTATTTTCATATACCGTAACTAATATGCAGATGCTTATTGAAATTGGACACTAAAGAAAGCCGATCGAGGTCGAATTGACGCTTTCGAGATGACGTGTTGGAGAAAAATGCTACAGATTCCATGGACTGCCTTCCGCACAAATGCATCTATTCTAAAGGAGCTACATGTAAAGACCAGACTATCTACCATCTGACTCCGTAGAATACTTGAGTTTTTTGGTCACGTTGCTAGGAAATATGGTCACAACCTCGAGCTTGGTTACCGGAAAAATCGACGGAAAACGTTCCAGAGGCCGAAGTCCCAATAGATGGTCTGACCAGATCCGTAATTCTCTGGACACTAATCTCAAGATAGTCAAGGAGAAAATAATTCCATGGGGGAATCACGACCCTTATTAATGAGGAGCACGACGCGAGGAGGAGGAGGATTGAAATGAGACTATGCCTAACTATCATAGTTGCTGGGTTACAGACCTTTGTATATTTGTCGCAGGTATTATATATTCGGGCACACTCAGATGTAAACTACATGTAAAAGGTTTGGCTACTAATATTTACAAACTTGAAAATTCATGACCTCGAGTCATGTAATACAAGTTTACGATATTTGTGGCAAGGAAAATAACTGAAATATTATGCTTCAATTTCATTATTTTTTATACCATTCAGTTGTCACCCGATATTCTGCAAATGTTCAAACATAATTTTGGTTGGACTACTTGTACAGTCTGTATAAATATATACTTAGTACTTACTACGCTATAAACTTTTCGTTTAACAAGGCTAGCGAACACGGAGTCCAAGCCACGTGACTACGCGTCAAAAATTGCGTGAGTCAAATGTCAAGTTCGGATTCTACCAAAGAAATTCTATCTTTGTTTTTATTACTATAGATAACATTTTCTAAAAAAAGTTATGTTTGTACGTTCGCCGCTGGGCATAACACAACAGAAGGGATTATTAAACCCTGACAGCTACGTAAACTCTACCTGACTCTATTAATATACAGTGCGATCCTTATAGCTATCTACAGGAAACAGAGAAAAAAACACCAAAAGCATATCAAATAAATTAAGGAAAAAAAAAGTTGAGGTAATGTACAGGGACGGATTGTGAATACTGATCGAGTCGTGATCCTAAGAGGTCTGTTCAGACACCTGCCATTCATTACATTTAAATTGGGATTAGTTCGCGAAAAAAAAACATGTTCTCACATACTTATTTAACGCGCCTTAAAAATAAGTATTATTTTGAACACAATTTTTTAAGAGCCATTTTTTTTTATTGTTTTAATGCTAAGTTCCATTATATTGCCGTAATAACTAGTTGTCAAATCAGACCGGTTAAATCTCGACCACTGTAAGTACATTACAACCACGGCAGGGCGCCTTGGTTGTAATGTATGAACAAGAAGGTAATATTATTAAGTGCTGTCAAATATAGTTCAGCCGCAGTTTTTGTCACCGAATCATAGAGTATCTAGAGTACCCATAACGACTCCACTCTTCGTATAGCTCTGCGGCGATTTTTCCATCATTGTTGTTATCTCATATACCTTGTAGTATACGATAACTATATGGAAACAAAACAAAAACTGACTTCAAAAACCTAGGTGCACTAAAAAGCTTTTTGAAGTCGGTTTTAGTTTTTTGTTAAAAAAAATTGTCGATAATCGTTGAAAATATGCAATTATTATCACCTCATAACAACCCTAAAAACGTAAATATTTACAGCCAAAAAATCCGTTACCCTCCATGACACGGACGTTTGAATTAAACGTGAGTTAGTTAATAAATTAACGATGCAATTTGATATTGGAATGCAATAATGTAATTGATTTTCGTGAATTTCATTAAAAAGCTCTGAATCACGATAATAATGAGGTATAGTTCGCCCCTGTCGAGTGATAGTTAAGTTGAGTTTAAGTTAACTCGGAGTCGGCTCAGTGTGCGAGCGCCCGCCGCGTCGACAACACGCAACGTAACTTACAACAGACATAACTTAAACTTAACTTGAAAATAATTTGGCAGTGTGATGTTGAACCATTTTTATTTAAATATCGAAAAATGTGATTCAGTCAACGAATAGATCCGGTTGAAAGAAATATATTGGATTTTTTTTTTAATTAAGTGAACGAACTGTCAGGAGATATTAATTTTGGAATTGTTTTGACGTTACTTTAAAAAAGGTGAGTTATATTTAATTATTACCCCTTAATTACTTACTGTATTCAGAAGCAGCTGTCTACGTCTTGGAACCAAAAGACACCAAATAACGTAACAAATAAGTATATTTACTTATATTTAAAATTTCTAATGATAACTTGGTTAAACTTTCTTTACTTACTTGCGTTGATTAATATTTTCCTAAGTTAATATTAAGCAACTCACTATTTACTGAGAGTTTTTTCAGATTTATTTCAATTTTATTATTCCTTAGTCCAGATTGACTTAATTAGCTATCATACCACGAATCTGTAGTAATTGTCAGCAGTTTCCAAAAACAAAAGTAACGTGCAATAGTATTGCGAATAGATTGTACCTTTCTATTTAAATTTTGAATTAGATATGTAATCTGCATAATGTACGTCGACTTTGAAATATAATTTAATTTTTGGGATTATTTATGAAAGCACAAATATTTCAAACAAATTTAAGTAGGTATTGTGCCAAAAGACCTCGATACAGAGTTAAATTTTTCGATTGTGTATTAATTTTTAAGTCGTATTTAGTCTTATGCCGCATATGCTTATAAAACATCGTGAGGAAACCTGCACGTCTGAGGGAACTTGACTAGTTTTCGATAGATGTGTGAAGTCTGCCAATCCGCACTGGGCCAGCGTGGTGGACTATGGCCTGAATCCCCCTCGCATTGAGGGGAGGCCCGTGCCCAGCAGTGGGACGTTAAAAGGGCTGTAGTTATACATTTTTGAAAGTTTTTGTACAGAGTTAACTATCATAAACTGGGGGAAAATAGATAGATGTGAGGAGTTATGTGGATAAATATATGTTGAGAATTATTTAATCACCCATAAATTATAAATCTCAATCATAAGGGTAAAGAAATTGATAATGATAAGGTTAAATGGCTAGTTCTTGTAAAAATATAAGGAAATAACCCTAAAAAAATTATTAAATAAAATAAATATGAATATTGAAATAAAAATAATGTAGATAATTCTTGCATTTTACGAGTATAGACACTCTAGACGTCGTAATAAACACGATAGAATCTGTAAAATAGTTTTATTTCAATGTATAGTATTCGCGTAAATATGAGAAAACAATATAGTACAAAATCGGTTCAGCCGTTCTTGAGTTACTCAGAGCAAACAGACAAGCACAGAGACAAGACCATACCCACTGCCCAAGTCCCCAAGGCCTCAAAAAACTGTGTGTCCATCACATGCGGAAGTGATTGCCACAAATAAAGGCCCATCAGCAACAAGCTGGGGATGTTGGTGATCATAATGATGATCACATCAATAACACTAGACTATACAGAAAATTACTATTTCAATCGTGATCTATCACTCAGCTTTCTAAAAGTAATAATTAATCGTGAAATATGTTTTATTTTTATTTTATAACATTTCTATTAAATGCACCATCAAAGCGCGGCGATAGAAGCGTCATTTTCACTCATTGTTGCATTAATGCCGCTTATTAATAAATATTAGGTAGAAAGTTTCTTATTAAAGTGTTTAATTGCGTGTTTCTGACGCATTTTAGTATTTAATCACGTGACGTGTTAGCAGTGTTAGCATGCCATTCAACTTTGCGTTCTCCTACAACCTATGACCTTGTAAGATGCTGGTCCACCAGCTCTGTGTACGACAGAATCAACTGACCCTTTCGTACGACTTAAGTTCTATTGACTAAATACAGTAATATATGTGCGTAGAGATTCAAAACTAATTGGATTGAATTTGTTTCCTTACAGTACAATAACACATGAGATACTTGTTTTCAAGTCATTGTTGTCAAGTCTGTAAACTTTAATCTCAGTTGCTATTCAAAGAGAGCTTTGCAAATGCGTACGGATATTACTTAGTAGATTAAATTCATACATTGGCTTAGGTGTTAAAATGTCAGCACTCCGACAAAATAAGTGTTGTTTTTCTGTGCCTCACCTATACTCAAACACACATTCTCGCCGACCTCCTCAACATTTCCTACTGTACACTCTGCATACATCCTTTCTTCGGTCTCCCGCTCGTTACTCTAGTCATGTCTCAACTATTTGTCTCCATAAAATGTCTACAACAAGCCTGCAATCCTTTACCCATCATTCAACACAATCCTTACTATTTATCAGTTTGAAAAAAGTAACCATTGAGTTTCTTACCGGCTCTTCTCAGTGAAAGCAGCATTCCGAACCGGTGGTAGAATCTGACTATTTGTAAATGCTTTTTGGCCTACAGGAATAAAAAAAACCGGCCAAGTGCGAGCCGGACTCGCGCACGACGGGTTCCGTACCATTATCTATAAAAACGGCAAAAAAATCACGTTTGTTGTATAGGAGGACGGGCGGACGGATGGCGGACAGATGGACGGACGGACAGCGAAGTCTCAGGTTCCCTTACCCTTTGGGTATGAAACCCTAAAAATGATTTAGATTTTTGATTTTGAACATATAGACACAATAACGACAACTCTTTTTTTTGACCCATAAAATTGAACCATTAATTTATTTATATGGTTTCACAAGGGAAGGTATGGTCAGTTAGGTCTCTTGTACCTTCTGCTGTGTTCACCTTTAGATCAAAGGGAGTTCAAAAGCAACAAACGGTTTTACAGCTGTTACACATTTTAAAAAAATATTATTAAAAACGGTAGTAAAATATTTCTAATTTCTTTCACTTAAATACGTATAGAATAAGTTAGTAAACCTATATTTGATAGGGTAGGTAGGGGTAGGTAGGCAGGTAGTAGGTATGGTAGGGTAGGGTTGGTAGCATACCCGCAATCACATTGTATAAGTGTGTCGTGAGAAGAAACTGTCGATGATCTCAACAATGCAGTGAGGCAGGTGGTATCATATCTCACTGGTGTCACTGACCCCGCTCAACACTTTCGCCGCGAGATGATGAAAGTTGTCAACCGATACGGACCGCCAAATATGCTAAACTAGAGAAACCCGGAACTTTTGTTGGTGCAAATTAGCCGATATTAATCCGAGATCAGAGCCTCGTGTAGTTAATCAGCCTTGAATTTGAAGCGTGAATGAGAAACAAACTGTGAATTTAAATTTGGTAGTACAATGCGTACAGTATAGGGGTAAGGAAGTCTACAAACTCAATGCTCAGGAGTGACAGATGGAGTTAATAGTTTTCCGACTCCCCCTATCTTTACCTTCAATTAGGCTCACGTTTCAATATAATTTCGCTTTTCCCTGGGACTCGTCGGGGGTCAAACCTCGGCGTTGTCATTCGATAATGCGCTGTAAATCCACGATAGCAAAAGTGGGAATTTAGCGGCAGACTTAGGCCCATAAAAACATATTATATGCCCCTGTAGAGAAAGATTTTCACAACCGGATTCGATCATAGAGCGAAGTATAATAATTTTAACTGCAGAAAGTTTACACAATACTATATAGCCGAATGACCGTCATAGGAATATATAAAATGAACTTGTATAGAACTCCTTTCGTTTCGGAATTAGGGCCGAAGCTGCCGCTCTAATAGTTCGAAGTTATTTTTTGTAACCCTATTATCGTTGTGCTTGGTAGTTTTTGTAAGTCTTGCAAAGTGGTTTGATACTATCGTGGTGTAAAAATGTGGACAAGTGCGTCGCGTCGCAGCCGTCGACTCACGCGCATAGTTGCGGTCGCGTGCGACTCGCGCACCGGGCATCTAGCGCACTGGGCCGCGCGTTCCCATACTAACACGATTTTATTACCATATTATCGTAATTTTGACTCTATACACTGTAATTTAACAACAGTTCGCATTTAATTATTGACTACTATGAGTAGGATATGTAGGTTAAGATGGCCGTCTTAGATATGGGATAATGGATATACAATTACTTGACGCTCACAGCTTAGTTTTATAATGACTATTAAACCCCTGTTTGATGCTTCGAGATAGGAATAAAAGAAAGTAACTTATTGATGTCAACCATCATAGTTTGGAATTAAAACCGTTGAGGTCTTTAGATATATTTTCACAGTGGTGATAACGAGAGATGACGGATACAGGTGCTAGTCTCTTGAAGTGACCCAATTGGTCGAAGTTCTCGCTTTGTCGTGCAGCAACCTTGAGCCCTAAACAACTCATCATATCGGTAGATCAGTGAATGTCGTGAGCGAATGGACACGGGCACTGAATTCCGGCGGTAAGCTGGCGTCGCTTTTCCGTCGCGAGCGCCACCGCCACCGCCACCGCGGGAAGCGTATTTAGAGCGACGAAGCAATTTCACCAGACGCGCAACCGGTCCAGCTATTTTGTACCTGTAATTTGTCGCTACGGATAAGTTGTTTTGCTTGAAAACATATCTTTAGAAGGTTTGAGCATCTACAGAGAATCTTAATACCATCCTGCTTTAGAATTGTATTCACATAGTATCATCTAGAAATACAGAAGTCCGAAATAATACTTTGACATTTGCATCAGTATCGGGCTTACAACAGAATGGTATAAAAATTAGATCGAAATTCGACCATGTTTTTCCAACTTTTTTTCGTCGTCAATTTCTATAACTGGTAATATTTCGAGTCCTATGTAAAATTTGCATGTTCTGTTTTCTAAATATTAATAGGCCCCACTGGTTAATGTAGTTTGCACTGTAAAATAGAAGTATGGATATACCCAAAGGCCAGAACACGATACACCTGGGACAAATATTCAAAGGTCCATAACTCAGAAACTATGATAGTTTGGGATAAACTGTCTTCATTAAGTATTCACACATCAGCTACCGTATATGTACCCAAAGTATTATTTCGGACTTCTGATACACCCTGTATACAAAACATGTTTGTATGCTGTGTTAACTTCAAGAAGGTTTTACGCTCAGCTACCTTTAAGTTAGTCTACTTACTGTTACCATTCGGAAATACTTAGGTACATGCCCGGTTTGCCATCTTTTCAACGGTTCAATGCCCCATGCCTTCGTGTTGTTTCTAATCCTGCTGACAAGTTTCCTTAAAATCGTTGCCCGAATTGGGCAACGATTTGATGTAAGTTTGTACAACTACGCAGATTCGATTCCAAAAATGTCACCTAGCTCGAGCAATAATGTTGCACGTCGTTCGCAAGGCTAAAGCCGGTCACCAGATAAAAGCAAGACTTCTACGCGACTTGTTACACCTGCTATTACCGAATTATACAAATAATTTTTTATACTTATTTTATAAACTTTCGCTGAGACCGCGACCACTTTCATCGCGTTACGTCCACGTTACGGTAGCGGACGCGTTTACGTTACCTTTTGTTCTGTGTCGTCATACTAATTAGAGAATTACGCAAACAAATAGAATACTTAGGTACAGTTTATTAACTAAAGTAAGGTAATCTAATAGCCCATCTTATAATATTCACGGTATTCAAGTGATTGATTTACCAATCACAGGATACCCGAAACTCAAAAATATAGGAAGTATTTTAGTTTTAGTATACCTATTCCCGACAATTAGTACTAGAAATGGGGGCCGCCTCCTGTCTGCGGAGGATATTGCTGAAGAACTAACTGCTAGCTTCCGAAGTGTGCCAATAAAGTCATTAAAGGGATCGATATGCTTCAAAGATTACCGATTAACCGCCATTGAAGTTATGAGCGCCTAGTACTAATTTTACAAAGATGAAAATTGTCGGCCGGTTGGCAGTGGATTAAAACATTACAATTTATTTACCAAAGGTTTAAGAACCATTTTCACATTTAAATAATACTTTGTAAACCTATTGTAAAAGGATACAATACACCTTTAAGCCCTCTTTAGGATTAGTAACATCTATGTAACAGAGAGGCAGTCAAAAAAGACTGGCATCGAAATTTTCAAGGTATTAAGCCCCGGGCACACCGGGGCGTCAAAAGTCACGCATAAAAATGATTGCCAATACCAAAACGAAAAAGCTCTGTTTTAATACACATAAAAATAGAATTTCTGTTGCAAAAGCCAAGCTGTCAATGTCATTTGAAGAATGGACTTAAGCTACGCGTAAATACAGTTAGTTTTGGTATAGGCAAAAAAATTGCCGCCTCTTGACTCCCTAGTGTGATCTGTGTCTGTTACTGTAGTTCCAAAGCAGTTCCCAGTTGCTGTAATTCCTAAGCAAGAGCATTTATTAATTAAAGTATAGTAATTAATTAATACTTTGCAGTTTTTTTTTATATTTAGTTAGTACAATTATGTAGTGCTGCAAATGGTGTTTAGGGGGCCGCAGACATTGCAAGTCAACTTGGTCCGCATTTTAAGGTTGTTAGACATACCAATTGCTTCCTCGACAGTTCCTCTCAAATTATAACAATCGGTTAATAAGTTCAGTACCGCGAAGGACTCGCTATTGTTACACTCAATACCACTTCTTACCAAACAAACGAACCTCCTCTACGCATTTACATTTGAGATTGCAAAGATTGTATTGTCCCGTAATCTACCCCGTTACCACCAACTCTTCAACAGTATTGATATATACTCTGATTATGACGGATAATTCCACTGTTTCAGTACTCCGAAATAATACTTTACCATCATCCTATCATGAATTGTAGTCCGTAAAAATTGTATTTCCACTGTTTTCATAACCATTTCCATCGTGGGGGATCAGAACTGCCTCTCCTAAACACAGGCTATTATCATAGCCTAGCTAGGAGGGCAGTACTAAACCCTTCTCTTTAATATTATATAAAAACCGCATATATGTAATCCCTTAATGTACCTACTGCAAACTATTTTTGGCAAATAAATTATTATTATTATTATTTACCGTTGAGTATCGGGTACACAACAGCACCCTTAGAATGACCGTGTAGATATAAGTTTTATCGCTTTCAACTGCCAGATTTGTCGAGAAAAAGTCTCACGGAGCCATATCTTCTGTCTCTATAAAATGATTTCATATACTGTACAACTGATGATGGGTTTAAAGGCTTATTATACCTACTCTTTCTAAATAGCATTCTATATATAAGTGCGGTAATTTACAAGAGCATTAATTATTGTGATTATTTCAATTCTGATTCTAAATCAACCCACGTTATAACTTGATGGACGTTAATACATGAGTATTACAGGAAATTCAGTCATAATCGACATGTATAATGCTTCCTGGTCAATAAAATTAGCTGTAGGCGTACACTGGACATTTTCTTTGACAAATTAATTACACCGTACACTCGTAGAATACGTGGGTGCACGAATAAACACCAATTTGAAAATGTACTCTGTATCAATATATACACAAATTAAAATCAATAAAAAAAAAACTATAGTCAATTTATTTTGAAAGCAGCTTTAAAATGTGTCTGCTGCAAAGAAATATAGAAAAGGCTTAAGAAGGATGTAACATCTTATGCTTCAAAGGTACTTATACCATTTTTGGGTTGATTTATCTGACATAAGCCCCTACTTTATTATTATAATCATCTGCTTTGATATAACCGCTTAAAAAAGTTGGGGTCCGTGTAAAATAAAGTTTTATACAAAAACTTATTGGTTAACAACCATAAAGAAAACTTTTTGCATAAAGAAAAATAAAGACAATACGTCAAAGTTAATTAATGTGCTTAATGAAAGTGTACATGTTTAACACTTTGATTCGGTGTAATAAAGTTTGTCGAATACGCAAGTCGGAAACGGTGTGTCGGTTACACACGCATGTATTGATTAAACAGTAACCAGTCATCAGTTGTTCATTAATTAAAAGAATAACAATTAATATGTCCGCACAAATCTACTAAGCCTCGAAAAAGGTGTGTCCTTTCCAACTACATTTATAAAACTGCCCTCTGATACGTACTCCTTAGTCAATGACTTTTTCATGTGGATGGATACAGAACGATAGGATAATCTATGATACTAGGTTATAAACCTTATTAATAGTTGATGATATTCAAGTAAATGTGACTATAACAGATATGATTATTCCACTTTGTGCATCTAGAATCACTTAGGTGATTAAAGCGAGCATAAAGTCACCGTTATTCACATGGAATTTACTGGTATATCATCTAGGTGAAGAAAGTAGAAACATACGATATAGTTGAAGTCACCGAAGCCCAATGTATAACAGGAAAATACTTAAATCTCAGAAGACGAAGTAAGGTTAGGCAAACACTGATAATGATAACTTGGCCTTTTGGAAGCTGGGATCCAAATTATTTTATAACAAAGGAAGCTAAGATTGCCGAGTCCAGGAACACACAGTCGAAACTTTGAAACATATTTGTGAAAACTTGGTCGTTTTTGAACTTAGTTTTTGTAAGGATTATAAATCCCACGACTCAATTAAGCCTATCACATATAAGGTGATGCCGCTCCATAGTAAATACGCCTTCTACACCATCATTTATTATGTAAGGACTTACGCCCACATCACCCATCTATGGAACATTCATTACTGCCACTGCATCGTTATCTATCCACCTATTGTATTATAATTTAATGATATTAAACTTAGACTGTGGTGTGTGAGCATGGTTATCAAATTCGTTCGTTTAAATCTAAATTATCTTAAATAGTTTCTGAGTAATGAGGGGGTCAAAAATCGCCCCAAATGGTTCGTGTAATATTACACACAGTGCTGCAGCCAGCTTTACTTGGCTAAATTAACCTATTTAAAATATTTCATATGAAATCATTCAGAAGTCTGAATTTATGAATTGAATTTATGAATTTATGTTTAAGAATTTATGTTTTTTCTCGCACTAATTGCGCTTAAGTGATATAAACATAAGGTGAATAATAGACATCAAATGTTTCCATCGTACCTATTCACCGAGATTATGTCATACAGCGTAGGTATCTTACGAGAAGGTCCACTTTAAATCAAGGGATATTTATCACTTACGTGCACAAAATTATGCCGTAATTTCTATTGCGCTCACACGGATTCCATTTTGTCTTACTATCTATACTTTCTTGAGTCCTACTCACTTCTCATTAGATTTAATCTTATGTTTCTGATTTATTTTTATTACATGTCCAAGCTAGGAAGCGTGTATAATAAAAGTACTGTTTTTAAAAAGCTTATTTATTCATCAGCATTTGGTCAGTTTTAATCTTGATTACTACTCATGTTCAGTAGTCTGACGGCAATGATAAATTATACCATTATATAAATACTTGCCTGAAATTTCCCTCCATACTGAACAGTTCCAAATATGGAACCAGATTTCCGTTAAAGATCCACCCACCGGTAATCAAATCAAAGGTTAAATTAACCTGTAATTAATGGAGGCATTGTTTGGTAACACCACGGTGTGCCAACACTGGCTTTGCCATATTTGGTAGCGCGTATCTGGAATGTTAGGAACCTGCTTGGTTGGCCATGTTGTCTGAGAATTGGGCAATGTTGTGTTGCATCTTTTGAATAAGCCAAGGTTAGTAATGTCTGATTTTTTTACAGGTAAGGGAGACTGAAACTGAAGTTAACTTAAGTCGTCTTCTCGGAATATGCCGTAAGTACTATTAACTTATCGACATACTGAATTGGAGTGTTTATCTATTTAATTGTCAATTATAAATCCCTTTGCTGTTAACACATTGACTCTTTACGTAAATCTCATATCTTTGATCTATGTTCGAAGTAAAAATAAATCGCATGATAAGTAATTTACTTCCCTCAACGACCAAATAAACCAAATTTTTTGGCCTTACTGAATTAATGCCATTAGGCTCTCCGTTAATACATTGAGACCAAAATGATAGGAAAACCGTGGGTGTAATGATACCTCTATTTCCGTACCAAACGACATCCTAAGTCACTAACCCATCAGACTTTTAACTCCAACCAAAGTAACTTAAATTAGTGAATTCAGTTCAAAGTGGCAGTTAAAGCCGTGCCTGCGTAGGCGCAAGGTAAACTACACTCATGAATAAGTTTAGATGGTTTATAGTTATACCTAGTTAAGTGGTCTGAGCAAGTCTTACAGATTTTGTTAAACAAGTCACAGCATAGTATTAGCACAACAAGTAATGGAACAATGGCATATGCGTCGTCGACTGGGATTAGCAATGGAAAACTGTGGTTAACTGATGGTTTTCACTCGCGATTATCTTCAACTACGCTTCTCTGTTTAATAAGTAGATGCTACTGATCTTTTGAACAGAAACAAGGTTTCACTTAATAGGTATACCTATGAAAGTTAATAGTTGAGAAAAGGGTTTTTTTCTGTGAGCTAAAGTATTGTTGCATAAAGGAAAACGATTTAGAATTCTACTTTCCACGTAAAGTATCTATACAAATACCTCCGAAACGGCTTGACTGGTTTTTACGGAAGAGTCAATGGATAATAAGAACTACAGCATAGAAATATATACCTACATGAAACTTCATTAAGCATCCGAACTCTCGATATTTGGTAAAATACGTTCCTAACTAAGTAAAGGCCCTGAAAGTTAAGAAAACTATTGTTTCTTTGTTACTTGTTGAATAGCTCGTGTCTCTCGTGTGTATCTACGTCCATCCGCGTCTGGCGATATACCTACATGTTACATACAATGATGATGTGAAGTGCGTAATGGGTACATTCTAGCAAGAGTAATGGAGTATTGACGCAGTGAAACCACCTCGTGGCGGATACTAGCCATCCTAGATTTCTAATGGGGGAAAACTGTGTTTAATTTTACACGCTTTATATGAATCTGGTATCAAACAGCCTTATTATGAATAACAGGCGAGCGGGAAGTTTGTTGGCACATTATTCATCGAAAGAATGTGATTATTGCCCCCTACCATATATACCACTCTACCTACAGCAGTATTGTTTTAATATTACTTAGATTTTTTGAAATATTGTGTATTTATCAATACACAATTATCAAAAAGAGGTATTTTAGTGAACATTTGTTAATATCAATTTCATCAAAATTCTTGCCAGGTTAAATATTATCATGTCATTTGTTTGATCATATGGAAATAAACTTTGGATAGGAATAACCATGGAGTTTGTTTGTGAGAGGACAGTGGTCGTAGATTGTAAATAATTATGTGAAATTTACAAAAAAAACCTGATTTATGACTTCAGAATCACACCTAACATTACATGCTTTAGTTAAGCTGTGTTTAACTAAATTTATTAGCCCCCTAGTTTGGTTTCATTTAATATCAGTAGAGCAGATTCGTTGGCAATGATAAAAGTACGCCGCCAGTCGCCACCTGTTAAAAAGCTCCAATCAAAATATGTCATAATCGATCATCCAAGAATAGCATTGCCTAACTCGTAATTAAACTCCGCGCCTCCTCACAAACCACTTTCACTGATATAATATAATCGGTGATAATAGCCAATAAACATTCGGAAATATTTGCTATCGTTTGTGTTGGCCGACCGCTGGTCAAGCTTTCTCCGTTCTTCCGGACTGGGTGATAAAATAGCTATTTGTACCAACGCCTAGCGGAGGACACATGTTGAGAGGAAAGGCTGTATGATTTTCAACTCTATTTACATTGTTTGTTGCAATAAAAAAAGGTATCGTCTACTTATCTGAACCTACACCAATCATCACTATATGGTCGTAGGGTAAATTTAAGATAAAAGTGACCTTTTCGTATTTTGCCTCAATTTTTTGATACATTTATAGATTTTTCTGCGTATACAAACCAGCTACAGTATTTTTATTCATCACAAAAGTGTTCCACAGTACCGTTGTAATTTTTTGTAAAAGTGAAGATGATGGGATAATTTGTTCTCAAGAATGCATATAAAATAAAAATTTGGGGATGGTTAGGCAACCTTCAAAGTTTTGAGTGCTTATCAATGAAAAAGATTCGTATCAATGAGTGCCTTCGCAAGCGGGCAAGTGCATCAACCGACCAAGTGTAAGGGAGAGCAGTGTTTACTGACCGCTTTGTTCAGCGGTGAAAGTTAACGTAAATAACGGATGGTGGGCTCCAGCCCGTGGACTCCCAGCTTCATAACTACTTAACACCATAACACATAAGTTATTGCAAGTTACCTCATCGTTTGCCAATGCTAGCTTTAAATCGGGGACTAATGGGGCTATTAGTATATTCAGCTCGCGTTGATAGTTATTTTGCCAAAATAAAAATATCCCAAATTAAAGCAGGTCATTCACGTCTTATCATTAGTTCCGCATAATTGTTGTAAGTTAGATATCTGTAAGATAAGTAACTTTGATATAGTCAAACTCACTGTCCTATATTTTATTTATAGATCAGTTCAAGAAGCCTTGATTTATTATTAAGCCTTGATATATTAAGTGTGGATAACACTGAGTTCAAACATATACCTAATTGTTATTAGGTTATTTCTAGCGTTTTAAAGCATCGTAATAATCGAAATGTATTTGAATATTTGTTTACAGTCCCTATGTCCATAGACTTGGCACAAATACACACGTGCACGCCTCAAACTTGGCTAATGCCATTGTCGTGACTCCGCCAATACATGTTCAGACAAGGAATGAATGATTAAACACCAAATTCTATCTTACATCATTCGTTCCGCTTGTATAACTCCACGTGAATGGATTGTGAATGAGTAACTTTTTTGTGAAATTACGGAACCTTAACCCAAAGGGTGTTAAAAATAATTTATCAGTTACAAGCTTCCCGAACGTTGTTGGGGCGTCTAAAGTCGCGCTTCAAAAGTTTGCCAATGCCAAAACAAACTCTGTGTCGATATCCATAAAGATTGAATTTCTGTCGTAGAAGCCGCGCCCCACGCGTCATTTCGCTCGCGCTGTCAGCGGTATTTCGTTATTGAATGAACTTTTTCTATGTGTCAATACAATTCGTTTTGCTATTGGAAAAAAAAATTACCGGAGATAGTCAACACCCAGTGTACTTTAGGCCTTATTAGGTAGAAACCCGAAAATGTATGGACATTTAAAACCATGTAACTTTCTTCGATGGAACTCTATGCTTAATTCTATGATTTTGGAACGTAGTTCCTTATGGCGCGTTGCGAAAAGGGGCTAGACGTAAAAAATTAAGACTAAAAGTGTCGACCGACACTTTTACATATGTTTGTGTGATTTTTATTGTATACATTTATGTACACAATAAATTTTGATTTCGATTTCGACTGCGACTGCGACGCAGTCGAAGTCGAAGTCGAATTCAAAGTCAAAGTCAAAGTGTGTGTGTTTCGATGTGTGTGTGTGTGTGTGTATGTATATGCACAATTTTTTTGTTTTTTTATTTCCAAAGGAACTTCGTTCCATCCGGGTGTCCCTTGACACCTCTCAAGTTTTTTTGTTTTATGTTGCTACTATAAACAGCTATAAAAGTTGTCATGTCTAGCTGATAATGAATACTACACTTGCCTATATTTGTTCAGGAGTAGATATGACGGACCTCGACAAATCTAATAACGTAGATATAAATCATGATAGAGATTACGTTTTATTTGTGTGAATTAAGCTTAGATGTCAAGGTCGTGCCATTGTTTTAGCACAAATTTGCCGGTAACGTGGATAATTTTAAAAGATTCCCATAATTCATTTAATTTTATAACTATCGTGAGATTTTTACGTAAAAATAAAAAGATTGAATATCTGTGGTGAACGCCAAGCAAAATTCACTCGCGTCGGCAATGATTTGTTATGGAAGAGTGAGCTTTTATGAGTCGATACAGTTCGCTTTAGCATTCGAGGTTGCTTACAATGGAGACAATGATATACGAAATAAATTAATGGTAAAAAAAACTTAAAAAAATAACCGGCCAAGTGCGAGTCGGACTCGCGCACGAAGGGTTCCGTGCCATTATGTTTAAAGTCGGCAAAAAAATCACGTTTGTTGTATGGAAGCCCCCTTAAATATTTATTTTATTTTGTTTTTGAGTATTTGTTGTTATAGCGGCAACAGAAATACATCATCTGTGAAAATTTAAACTCTCCAACTATCACGGTTCATGAGATACAGCCTGGTGACAGACGGACGGACGGACAGCCGGACGGACGGACAGGGAAGTCTTAGTAATAGGGTTCCCGTTTTACCCTTTGGGTACGGAACCCTAAAAACAAGCTTTTATTTAATTGCCCTTAGTTTTCGTGTTCTCCTCAGCAAGCCCTTACTGTGGTAGTTTTGTTTGGTATTGTCATCCAAAATAAGCGAGTATACCAAATTTCACCTCAATCGGTTAAAGATAACTGATTTAAAACTCAGTTGCAAGTTTCCACCCGGACATACACACATTGCAAGTTAATATAAAGCTTGTAATTAATAATCATAGATACCTAAATGTGTCAAAAAGACGACCTACTTTTTTTCAACGAAGTTAATGTTATTATTTCCAGCCCGTCTAGTCCTGATATAGTTAATCTGAGGTGCGTAAACGACAGTCTCGCCCAGAAATACTCTCTTTGATATAATATCTCGTCTGAAGCATTATTATGCTGTCAATGAGTTATTTTTTTCACGTAATTTAGAAAGAGCTAAACGGATTATGTGAGGTCAAACGCGCCGCGGGCGTAGAGGTCAACGCCTCTACTCTCAGTGTCAATGCCAGATCGCACTTTTTAAAACAAAAACATTGTTAAACCTTAATGAAGATAAAATGTTGCCCAACTTATTTCGAATTCATTTCATGCCACTGGACTACGATGGAATTTTGTAAATTTCAAAATCAAAATGTGAATTAAGTGTAAATTAAATTGAACTTTTTCATTTTCTTAACAAAATACTTACAATTTTATTGTATACGATGTAAAGAAAGGCAAGACGTGCCGCAATAATCATCTAATTTGTTAAATTACACAAATTTTCTTGTTCGTTCACGGATCATGGTTTTAGAACCATGTCAGATGGCTCCGGTGTTTTCCCGTGGCGCTGTTGGCGGCATCGAACGCTCATTACCGCCTGACTTTCTTTGACATCTATCTAGAGATCGGCTTCAATGTTAGCTGTTCAGATAAGCCACATAATGCAATTACTACCAATGCAAATTCAATTCCATTAAATAAAGTCTAAAAAAAAAACAAAACATAAACTTGGATTATCAAAATCTAAAAATTTAGCTTAATTTATTGGAACGTAGTTCCTTATGGCGCGTTGCGAAAGGGGGCTATACGGAAAAAATTAAGACTAAAAGTGTCGACCGACACTTTTGTAAATGTGTGTGTGAGAGTAAAAGTTGTAATGACACTTTTGTAAATGTGTGTGTGATTTCGATTTCGGTTTCGGTTTCGGTTTTTTTTTGCTTTTTTCATTTCAAAAGGAACTTCGTTCCATCCGGGTGTCCCTTGACACCTCTCAAGTTTTTTACTCCATAATTCTCTTTATTTACTCGATAATTATAACAAGTCGGTTTTTAAACTATGATTGTGATCAGTACAGTTCACTCGTGATATCCGATCATATCATAATCAGTTTAGTAAAGGGCGCTTGCGTTGTTACTGTTTATATTTGATCCAGTTACTGCACTTGTTAACCTTTTAAAGTGATCGCAGGTTACAAGGCCTGATACCTAACGGCTACGCGCTAGTTTGAGCTAAGAACGTAACATTTACAATACAATCAACGGTGCTTCAAAATTGCTTAAAAATCAGTATAACTTTTATATTTTCCGATTTGTCTTAAGTCACAGACTATATATTTTTTTTAACTGAGTTTGTCTACAATTATTTGCTTTCAAGGATATATTATCAGATGCTTGAGAAAAATATCTTAACAGCGCATCATTTTCTCGAGACTTTCACTGGTATGATCGATGAAGGCGCGACATCTCCCAATATGGTCAGTCAACTTTTGGGAATTTATGTAGATTCTGCTTCGCACCGCAATTTCACTTTCAAGGTTTTTCTCAGGGTAAAGATAATAGTAAGTTATTTTAACACACACAAAATAATATCCTAAACTATAAAGGACTGCGATGAAGCTGTTAATTACAAGCTTTATATTAGCTTGCAACGTATGTATGTCCAGATGGAATCTTGCAACTGAATTTTAAATCAGTTATCTCTAACCGATTGAGCTGAAATTTGGAATACACGCTTACTTTGAATGACAATGCATGCTTAGCTATGTGACGTCATTCTAATTCCAATATGGTGGATCATACAAGATGGCGGAATAGTTATTTTTCTGCACTACCACAGTATGGGTATCAAATGAAAGGGCTTGCTAAGGAGAACACAAAAACTAAGGGCAATGAAATAAAAGCTTGTTTTTAAAAAGATTTTTTACCATATTTTTTAATATTAATAATACATCATCATCAACACGCCTGTATTCCCCGAAGGGGTAGGCAGAGGTGCACTGTAGTGCGCCCACACTTCGCCGATGTATTTTTGGTCCCAATGTAATAGCGGGCGAGCCTATTGCCATTATACCGGGCACAATCTCCCTCAATACGAGGGAGATTTTTGGGCTATAGTCCACCACGCTGGCCCAGTGCGGGTTGGTGAACTTCACACGCCTTTCTATAGACGTGCTAGTTTCCTTACGATGTTTTCCTTCACCGTTTTTTTTTATTATATCTTTTTAAATCTTTTCAATGATCTAACATATTTTTTTTAATCAAAAAGCACTAAACAAAAGGTACATCTATTGCTACTTAATTTCATATACAAATAAGTAACCAATATTACAATACTTAGCTACCTCCTTACACCTGTAAATTTAAAATGTAAATTAGTTACGTTACTGAATTATTGAGTCAAATAGGTTTCCAAGTGAATCAATAAAGAGCCTTAATACCAAACTTATTACAGGTTCGCTTCGACAACTGTGACCAACGATGCGTCGAACATAAAGAATGTGGAATTAATGAACGCAACTAACCTGACCTAACAGTTCGTAGATAACACTTTATTTCTAGACATGGTTATTTTCTCGTTTTAAAAAAGTTATTCTCTCTCACAGATGAATTCAGTGGATAAGTTCTATAGACATTCTATAGTTCTATATTTTGTAATCGGATAATTAAACTAATAATAACATTTTGCAGAAGTTCTTTTTTTGGTTTATAAAATTAATTAATAGAAAAAACCGGCCTAGTGCGAGTCAAACTCGCGCACGAAGGGTTCCGTACCATTATCGATAAAAACGGCAAAAAAACACGTTTGTTGTATGGGAGCCCCATTAAATATTTATTTTATTCTATTTTTTAGTATTTGTTGTTTTAGCGGCAACAGAAATACATCATCTGTGAAAATTTCAACTCTCCAACTATCACGGTTCATGAGATACAGCCTGATGACAGACGGACGGACGGACTTTGGGTACGGAACCCTAAAAAATTATATAAGTAATACACCTAATTTGTTCTACGCGGGCTTTATAATGTCCATATTTACAACCGTCATACACAAGCCAGACATAAAAACGACAATAAATAAAATTCACTTTTTAGTTAAGTCCGTCATCGCATCGCGGGCGCGGCCGTTTTCACTTTCGCCCAAACTTGTTCTACTGCCTGTGGCATGATTTATGCTGTTGACACTTGTGCGTGGCGTTCCCGCATTTTTTTAACCGACTTCCAAAAGGAGGAGGTTCTCAATTCGATTCGGTATGTTTTTTTATGTATGTACACCGATTACGCTGAGATTTATGATCCGTTTTTCGTGATTCTTCTTTAGTTTGATGCGGAATAGATGCCATTTGGTCCCATAAAAATTTTACATAGTTACCACACTACAAAACATGACTATTACGGTGCAGTCGGGTAAAACTAAATGCAGTAACACAAGCAAGTCGTGAATCGTCCGCCGTGACCACAAAGGCGGTCATTTAGTGTTGCGCAACGTGCAAGTCTTTGGAGAGTACATACGTCAACATAGTATGAAGTACTTACGAACAAGTGAAGTAACCGCTGACCAGAGACCAGGTCGTTGACACCTGGCGATACACTAAAGCTTCTGCCTATGTGTACCTATAATGATACCAAAGGGGTAGGTAGAGGTGCACTGCACTACATGCTCCCACAGTTCGCCGATATACTTTGGTTCCAATGCCTATTGCCATTATACCAGGCCCACTCCCCCAACGAGAAGGAGATTTGAGCCATAGTTCACCACCCTGGCCCAGTGCGGGTTGGTCAACTTCACACGCCTTTTTATATACGTGCAGGTTGCATGACCAAGTTTTCCGACAGCGTTCGGCAGGTGATAGATAGGTTATTGTGATTGTAATTACATTCGAATATGGAAACCGGATATTTCGGAGGTGCGAGCGAGGCTTGCACCTCTTGCAGATAAGAATGAAAACAAAAATTCGTCATAGATAAACATAGCGCTCTATAAACTGCAGTCAGTGCGTTAGTTACATTTACAACGATGAAACCGGTCCAAACCGGTCGACACTCGCTCTAACCGCCACGAACTGGACCGGACCACTCTTCCTGTCATTTCACTTATTTTTTTGTGAAACCACAGTCTAAGAAAAACAACTTTTAAACGTGCGCGCGCTGTGCACTTTATTTTAATGTGCTTAAAGTTTATTTTACTTATTTAGCGTGGTGTTAATGTGGAATGGTTATCGCCGTTTTATGGGTAAAGGTGTAATTTCTTCCTTGATACGTGGATGTTATTTAAGCGAGAACTTTCATTTAGAAATGTAATTGAAGCTTGACGGTGTTAAGAAGACACAGTATTATTAAAATATTATTGCAATGAGTCCGGATAACATAACTTTATAAGATAGCCCGAGTAGCCTTAGAACAAACAAATTAATAAGTAAGTGGTGAGCTGAAACTATGGTACGACCAAACTTCACTTGCGCGTTTTATATTAGTATGGAGATTCACCATCTTGTGTTGAGCGCCATCTATAGAAGCAAACAGCAAACTTTATAAAACAATTAGCGACCACTATCATTACAAAAAGTTTGTAAGTATGATTGAGAATCACAAAAAAACGGCTTCAAAATTATGAATAAACTTTGGTATATAATGTAGAGCATGAAGCATACAACCGCAAGTTTTTTCAAGAGTGGTAAATATAATAGAGTAGTACTTACTTAAAATATACTATTTGTTTGGCTCTATATAAGATTAGTCACATAAATGAAACTTGTAAAAGTATGGAACTCTATCGGGCACCGAACACACGCCCATACATATAACGCTCTACTTACCTGTAAGAATCACCACGCTCCGCTAAACTACCGAGATGTTTCGACGCACAAACTGAAATCGACTTTTAATCCTTAACTATAAAGTCTCAATTGATTCGTTTAATACATTGCGGAAACTATTTGATTTATGAATGAATTGTTGGAAATGAAAATTTACGGATCTTGGTAAAAATTTTGAGACTATCGCATGAAACGCCTACTTAGGTACTGTTGGAGTTGGTTTCATTAGATCTCATTAATTTTTACTGCTACTTTACGAGAGTTGGTTTATTTTTACCCGACTACCGCCGAAAGTGGGTTATGATTTTCGAGTATATGTGTGTATGTAGTTGGTACCTAGGTATATCTATTTATTTAGCACCGATTTTTAAAAAGAGGATGTTCTCAAATAGTATTTTTTCCTTATTGTTAATGTGGCGATCCCTATACCTTTTATCTAAAATATAACTTCTATAATATTGTAATAGGTGGCGCATCAAAAATATATTGCATACAATGTGGTTTCATATGCGATCCTGAATCGAGATCAAAGTTTTAGAAAATCCCGAAATTAACCGTTGCGTTGGGGACTGGCTGGAAGATCTTCCCTTTTCCGCTAAATTTTTAACTGTACATTTTCAATGTGCTCGATAGATCTTTAACGCTATCGAAACTATAAATCAAATCAAATGAGAACGGTTTAATTAATTAATTAATACGTTTCAGTTCACTGAGTGTAATTATTACGTGGTATTGTATATATTCAATTACTCTACATACATAGGTTTATTATATAACAAGCTGTAGAACGGGATTTGATGATTATGTAAAGTTGTTTAGTTACGTTCCCAGATCGCTGGTGATAAATTTTAATTAAAATAAAATGTTTGTGAGTTTAATTAGAAATTTATAAGTTAAGTCTGATCTTGTATGTGCATTTTATTAACTGACTAACAAAAGCCGAATTCAATAACCTAAGTGTAATATTAAGATGTTCGAAACACCTATTGTGAAACGACGACTTGGTCAAGTGGTTCGAAGGTAGGCCGCTCTGCTCATTGCGGGTTCGATAACCAACAGCAGCAGATTTCGGAATCCATCGTCCGAAACCTAAAGTACAAACTTTGCTTACTTTGCGATCATAGAATAGGACCCCAAGCCCGTTATGGCTATCGTTGTGCAGTTGCTATGACTTCATGTTTCAAGGCATGAAAACAACATAAGAATCATAATCAGAATATTTTTTATTCATATAAACCAATACAGGCACTAATTAATCGCCAATAAATAATAAAAATAGTAGCTCTACCACCCATTCGGAATGCATTTCCTATGGAGAAGAATGGGCAAGAAACTCCATGGTTGAACTCAAAACTCCATGATTGCTTTTTTCAAAACCAGTGGAATGACTTCAAGGTGATAATTTCTACTCTATACAATGGTCATATTCTAGCTACGATTCATAAAAGATGTTGTTTTTATGCCTTAATAAATGAAGTCATAGCAACTCCACAAACATTGTCTTAAGGTCCTCAAGTCGGACCTGAATTTCAGTCCATTTCATCATAACATACATTCTTGGGTTAGATTCTGTGTTAAAAAGATAGGTGGTGACCCGGATTGTATGTATATTGAATATACTTTAGGTAGAGCTAAGTTGAAACGCGGTGTTATTCGCATTTACAGCAAAGTTGCTATTTTAAAACGTGTCTTATCACATGCTAAGAAAGTAGAACTTAGAACAGACTATTACGCCCTAGTTGTAAAGACCGATTGTCCACGCTCTCAAAGCTTCTCTTATCAAAGTGTGATTCGATAAAATAGGCAATAGGGTTCAGATTCCTAAAAAAACCCATTTTGATTAGTTACGCCCTGATACTGGGACAAGCGAAACATCTTTCGAACATGTACTCTAAGTTAATGTCCACAGAGATTGAATTTATGTGGTAATTTTCGCCCGACCACCCGACTTACGATCGCGTTGACGATATAATTTCATTCAAAAAAAAAAATGGTAAAAAAACTTTTTTAAAACAAATTTTTGTTTTATTTGCCCTAAGTTTTTGTATTCTCCTCAGCAAGCCCTTTCATTTGATACCCATACTGTGGTAGTGCAGAAAAAATAACTATTCCGCCATCTTGGATGATCCGCCACATTGGAATTAGAATGACGTCACATAGCTAAGCATGTATTGTCATCCAAAATAAGCGTGTATACCAAATTTCAGCTCAATCGGTTAAAATAACTGATTCAAATTCAGTTGCAAGATTCCACCCGGACATACATACATTGCAAGTTAATATAAAGCTTGTAAAATGAGACTTGAGAAAATAGGCAATACTTACTATATTATGTTCAAATTCCTAGAAAACTCGATTAGTTACGCCCTGATACTGGGACAAGCGAAACATCTTTCGAACGTGTACTCTAAGTCGACAGAATCGAATTTCTGTCGTAATTTTCGCGCGACGATATAATTTCATTCAAAAATGATCTTCTATGAGTTGATACAGTTCATTTTGGTATTAGCACAAACTTGATCGCGTAATGTAACCAGAGCACGGCGGAAGATATTAATGATAATAGACTGACATCGAACACCACTAGATTGGCATGGGTCGCGTTAATAGCGGTCATATGACCGGCTGCTACCCGACCACCAATACTTGTACAATGGCGTTGACAATCGCACAGACAAAACACAGTTCATTCATTCACTAACCAACGAATGAATGGAACCGTTAACGCTGGGCATTTACTACCAACCTCGATTGTCGATATGTCGTGTCTTTTGTCTTGTCGACTCTTATTCTCAGTGACTTCAGTTTCTCTCGCGTTACCTCTGACATAGGTGATGGCATGGAGTGATGTTTCGACACCTTAAATGTCAAGATGTTTCGATTGTATGCATATAAATTTGCATAAATTAGATTCAATTTTACAACCTTTATATTAACTTGCAATGTATGTCCGGGTGGAATCTTGCAACTGAATTTTAAATCAGTTATCTTTAACCGATTGAGCTGAAATTTGGTACACACGCTTAGTTTGGATGACAATGCATGTTTAGCCATGTGACGTCATTCTAGTTCCAATATGGCGGATCATCCAATATGGCGGAATAGCTATTTTTTCTGCACTACCTCAGTATGGGTATCCAATGAAAGGTCTTGCTGAGGAGAACACGAAAACTGAGGGCAATTAAATAAAAGCATGTTAGCATATTGTGGGTTATCGCTGAATGATCTTGTAAGATTGTAAGCAAAGGTTTGACGATTCTGAACGATAAAAATCCATTTTTAGGGTTCCGTACTCATAGGGTAAAACGGGAACCCTATTACTGAGACTTCGCTGTCCGTCCGTCTGTCACCAGGCTGTATCTCATGAATCGTGATAGCTAGAGAGTTGAAATTTTCAGAGATGATGTATTTCTGTTGCCGCTATAACAACAAATACTAAAAAACAGAATAAAATAAATATTTAAGGGGGCTCCCATACAACAAACATGATTTTTTGCCGTTTTTATATATAATGCTACGGAACCCTTTGTGCGTGGTCCGACTCGCACTTGGCCGGTTTTTTTAAACGGTATTCTATAAGTTAACGAATCTTTCATGCTTAATGATATTTGCGTAATGCAACATGATAATAACTAACTCAAAATGTAAACACTAACATACATTTACAATGGTGGCCATGGAAAAGTATACACTAAAAAACTAGGAACTTTCACTGGCTTCAATTACGTCAAACAAAGAATGTTCTGTCCGGCAGTGTGTGTTCTATTGTTAGCCTCAACTTTCAATACAGCTGGCGCAACAGACATATAAGAGTCGTTATGTGTATTTTTGCAATAACGTACATGTAGTAAAATTTCATGCGAATTTAATTTGTATTTGCGCACCTTTTCGTATATGATGTAACTCACGTTTCATGGTTGTTATATAGAAAAAACATTTAGTAATAAAATTGAATATTCTTTGTAGATGGCATACGTTTTAGTCAATACAATGAAATGTATGCCTATTGTCAAACAATCATTGGTATTTTAAATTGTTGCTGTACACGTTAAATGCCAAAGAAATGTCATAAGCACATTCGTTAGATATACCGTCACAAAATATAATACAGATCTAAGATTCTGTAGTATGTTAAAAAATCCGTTTTGTAGCAAAATTATGACACTTAAACTGCCAATAAAGAAACACTGTCGACGCGGCCTATTAATTACAAATACCATATTGCAAGCATCATTAACACCACTCGTTTAAGCATAAGTGATTAATTTGACTATAATATGTGCAATAAAAAGCAATATCAAATGATATACTTTAGAAAACATGTAAGGAAAATTACGTAAAACCAAACGCAAATAAGTGGGTAACGATGGTTCTCGTTCCGTTCCACGCAATGCAACCGTCCGCCCGAGATATGCAACCGCGCGTGTCATTTTACGTGACACACACTGTACCAGTGTTATACGCTTGTTTTCTTTTTTATGTTTCAATAAAAAAAAGATTACAATCGAGTTAAATCGATTTACAATAATTATAAATCGGTAAATCCAAACCCAATGTAATAAATAGTACATTAAACGATTAGTTCCATGTAGGATGATCATGTCGTGTGAGACGCATGACTGCGCGCTTGCATCAACAGTGTTTTACAGGTCAATGGCTTGCATCTCTCATTGATGTACTGTGTACAGAGCAAGAAACTTAAGTATTCTTCCATTAGGGTTCGACGTTTAATTTTAAAATGTTTTTCAGCTTATGGCAGTAATGTTGTAGTTACACAAATAATTGATATTTCAAATTAACAGTTTGATCAATAAGCTCCTGCCTATTACCACCATCTCCTGAGTATTATTATTGTGATTATACTTAGACTTAAAAAAAAAATTAACGCAAATATATAAAAGAGTAGGTATTTGTGTAAGTGAGGGTGGGAGCACAGTCTTAAGGTAATATCATTACACAGAATGTGTTTTATGACACTAAATAATAAATCTTAAAAGAGTTCATTAAACCAACAAAAATGTAAAATGTATACTTTTGTAGCGCCTCAACTGCGCGCACCAAACGCCGGATGCCCGGCATGCGGCACGCGGACGAGATAAATATTTTAATTATTTCGACGCAATCTTACACATTTGTCGCACACGCAACTAGTGACGGACGCTACCAGTCGACGAACTGTTAACTAATGGGAACAACTTAAAAATGCCATTTGTTTTGTGTGAATTTAATTTAACCTTAAAGTCTATAAACTCTTTACATTCATCATACCTAAGTATTACTTGATTTGTGAGTAAAGCCAAATAAGATAAATATGTGTAGGTGTATACTGCCATCGAATAGTTATCTAATCAACTCATTTAGTAAGTGTGTGTGGGAAAGAAATTTCAACTTTCAAGATAAGCCGGTTCCTTTATATCTTCATTTACTAAATAAACACCGAACCTACCGCACGACTTCCGCTCAGCCTCCGAACAAACAGCTGTGACAATATGCTAATGCATTGGTCTGCCCTCGACCGCGAGGCAGGGCTCCGATGAAAGCGATCAGCGGTTACACGTAACCACGTTTTCACGCAAAAATAAGGAAGGAAACAACAATACCTTTTAATAATGTATTTTATCTTCAATCGAAAGTAACAGAAAATAGAATGAATTTGAATGTTGGCAGTTATGTGGTTAAATTTTTATTTCAATATCTTTGGATTAATAGCGAAGTATTATTAATACCCGATCACAGAGTACCTATTATGAATTATGTACCCGATTTTTAAAAAAATGTTTTAATTTGCGCTAGTAATAATGTTTTAATTTGGGCCATAGTCCACCACTGGCCCAGTATGTTTTGGTGAACTTTGCACGCCTTTCTATAGACGTGCAGGTTTCCTCACGATGTTTTCCTTCAACGTTCAGCAAGTGGTAATTATTGTTGAAAATGTCATTCGCACAAAATTATCTCAGAGGTGCGGGCCTGGGATTTAAACTTGCACCCCTTACGTTCAAGGCGGGCGTTCTAGCCCGCGAGGCTACCACTGCTATAAAACCCATTTTACGTGTTTTGTACATCGATTACAATGTATTAGCTGTTATGTTAATGTACAGTGCTTAGCTACTAAGATCCTTATCATTAACAACACGCCCTTAATATTAAGCACTTTCATAAATTAAAATAAAGTCAAAACTTTCACTGTTACGTGTTGTTTTGTATAAAAAGTGTGGTTTTAGACATTCCTCGCGAACTTACTTTCACGTTTATGTTGTTATATTAATGTACAATGTACCAATTAGCATTTGCGTTGAGGAGAGTGCATTAACCGCGAAACGATACGTTCAATTACCTTCGATATGCTGTTCGGTACAAGTTACAAGATTCTGAACACGAAGGAACTGCGACATTTTGAAATGTTATTTGCTATCTTACAATCTATCGTCTACCAAGGCAGTCATAGGAACCGCCACCCCAGGTAGACGAATGCAAACATGTCTAGTTAGGTTTTTGACGTGACCCCTCCTAGCCCAGGCGTTTACCTCAGTTAAAGAGACTAACGAGACCATAGATGATCTATCTCTCCCTTAAGTGGCGAGCGAATTTTAGGTCTGTGAACGATAATACAAATAATTTTAATAATCTGTGATAGTATAATAATAGTATAATTTTTATATAATCATTGTATAATTTTTCAAATAGTATAATTTTTCAAATATAATCATTGTATTTAATATACAGAGATAACTAACTAATAAAACACGCTTAAGTAGGTACGTGTACTTAAGTGTGTTTTATTAGTGATTCGGTTCGTGTTTTTATTGAGAGGTCGTGACGTCTCATTGAAAACAATACGAATTAGACGCCTAATTCTTCGAGAAATACATACATAATGGAGATATAAAAACTAAATATTGACCATCCCATAAGATGTGTGGGAACATCTGTGAGAATAGAAAAGAAGACTTAAACTCCTTGGTTCCATAACTTTTATGGAGCTGTCAGACTGACAGATAAAATATAAGATTGCTAATGGTGATCCCGCTTGTAACGGATAAAAGATTCTTGTCTTGTATTTATAAATAAGTAAACTACCAATTAAGTTATTAAACTGAAAACAATACAGGGGAAAGAGCTTCTGCTGCACTGGTATGATCCCTTAAAGTTAAAAGTCAAAGGTTACATAATATGAATACCTACGATAATTTTACACTGTATTTTGTTTCCACTAAAGCACGCTTTCTCTTATGACCAATACCGCATCATCCCATCAAGAAATCTCAACCACATAAATAGAAAGACTTAAGATAGCTGCGGATTGAAATTTGAATCACCGTTAATCATAATTTTAATGTGGTTCGATAGTTTCCAATCAATAAAATTATGGTTATTTAGGGTGGAGCCCTAAAAACCATTAGTATATTTAAGTACAATTACGCTGATCTGCCATGTTGACACGCAGTGATTTTATAATTTCTGGATAAAAAAATCCTAGCGCGATTATCAGTTTTCATGAACGCCATCTATCGAAATTTAAAGCAATTAAAATTACAAAGTACTGGCAGATAAAGTATTTCACACTTGCGTAAAAGTTAGTTATGGCAATTGAGAACACCAGAGCAGTCGTAAAATTACACAAAATGTCACTACTAAACCAATTTTTAGAGGCCCAGTTGCATAATTACACGCACAAATACCAGGCACGCACCATACCTGTGTGGATATGTTACCGTACTGTTTCATACACATTTCACAAAAATCCCAATTGAATTGGCGTTTCGTAATTCTGTAGGATAACAAAATGTAAAGTTGAAAATAATTTGTCTCATTACACTCGCGGCAAACAAAACAACAGTTTTGTTGAGACATTACAACAAGTCCAGTGTTCTTCTTCTACTTTTACGACATGATAAAATATAGTTGAATAAGATGAGGTATGATACAATACAATGTTTTTATTTGCACAAAACACGGGTAGGTTACAAATATACAATAGCTTGCACATTGTTGTTGTTAAAATTTGTGTCAGATCCATCATGTTTTACCGTATCATGTGTACAAAGATTATAATAGTTAGTTCCGTTTAAATAATAATA
Source organism: Ptilodon capucinus (assembly GCA_914767695.1). NCBI lineage: Eukaryota > Metazoa > Arthropoda > Insecta > Lepidoptera > Notodontidae > Ptilodon > Ptilodon capucinus. The sequence continues at coordinate 8,436,090 of OU611830.1, read as the reverse complement.
ATAACCTATTAGGTTAAACCTAATTAATGGTTTCACTCACAATTCGTAAATGGTTGCTATAATAAAACATTGGACATTAGGCTTTTGACGCTAATTTCAATATTCAATTTTGTGAAATTGATAAAGATGATTTCTTTTTTTTTTTTTTTTAGCCTATTTTGTGTCCCGCTCCTGGGCAAAGGCCTCCCCTCTCTCCCTCCACCGATCCCGATTTCTTTTTAATCATCCTAAATATTACAACATAATCTTAAGTATACCTTGAGTTATATGAGGTTATGGTAGGGCTATAAGTACTTTGCTAATGTCAAGTAGGTAACTATAAAATATACGAGTGGAATTGAGAACCTCCTCCTTTTTTGAAGTCGTATAATAAAAATTAAAATACCAGCTTCTACCCGCGACTTCGTCCACGCAGACTTCGTACCATCCATCCATCATCGTCCGTCCGTCCGTCCGTCCGTCCATCCGTCCGTCCGTCCGTCCGTCCGTCCGTCCGTCCATCCATCCATCCATCCATCCATCCATCCATCCATCCATCAAACGACACAAATAAAGAGACGTCTCATTTAACGGTTTTTTTCCACGGATTTTTTCTTACGGTTTTACTATCACATTTTTTTCAGTTCGGTCGCCTAGCAAAATCCCTATTCACTCCAAGCCTGCCGTAAGGAACTTCGTTCCAAAAATATATATACGGTCGAATTGAGTAACCTCCTCCTTTTTGGAAGTCGGTTAAAAACACAAATAATAGACAAAATAGATAAGGATGTGTAAAATTCGGTGGACATTATCACAGATTAGTTTTGGAAGAAAAAATATTTAGTGCTGTCGAATCATCAACCAAATGACATAATAGGGCAGTGCGCTCTTGATAGCTGCTGTCATTGAAACGTAAAATAATGTGCGCATATGCAATCCACACGTGATTGATTATGGTGTAATGATAGCCTTCGTTTAGTTACGTATTCTGTCGGGCTGGTGTCCAAATGACCTAGTATGAGACCTGGATTTAAACGTACACTAAACCATACTAATTTCGCTACATACAATGAGTAGCGTATGGTAAAACATTGCGAAATCAATTTGATGTTCACATTACATTACGAATATTTTTTAACGATTAATTATCATCTCGATGCCTACATTATGGATGCTTTTATTACTGTCTTTATTTCTATAGCGAGAACAAATGTTCTACGTATTAATATACGGAGTAGTTAATCTAAACATAGTTTCTGTCGGTAATTGGTATGGTGTTGAAAGACTTCGATTTAATCAAGCAATTAACGAACTAATGTTTCTTTTGGAGTTATTTTCTCAGACTCTTGCGCAACACCAATCATCTGTCCCATTGTGTAACATTGTGTAAAAACTCTCAGGCATAGATGATCTTATTTGATCCGTACTCGCCGAGAGGGGTTACAAATTGTAAACTCTCATTTAACTTACCTACTTACCTAGGAGTTTCAAAGTTCATATTTGTTTATTTTTAATTCCAGATGGCGCACCGTACCGTGCATCGGTTGGTCTGCCTCGTGATACTCCTGGCTGCCATCTCGTCAGCCAAGAAAGAGCAAAGCAGGTGGTCCCGACAGATCAGCTCGTATACCTCTGACATAGGCGACTGGGTGCCACTATCGGGGCCCGTCGAGAGAGAACCACCCGAACCACCACTAACTAAAAGACAAGCGGTCGCGGAACCGAGAATACTAACGGAACCTTTCCCAACACTGACAAGACCTACAGGATTCGGCCACGAACAGTTCCCGTCGAGAACATACTATAATTCGGCATCTAACAGGCAGCTGTACTTACAATCTGTCCCGTCAGTGCCAACTGCGCCACAAAATTACTTGACAGAACAAGGATTCGGTCAAAACATTCGGTTTGGTTTATCGCAACCTAACTACCCACTCACCCAAGGATTCGTAGCCCCACCTTTCACCTTCGAAGGCCCTCCACCAGCGCCACCAAAATTGCGGCCTCAACCACCACCTCCAAGCCCCATTAACTTCCCTCCAAGCGTGCCAGTATCAACACAAGCCAAACCGTTTGGGAACCAAGCTCTGAAGAAACCTGATATACCGAAGTTCGTTGATGGTTATAGGGCAGATAATAGTAATGGTAACAAAAGGAAACCACAGTCTTTGCAGAAAATAAAATACGACAGCGTTGACAAACCTCCGAGGATTGAAACAATTCCACAGAACACCAAAGTTGAGAGGGAAGAAGTTCAGCTACTCTATGTGCCATTGGAATCCTTAAACCGAGGACAATTCAACTTTAGGAGTCCGTTGGCATCACCACAAATGGTGAACTCCGAATTGTATTCGCAGAATGTTCAAAAGCCAAACCCACCAAAACCGCAGTTTGTAAACGATTACCAAAGACCGCCATTAAAGCCAGCTGAGAATTTCCAAGGGCAAAACTATTTCTCGGACTTTAGTACGCAGTTCAGGGATGTAGACCAAGTGCCGAAGTTTTCGACACTTACTACGCCTTTCCCAATCGTACGGCCGACGACACCCAAACCAAAGAAACTGAAGCCTCATCAACCACCGCTAGCCATTTTCATGACCAAAGAAACGGCGAAAGCGGACCAAGTCAAAGTGGGAGACGTATTATCCTCTCTGAAAAACGCTGAAACTATTGCTGTATTGGACTCAGTGAATCCACTTAATGCTCCCAAAGTCTTCATTGGACCATCAAATTTGCCACCCCCAGAAAATTTCGTTAAATTCGAGTTACCCTACTTGTCTAACATTGAGAATAGTGAAAAGAAACTAAAACAACTACCGTTCTTTGTTGCGCCGTTAAGTTACAACACTCCTCAAGGATTCGCTAAAATACCTTTCCCATCCCCACACGTAGGTTCTGTGGTGATCAATTCGCAGATCAGAGAAAGTTCTCAGACGCAAGCACCTCCACGAGCCAGCATACCTAACACCTACATATCTAGTGCATACACAGCTACTGTACCAACATACAAGCCAGAAATAAAGACTACTCAGAAACCTAGCTTCAGTTTCTTCAGTACCGCTACTCCAAACGAAAAACCTATATCGAACTACCAATCCAACTACTATTCCTTCGAACCACAGTCGGTTTCTACTATCAGACCACCAAAACCACCCACAGTTGCCACACCTCCATCTAAAACCGGATCCTACTTTTTAAGCAACATAGGCTCGCAATACAACTCAAACGAATACGTGAATTTCCCTCAACAAGACAATTTCAAATCTTCCGAAGCAATAGATGCTTTACCACCAGCGTACAATATTCCAAGGCAACCCGAAACTACTACCACACTACGAACTACCACAACTACTACGACCACAACTCCTAAACCACCTTCTACTTACCCGAGCCAGTTGTTAGAAACCCACAATCCATACTCAATAAACCAAGCTTTTCATTTCAGTACGCCTTTAGATTACCGTAGCTACTTGGATGACGTCAAACAACCTTATTCTTCACAAAATTCTGCAGAAAATACGCCTTCACATACGCCTTCACCTACCAATCCTACAACACCACCTCCAACAACTCCAAAACACGAGGAAATAGTCACAGAAAAGCCAAAGAGTCATCAACAGTCAACACCAGTTTATCTCCAAAACTACAACCCAGAGATACATTACAATTCCAAAGAGCAGAGCTGGAGATACCCAGTCTTCAATCCAAATGACTACACCGAGAAAACTGAAATCACGTCGTATCAAACTCAACCTACTAACCCGGTATATACGGACGTTAATCCTTCAGTCAGCAGTTTCAATACAGAGTATACTCAAAATATTGAAACGCAACCACCGACCGTGCAAGAAAGTTTTAAAGAAATAAAACAAACGGTACCTGAAGTAGAGACCCCGACAAAGTACGAAGATTATCAATACGAAACTACAGAAGGTTCTACCACTCCCGTTTCTACTACCACTACTAGGAGATCTCCACTAAGAACTAGAGGTCGACCACGCTATACGACGTCCCGCCCTGAATCCTATGAATCTTCAACTAGAACAGTCGTAACACGAAGGCCTTTAAGAGAGAGGAGACCGTTACCAAACAGACCCAGGTATGAACCAAACAGAATTACAACCGAAAGATCTAATAAAATATCTCTAGATTCGTATGAAAGCACAACTAAATCGACTAGAACCCGAACCAGAGGACGAATTCAATATAGACCATCAGAAAACGAGGATATTTATGATAGAAGAATCAAATCACATAACAGCAAAGAGGAAGATCTCGCTTACCAAAGGGATGTACTTCACCAGAACTATCCAGTTACGTTGATGGAACGTACAAGTACAGTTGACATTGAGGCCATAACAGAACCAACTCCTAGACTATCTTCGACGATAATACAGGAGCCTATAACAGATACGATTGATACAGAAAATGCATACACTAACGAAAGAGTGTCTATAAGTCAACATGTTTCTGATACGCAAGTGAAAGCGGAACCTTCTGTACAAACATTTACATCGAGGACTACGGGTCATGATGACACTTCTTATGTACCGAAATTGCCGGCTGCTCGCAACGAGCAGTTCCTATATCAACCAAGGACCAGCGTAGCACCAGTACAGGCACCGAATTACGATGAACAACCAGACCAAGAGGAAGATATCTACGTTAAACACGGAGTGCCGGAGCATAGACTAGAAAAAGCAGAATCAAATTCATACATCACTGAACCTGCCACTGTGCCAGAACAGGAGCTTCCAAATAAATTAGTCAATGATGAATATTCCACCTTTAAGCAGGAACAACAAGAGGAAACCACCACTTCACCCGAAGATGATGTAACAAAAGTCGCAAGCCAGGAAAATCACGAAGCCGAAGATGAAGAAAATGTAGTACAAACTACACCGTCGTATAACAGAGTTCGCGTACGCCCGGGAGTCATAAGACAATATCACCAAGCTTCTACCGAAACACCTAGAACTAAAGAGCGACGGAGACAGCAAGCGGTCACTTATAGACCAGCTTTCGATAGGAGACGTACGACAATGAGAATTGACGAAATCGAAGCTGGTTTAAAAACAAAACAAGTTCATTCTCGTACTGATTTTCAAGATGTCAGACACCCTGTATACAAACCTGAACTCACAACTGAATCTTCAGCCCCTTCACTGTCGACTACTGAAACTAGCACAAAGCGAGGTCATTTTAGACGCAGGCGACCATCAAACACATACACGACTACATCAACAGAATCATCTAGCAACTCTAAGAGAATATACGAAGTCAAAAACAGATTTAGAGGAAGAAGGCCGACTGAAAAACCATCAGAAAAACCAGACGTACAAACTGAAGCAACGACATCGACTGTAAGAAGTTCGCTACACACAAGATACAGTCATAGACCGAGACTGTCAGAAAGATACAATAAAAAACCAGAACCTGAGCCAGAAAGCGAAGATCAAGAGTCAAACTTTTCGATCAACAGACCAAAATACGTCGAACCCAATACAGATCAGTGGTCACCTAAAATATCCAGCGATTCCTTCAAACCTTTCAACCCTAACAACATAGTTGATGATCATAAAATACCAACGACTGAACGTAGATCGGAAAAGGTAAATACTCTTGATATAATAACTGCCAGGAACGAATACGATGAGATCTTATTAACGGTAACTCCAGCTAGTAACAGGTTGAATAAGAAAATGCCAGATATACCACCGACGCTAGAAGCATTAGTGGAACAGGCCAAAGTAACGAAATCTGATTCGGGCGATGCAATGACGACATTCGAAAGCATGTTGGAACAAGTTATGAAGAGTTTGGAGGATCAAGATCGAGATGAATACTCAACAAGTGTTATTAAACGCAAGGGCGGTGAGATTGGCGAGATACCACCGGAGAGAATCATCTCTTCCGGGGACAATTACGTCCAAAAATCGACCACGATAGAACAGCAAGATACCACGACTGTAGAACCCGTGGCCGATGACTCCGTGCTTTTAAATGAGGTGAGCTATTTGCTAAAATAAAGCTTACATCATTTTGACTTAATTTGAGTTAGAATTCTAATAATTTGTACAAGCAAGGCCCCTTTAATATAAACTATAAATATTAATTCATGTCACTTTTATTAATTCGTAACTAAGCGCATAAGATTTTAAATTATCTCAGATATCTTTTCATACTCTGCTTTCAGGATGATGACGACCACAAGGGGCGCCGTCGTGGTTTCTGGAAGAAAGTCAAGGTCCGCCCTGTTACTACAGAATCCATAGAATTCGCCGAATCACAGTACTACACGAACACCGTCAACCGACTCGGTCAACCATTAAAACCCGTCAAAACAACACACGACAAATCAAGTAAAGACGAGAAACTAAAAGTGACCACATACAAACCAAACTTCGAGTTTAAAGACCTATTTGATAAAGATTACGATACGTTACCCAATTTAGATATACAAAAAATTAACAGCAATACTGAGGATAAAGATGAAACACTCATTAATGGTGAGAGTCAGAAAGCAACAGTTTACGTACAAAAAGACCCGGAAGGAGATGAAGTCTTAAGTCCCGGTGATTTAGACTTGGGTACAGGATCCCCAGACCCAACTCTCGACGACTTATATTTCACAACAGAAGCCGCAACTGCGAAATCTACCATTGTCGACAGAGCAGATGGATTCAGCTTTATGGATTACCTGTTCGGAGTGACGTCAGAAGACAACGAAGGACATGTGGACGATGAGAAAAACAAAACAGCAACAACAAGTGAACCCGAAATACAAATAACTACAGACCAACCTAAGACGAAGATAGTTACCACTGAAACTACGTTTATGCCTGAAGAAATAACTGCCGCTCTGAATGAAGAGACGACAGAGAATATTCCAGAATATTTTGACATTCAAAGGGAAGATATCAATGAGAAGGATGACAAAATAGATGGGGCTACTGAGACACCCGAAGTCAAGGTTGAAAGTTCGTCTATATCTTCGTTTATGAATCCAGCTAATGTGGTGAGCACGTCGATGTCCACAGAGGTGTCGCACGAAACAGAAATATGCTTTAGAGGCAAATGTATAAAAACAAGCAGAGATATATTGTAGTTACGTAGCAACGATGATATGGTGCTAAAAAGACTTGTGTTCAAAATAGTGAATTTATGTGTGAACTAATAGATGGCTCAGTTAACTAAATTCTTTAATGGGACGTCATAAAGTTATGATCTTAATCAATATTTATTAAGTTACGTTGGATTAGGTACTTGGTGCGGTGAAATCTTGTAAATAGTGTTAATACACTCTTTACTTGGTTCCACCTAAATTATAATTAATTCTTACGATGTAGCTTAAGTTAACATTACTTTTGAGGTCGGAGGCCACATGCTTTAAGAGTTCACCCTTTGTAATATATGTTTTTTATTTAATGTAATGTAATTTTAAGATATTTTAAAATTCTAGATTCTACTTGTAAATATGACTGAACTTTTTTATAACCAACCACTACCTATTAAGATTTTATAATTTAATAATTACTCTATTTATTTCCTTAGTTTAAATACCTACCTAACAATATACTTACTATACTTACTTACTTTCTCCTTCGTTACTGTTTAACTGAAACAAAGTTCTTATACACGATGCGATATTACAATCTATCCTACCCACCCACTATAAATTTGCTATTTGATTTTTGTACGTCTGTTGATTATTAAATAAAAATATGTAATGTATTAAAGATAAATACAATAAAAGTTATTACCAATGTTTTATTTTTATTACAAACGCAAATCCAAAACAAATCTCATGAATAACTCACATAAAAACTTTAGCGTATAACGAAACGTTATAAGTGTGACAGATAATTATTAAAAAAAAACAAATTTTGAGGTTGTAATTACGGAAATATACACAAACATAAAATGGATATAGAAACGAAAATTAAAGATGATATGAAATCTCTCGGCTGTAATTCTGAATTAAAAGTGGCGCTCGCGTACAACTTGTACATCCACCTCGTCGACGAGAAACTAATGTACGATACTGAATATTGTTATAATAAAGACATAGATACCCTTTACATCGTCGCTAGAGCCAGCAAGAACGTGAATCTGAACATCTACGTGCCAATACCGACACACGAAGACATAAATATGGCGTATATTAATCGAATTCAAGAGAATTTGTGCACAGTGGAAACTGGTCCTACAGTGAACTTAGCATTCATAGAGGGAGACTTTACGACGGTAATTTACACGTTTACCAAGGGAATCGTGGACCGCCTGCCGCCGGAGGTAGCGACGCAGCAACGGGCTAAGGAGGGGAGGAGGAATTTCATTAATAATGAGCTCAAGAAACACACACATGATATATTGAATGATGCATTGAACGGGGGTATGGTAGATGATGATGATTGTCAATTACTTGAGTGATGAGAAAGGTGGATTATACTTGGATTGTATGCAGACCTGTAGGAAAACTTCAGCGTGTCAAGTCCCAAACTGTGAAGAATGGGGGGATGTTATGGATCTGTGTAACTGAAATTATCGGATATGCGAAATAAAAAAATATTTGAAACCTATATAAATGTTTCGAATAATTTAGGATAGGGCAGAGTCTAAGTGATACATGTTATGAGAGTTATGTATTGTTTTTGTACTTTTAAGTACCCAGATAACACTGCAAGTATGTAAAATTAATACTTATAAATGACTGGTTGTAAAACCATACAATAATCTAGAAATAAAGTCAAAAAATATATTTGTATTTAACTTTATAATTCTTTAAAAAATCTTATATCCGTAACTAGCGGATACTCTGAAATAATTTCATATCCAAAACAGGTATAATATTATACATATATCCAGATCCCAAATTTCATATAAATAACAATGACATGAAGCTATTGCGAATGGCAATAGCTTCACTTCATAATACATAAATCTATAATATCTATAATATATTAATATTAAATAATAATATAAATATAAAGCCTTTTTATTCCATATTTCTAAGTTACATTAAATTTACTTAGTTTGTTGAAATATGGACCCCTTTTTGGGTAAAGGCCTCCTCCAGCTTTATCCACAAATCCCTGTCCTTGCCTGGATTTGTCCAGTCGTTTCCTGACACCTGGATAATGTCATCAGCCCACCGTCTTACAGGTCTACCAACATTCCTGTTTCCCTGTGGACCTTTCCATCGTGTGGTTCATGGTCCATCTATTGTCGTTGTAGCATGCAATGTGTTCAGCCCACCTCCATTTAAGTTTGAGTGCATGTGTCAGTCAGCGTCAGTTATTTTAGTTTTTTGTCTGATATGCTTATTCTTTACTTTGTCATAAGCATCTACCCTCCACTTATTCTGTGTAGACTTTGATTATTAAATCTCGTTATAAAATAGCTAGTCTGTATGTAAATAATTCATTGGCTAAGCGTGGGTGCACTGTAGTGCTACTCTGCCTATATCTTCAAGAGGTACAGGTGTGATGATGTACATGTCTTTTATTTAAGACTAGCTGTGCCCGCGACTTCGCCCGCGTGGACTTTAGGGAGATTACCCGGAAATATGGGTATTATGTTTTTCCCGCGGAACCCTAATGCTTTTTCTAAAATTAAAGTAGCCTAAGTTACGCCTTGGAACGTCAGCTATCTGTCAGTGAAAGTTCCATTGAAATCGGTTCAGCCGTTTAGAAGTTTACCTCAAACAAACAGACAGACAGCCAGACAGACAAAAAAATTTAAAATTGCGTTTTCCTTATAGGTATCGTATATACTTTCATACGCATTTGGTAAAAAAGTGTTATTTTGATATTACAAACAGACACTCCAATTTTATTTATTTGTATAGATCATACTTTATTGGCTATGTTAATAAATGATTTTGTATTAAGGAAGCTTTGTTTAATTTATTTTATAGCATTTCCAATCTTGTGCTTACTTCATAAGTACTTACCTAATTACATGACATAGTATTATCTAATTATATACTCATAATAATACTATCTGTTTGATACCAAATTGCAAGCAAGTGACTGCTTCTATAATAAACTATATACAAGTGTGAATTTATTTATTGCCTTTCTGGCCTATTTTACCCGAATTTAATATTTTATTTTCAAATATCTTTGGTACACAGTTTCACAAATAAAAAGTTAAGGGACGTCCATTAATCACGTGATGTTTTCTTAGCGTTTTTCAACCCCTCACTCCCCCTTGGTGATACGAGAGACCAGCTAAGTAGGTATCTGGTCATTCTGGTCTGTGCGTAGAAGTAACAAAAGATCATCAAGCAAATTGCTAATTTGTTGCAAATAATAAGTGAAGTAATACAAGTAAGAATTTATTTCTATCTGGATTAACCTGAGTTTAATTGAAGAACGATTCAATCGTTCTTCAATTAATCGTTACGATTGATTGGAGAATTAAAGAACAACTTGATTTCCCAATATATTTTGCTTGTTTAAAATTTCCCTACATCCAGGGTTGCTCGCGTAAAGTATAGGAGAAGAAACTTAGTGAACTTGAAAAGCAACAAGTACCTAATTAAGTCTATTTTCAGTTATTTACATAACTTTTTATATATTTAATCTTACCCAATTAGACTGCAAGTAATTTTAAATTTAAACAAATAATTTAACGCGTATGTTGTTATTGGAATTGGTAGTTAGAAAAGTAAATGCTGGCAATTTTAGTTTTTCATCAACGTTTGAACTTAGAATTTTAGCTGCAAACTTTTCCCTGAAGAAAAATGTTTTTATGTGGTGCTTTTTTTGTTATGTATTTGGTTTGCTTAGCTGGTGAAACTTGTGAAACTATTCATTTAATGTAATAACTGCAATATCTCGTACGAAATATATTTTATGAAATATAACTAACGAATTTGCATTTTATGAAATTATGTAGACAGCTCAGTATTACGTGCAATTTTAAAGTGAAATATCATGTGTGTGTGTTTTAAGTCGTACTGGCATGGTACGAAGATTTGGTATTTGAGAGATGGAGTGCATGTAAGTATTTATTGTAAAATACTCTGTGAGGTACCCATATTGTGAAGATATTTTTTCTCACATTATACCGTTAGCGCCATCTGTGAGTGAGTAGCGACAACTATTTGGAGAGCGGCCATCTATTGTTAAATAGCTTAACTATTATGTATTGCATCTGTTCAACTAGTTTGTATAAAAATTTTAATGGATGTCGCTGTAACAACAAACCTTAGATTTTGTTTTACGTACATTCAAAGCGAGTTCTCTGCGCGTTTCTTTTATTTGTATTGGTTGCCCTCTTCATGAAGAAGTGATCTCTTCAATTATATTATATATAGTTGTATGTGTTATAATAATAAATAAATAAATAAATATTATACACTTTGATGTACTGTTGATTGTAACCGATAATTTCACCACGTCTGATAGATGTCAGGATGGCCGAGCGGTCTAAGGCGCCAGACTCAAGGTTACCTTGCTCACCGAACGTGAGTGCGAGCTGTTCTGGTCCTCTCTGAGGGCGTGGGTTCGAATCCCACTTCTGACAAATTCTTTTGGATATTTTTCTAAGGTATTCTAATTGTTATGTTCTCAGTACTAAAGGAGGAATATTCCTATATTTTACGTCATTGCTGCATGACATAAATTTCAATCGATTTGCTCCGTGTTAACTTGACCCATTGCTTTTGTACAGCACGCGCTAAAAATATGCTTATGTATCATAGATGACGTTAGTACCAGTTTAGTTACTAAGAGAATCTTCTTACTCGAGGGAGTTTTAAAAATCCTCATTCACGATGTGGATAAATATGTAAAATAACTATGAAGCAAAACGGTACTTCCCGTACCGGGAATCGAACCCGAGCCTCCTGGGTGAAAGCCAGGTATCCTAGCCACTAGACCATACGGGAGCTGAAGATCGGGTTGAAATATCTCTTCAAATATTAAATCATATGAAGATAACGAATGAAGGCACTTACCTACAGTCCTACAGTACTTTGTCCATTATAGCTTCAGCTGATTTAATTATTCGCTTATTATAAATACCTTATGCCTTCTACCAATATTGCTTGGCTGACCACTTTACAAGCTAATACTCTGCCCTAGTTCCCAAATTTACATACACAGTGACAGCGGCACGTCTCGGATCCCTCACTCTCGCTTTGTCCATAATAATAATTTAGGTATCGAAAGTGATAAATAATGAATCATCATCATCAGCCGGTGTCAGTCCACTGCTGGACGTAGGCCTCTCCAAAGATGCGCCACTGAGCCCGATCTTCGGCTCTTTGAATGAATCTCTAGTGATTAATTAGAGTTCGAGTGCAGTAATTACATTTGACAGGTGCAAACGCGATTAATATAGTTTAGCGCCATCTAGCTCTTAGAGTTGGGAACTAGCTTGAGAGTTTACGAATAAGGTAGCTAGATGGCTCTAATAACTTACATAAATAAATAATTAGTAGGTGCCAATTTATCTTGAAACTACACTATGACATGACTAGATACACACTCGAAATATATGAGCATCTAAGTTTTTGAAATCGTTTTTTGTTTGTTTTCCATGCTTTCTATGAATTTAAGAGGAAAATGTGATGTGATGTATGGTTATTACTCCGTAGTCCTTGGTTAATTTAACATAGTTAACCTCCTTGTTTGGGGTTGGTTAATAAAATAAAATAGCACCGGTGGTACCTATTTATAAGAAATTTCATCAGATGTTGATTGGCGATATATTATAATATACCTATAAAATATTAATTAATTTATACAAGTGGTTTATTATTTGGCAATAATGAAATAACTAAAAAATGGACGGAGCACCACGTAATGTATTTGTTGACTTATTATTAATTTATTACTTGACTAAAGTTCACTATTTATTCAAGTGAAAAGTTAAAAAGAATATAAAATTTAAATTAGTAAGAAATTAGTAATGCATTGATGGATATTAAGAAGTTAATAACTCTATTTATTCAAGTGATGCTTTATTGTTAACACGAAAAAGTATAATTCGTAGCGGAATATCATTAATTAAATACCTAATATAGTTTTCCGTAATATACCTTGAATCTTTTAAATATTTTTTCTTGCACGTTTAAATGTTTTTGAACACAATCTGTTAAAAATTTACAGCTACTACAACAATACTCTATGGGCAATGATATTATTACTAGAATATCATTGTTTATGGGGTGATTGTAAGGCCCCTGCGAAGTACCACGACGTCATCAATATTACTTGAGTACCTACTCATATTAATTTTGTTTACAATGTTTGAGCTGCAAAAGCTGTTAAAAATCTAAGTAGGTAATAATTGAACAAAGCCGCTGGGGAGATACGGAGATACAAACGGGAATGAATCTACTCTTAAGAATTTAGACAGAGCGGTTTAAATATGGCGTATGGAGGGTAGAATGAAAGGAGGGCAATCTCCTACGGGAAAAAAATTGAAAAAGTGTCTGTCGAAATGCATAATTAGTAGTTCAAAAACCTTCCACATTGGCGCTGATGTCGTTAAATGACATATCGACGCCCCCCCTGGAACAAGTGGGTAGTGCCATCATGGACTTTTTGCTGTTATGCCAGATTCGGAATCAGCGATTTTTCCGATAACTCGTTTATTCCCGGGGGGGCGTCGATATGTCATTTACCGACACCAGCGCCATTGTGGAAGGTTTTTGAACTACTAATTATGCATTCCGACGGACTCTTTTCCAAAACATTCCTGGATGTCACTCCTTGCTCTACCCTCCATAATATGGTGACAAGCTACGTACCAACATAATCGTATCTATATCACATGTTCTGATAATGTCAATGAATATTTCGACCGGGACATCACAGCCTCCGTGGCGCAATTGGCTAGCGCGTTCGGCTGTTAACCGAAAGGTTGGTGGTTCGAGCCCACCCGGGGGCGGCACTTTTTTTTTGGATTCGAAATACGTGAATTATTTTTGCAAAATGCCTTTTGATGTTGGTATAAATCGATTGAAGTGGGAAAACCACAAATGCTCTTGAAATTATTTGTTAATCTGTTCCGTACAATGGTCTCGATTAGTAACATTATTTTCGTCACGGTATCCTATGGGGATATAGCTCAGTGGTAGAGCATTCGACTGCAGATCGAGAGGTCCCCGGTTCAAACCCGGGTGTCCCCTAGATGCTTTTTTTGGTTTGTTTTTACTTTGAACTGTATGTAGCCAACAAAGCTCGTGTAAACCGTCAAACTTGCTTACATAGCCGAATTACAAAAATTGAGGATCATTTAAATGATTGAAATGGTTATTTTATATATTATGTACAAGAAATTATTCTTTATGATAACTAAACTATTCTCTTAGACTGGACGTTAGAAATGCATTTAAAATGTCGCCAACAAAACTTCTTAACCCCAAATATTACCGTGGGAGCTTGATCAAACGTGTCATTCTTTCTGTTTATTCAACTTACACAATGCCTTGTAGGGTAGTTCACAAATTCAGCAATCAGTTACATAGCAGTCGTGGCCGAGTGGTTAAGGCGTCTGACTCGAAATCAGATTCCCTCTGGGAGCGTAGGTTCGAATCCTACCGGCTGCGGATCTTTTGTAATAATCGACGTATTTTTTTGTATCGTGGTAATATTTAGATAATCCCTATAATTTTCTTAATTGCCCGTGTGTGCCAAAACTAGCCATGAACTTTAGAGTAAATCTTAAGATCAGAGGCTGTTTAAAAGTTTAAACGTTGCGTTGCTGCTATCTTGGTAATTGCATATTATCACGAAACACTTCGTTCTTAATACAAAGGAATACAGTCAGTTACTAAATTTATTTTAAATATATTCACTAGCAATCATATTTCACCGAATTGGATAAAACAAGGTGCACTAAAACAACAACATTCCAACAGACCAACAGTTTCAGGATTCCTCGTTAGATGTCACTGTACCCAAAGCGCTTATTTCTGGCTCGCGGTGCTTACTCCGCGTCACGTTTATAGACTACCCTTGTGAGCGTTAGTGAAATCATACTTACCTGGCGTAGGGGATACCGTGATCAAGATGGCGGTTCCCCCAGGGCGAGGCCCTACCATTGCACTGCGGTTGGGTTGACCCTTGCGATTATCCCTAATGTGGATAACTCGGACGCGTAATTTTTGGTAGTGGGGACTGCGTACGCGCCGTCCCCCTCTGAAACTAATATAGTCAGAGGCATTATGAGAAGATAAAGCTTTGCAGAACATAAGCATTCTGAATAATTTAGAATGTACTTTGTTGTTGATTATTAGTATATACTAATTATTTTACAATATAATTACGGATTTTACGCGGTTCTTTTACGCGGGTTTTTATTGATCTTTTAGTTGAAAGTTGTAGAAAAGAACACATAGCTGACGTGAAACACCGACGCTCCACGAAGTCTGCAATCTGTGAACATGTACAGGACCGCACCCGCCATTATATCAGATTTGATAAACCGCATATCCTCGCAAAAGAACACCGACTCCGACCAAGGATGATACGTGAGGCCATTGAAATTAAAAAACATCCTAATTTCAATAGGGAAGATGGCTGGGTGCTACCACCAACTTGGGATCCAGTAATTAATATGATGAAATCCAAAACCAAGCGTACCATTGCAAGACCTCAAGACACTGTGAGCACTTTCTGCGTGGATCGGACCGCAAACAACAACTAAATATGAGGGTACCCAGTTATTAACTATGATATCAGGACGTCTAACACCTCAGTCCCCCCGTGACCATGGTTGCTGTAAAGTTTGTTTCAATGTATAGTATTCGCGTAAATATAAGAAAACAATATATTTATATTAGATCTTAACGATATTTACTGATTCATTCAAATAAAAAGTTCGCCTAGTACGCGTTTTCATGACCACAAGGAGATGGCTTTATATAAGGCGCTAGCACTTTCTAAATATTAAGCGTCTTCTAGTATCAGTAAAAATTTGGCATTAACCTTATTCGTCACTAAAAGCTACATCGACAAAGCAGTGGACTTAAACTTGAGTTCTGTAAAATAAACCGGCTAAGTGCGAGCTGGACTCCTGCACCGAGGCTTCCGCACCCTAACTATGAAAGCACCGATCATTGCTTTAACGAAAAAAATAACTGGATAGAGAGACAAACTTAAATTTGCCTTTGGTATACAATATGACTGCAAATAAGTTTGTGATCGCAATATTTTTTAACAAAAAACAAAAACCGACTTCTAAAACCTAAGTGCACTAAAAAGCTAGAAATAACCTTATAATTCATTACATTTGGAGTAGGTGCCAATCTACGTCAGACTAGGCAAATACACACATGAATTGGCACCGTTATTTTTTCACGCTTTTTAGTGTCAATAATCGTTGAAAATATGCAATTATTACCACCTCATAACAAACCTAAAAAAGTAAATATTTACAGCAAACCCCTCCGTCACCCCCCCTTTTCCACCCCTTTGGGGGTAAGTTTCGATGTTTGTAAACAATCCGTATTAAACAAAAACTAATAATCAACCTAAATGAAAACTCCTTAAAAAGCCGTATAATACTACATCATCCACGTAAATAATGATCATAATAAACATAAAAATGTTCATAAAATGAAAACTGCTTGGCCGTACAATTTTAAATTGCATCAAACAAAAAAAAAATCACGTAAATCGGATCATAACTCGCAGCGTAATCGGTGTACATACATAAATAAAAAACATATCGGCCGAATTGAGAACCTCCTCCTTTATGAAAGTCGGTTAAAAACATTATGCATTACATAACTATAAATTTACTGATTTCAGATTTGTCCCTTTACTTGTGCTATTAGATATTGCTTCTTCCCAAATTTCATTCTAGGTCAACGGGAAGTGGCAGATTGTTGATGCCCTTTAAAATGTACTAAATTAGCAACTTAAACCGCAATATCTTTTGATTGCGTTAACTTAGAAGTATGATATTTTTACAGCTCCAAGGGACTGTTGACTTAAATTTTTGTTACAAACTTCAACTTGATATCTCCACGCGTGCCTGAGAAAAAGGGTCTCGGCAGAAGGACAACAAGAATCAGAATCAGAATCAGAATTTTTTTATTCATGTAAACCAATACAGGTACTTATGAATCGTCAGTAAAAAATTAATAGTATTAATAGTATCTCTACCACCCATTCGGAATGCAATTCCTATGGAGAAGAATGGGCAAGAAACTCCATGGTTGCTTTTTTCCAATAAGGATTTATATGTTATTTGCATTACAATGTGTTTTTCTTAATTCACAATTATATAATATAAACTTAATGAAGCTATACATTCTCAAAACACAAAATTAATCAGCAATACAAATTACAAGCTAAGTCAGTGTAAGAATTAAAGGTAGGAAGGAGGAGGAAAACGGGACAAATATCAAACATCCCTCAAATGAGTTCCTGTGGAGCCGGACCAGCGCCTGACCAAGCGTGTTTATCCTCTAGATAATTCTCTATTCTGTAATATGCTCGCCTGCATAGTGTTCGTCTAATGCAAGTTTTAAATTTGGTTTCATTGAGGTTAATGATATTTGGGGGTATCTTATTATAAAATTTGACACAGTACCCCATAAAAGATCTGTGAATTTTAGCGAGACGAAAGTGTGGTTGATCTAATTTATCTTTATTTCTAGTGTTAAAACGATGGCCATCACTTACTTTTTTAAACAGATGTAAATTTTTCCTTACGTACATGATATTCTCGTAGATATATTGGCATGGGACCGTCATTATATTGATTTCTTTAAAGAGTTCTCTGAGGGAGTCGCGACTACCTAAAGTATAAATGGCCCTAATGGCCCTCTTCTGTAAAATAAAAACCGACTCGATGGCAGTCGCCCTACCCCACAATAGTACACCGTACGACATGATACTGTGAAAGTAGCTAAAATAAACTATTCTCGCGGTGTCTACATCAGTAAGCTGTCTGATCTTTTTGACAGCGTAGGCAGCGGCGCTGAGGCGCTTTCCTAGAGTTCTAATGTGTGGACCCCATTGTAACTTTGAGTCAAGCGTAATTCCTAAGAAAACAGTCTCATTAAAGAATTCAAGTTTCTCCTTATTTAGTTCTACGTCACAGTCACTACTTCTAACATTTGGCAAGGAAAACCGTATACATTTTGTTTTCTTACTATTTAATACTAAATTATTAGTAGTGAACCAATTAACCAATTATTCACCTCGTCAAAATTATCTACATGTCTACCTACTTTAAAAATCAAAGAGGTATCATCGGCAAATAGCACTATCTTAGCTCTGTTTTGAATTATGAGGGGTAAGTCGTTTATATAGACTAAAAATAGGAACGGACCCAGAATAGATCCCTGGGGGACGCCCATTTTAACTACGGAACCTATCGATTTAACACCATTAATTTGAACACTTTGTTGCCTATTCCCTAAATATGATTCTAGAAAGTTAAGGCCTCTATTTCTCACACCGTAGTGTTGTAATTTTAATAAAAGTATGTCATAATTGACGCAGTCGAAAGCCTTTGAGAGGTCACAGAAGATACCAATGGCATCCTGTGAGTTCTCCCATGCGTCGAAGATATGTTTTACTAAGTTTACTCTGGCGTCGGTACAAAGTGATCCTATAAGTATTCCTTTTTAGGTGCGAAACCCTAAAAACATCATCCAAACTTATAAAGTAGTGTTATCTATTTACAGAAGCATTATAAAACTGAATAGTAATGCTATTGTGAGAAATTGATGCCTACTACTCAAAATAAATTGTTATTCAATGCCTACCTATTTGTTTTCTGTAGTTTAACAGTGCTCTTTGTATGTCAAAAAGCGATAGTGATCACCGTAAACTGGAAACCCCTAATTGAGGGCATATTATCTACGAATTGTAAATCAGCTGTATTCAATGTACGTTACTTTAAATTAAACTTAATAATAGCCTAATGGTTACACGGGAAATGTTCCGGATTTGATTCCCACTCTAGCCAGCCACGATACTATTGACACTGCCGGTGAAAACCTCGTCAAAATCGGTCCAGCCGTTTCGGCGAATATCCGGAACAGACAGCCAGACAAAAAGATCAATATTGTGTTTTCCTCATAAGTACTGTTAATACTTTCATATAGATTTAGTAAAATGCATTTATTTTGACTCATTTTCATCCGAGATTATCACTTGCCAAGAAACGGTGAAGGAAAATTTTATGTCAGCCTATTAAGTTCAATAGTTTTTTTTCGTTAAATAAAGATATTTATTTACAACAACAACTAACAAAATAATTACACTTAAAAATTGAGTTAAAATAAGTTTTAACTTATAAGAAAAATTATAGTTCAATAGTTCCCTGATCTGTTATTAGTCTTAAATCGAAACATTTGAACAATTCTGTGCGCAATTGTACCGGCGAGTAATTAATGAATTAATTCTTATTTGTTCATTCAATGCATACGAATACCATCCAGTTGTTCAAGCACAGACACATATATAAACGTATAGTTGAGATAATTTTTTAATTTATTTTTTGGGGTATGTGGTGAGTAACTTCTATAAAAGTTTTTTTTTATAAACTTCCTCTTTACTTTGTTTCTTGAACTGCAATGAAATTTTATTTATGAGCTATTGCAAATAAAAATTTGTCTTACATGAAATGATTTCGCAATTTCCTATTAGTTGAGGGTTTATTTAAATTTTCTTTTTAATAAAATGAGGGGAGGCCTGTGCCCTGCAAAGGAATGTAGCAGTAGTAGTAGTTTAATAAAATAATCCAAAAATTATATAAAAAATATTATCCAAAATAATTTTATATTTAACAAAAATACAAAAAGAATGACTGTGGATAATTTAGTTAACATTTATAAGAAACATAACCCTATTTTTGAAGCAGTCCGGTTTTAATTGTTAGATCAAAAAATAAATACCAAAATTATGTCATGGCCCATGAGGGGATCGAACCCGCGACCTTCGCGTTATTAGCACGACGCTCTAACCAACTGAGCTAATGGGCCGATGGTAAACTTTTCGAAATTATGAATTAGTTGCATTTGTAAGCGTCTGTAAGTTCCATTACCATTATTTTTCAAAGAGAAATGTTATGCATATCGACTTCATATAACGAAAGATATTTTAGTAATGTCTCTATACAAACGTTGTGAAACTCGGTTTTTTTTTTCAGTTAGTATCTAACACAATGATTTGGCAACCTTTAAATTTATCAGAGGTATGTCAAACCATACCTTCAGCATCTCAACTGACCGCCTGCAGCGCTCTAGCGTACGCGTTCTTAAATGTCCTTGTTGATTCGCACGGGGACTCGCGGGACAGGATAGTGCAAGAGAAAGTCCGCCACTATCATGCCCAGTGTGACGACCGCGCGGAACAACTGACAGAGACAGAAGAATACGACTTTATAGTGGTGGGAGCAGGAGCCGCGGGATGTATTATTGCTAATAGATTATCCGAATATCCACAGTGGAAGGTCAGTGATATCGTACTTAATTAAAATATTGTAATTAGACTTGTAACTCCATCTATTGTTCAGTTACTGTAACTACAGTGTACATTAACATTTACTAGTAACGCATATTTGGCGCAATAGATGGCGCACAATGGCATAAAATGATAATTTTCCTAAAATATTATTGTGTTAATGCTTAATTGGGAGAGGCCCTTGCCCAGCAGTGGGATCCCTACGGGCTACTAAAAAAAAAAAAAAAAAAATGCTTAATGTTTCACTTTCTTTAAATAGTTAGTACATTTTTCGACCCTCGTCTGTAAAATTAAATCATTTGATTACGCATATTAGAATTTTAACAACTCTACAAATGGGAGTATAATTATTAATACAGGGGTAGGATGGAGAATTCTATTGTTTTTTACTATAAATTATTATATTCACATATTTTAGAGCGGTTTTTAAATCGAATCGCGAGTTTTGGGCTTAGAAAATCCGAATGTAAGTTGTTAATAATATTTTTAAATTTATTAGTACCAGCTATTCGATAATAGATGGCGCTGTATGTTCTTATTCAATCCATCATCAAAAAAGTCACCCGTTATTCAGGTGTTACTACTAGAAGCCGGGCCCGAACAGCCTGATGTGACCCTAATACCTGGCGTGGCAAATACATTGTATGGGTCCAATATTGACTGGAAGTACACCACGGAGCCTAACGGAAAGAGTTGCTTGGCGAGACCCGGTCAGCGATGCGATTGGCCGAGGTAGGTAGCACTGATCGCAGTGCACTATTATTAAGATATTGACGTATACGAAATTACAAATGAAAATACTTTAAATATCTACTGTGTGGTAGGTTAATTTATGAATCTGGTCTATTACAGTTATCCAAGGGGCGGGGAACGTACTACCGTCTGCTGTTCAGTACCTTAATAAATATTGTACTAGTGTAACAGACAAAATACTATAGTAATATTAAAATAATCCTCATAAAGAGATGGCGCTGGCTACAATTGGTTACCCAGTGGTACCCATGTAAGCTCTATCAGTATAGAGCTTACATTATTATCGAGTATAATGTGGCCTTATTTATAAGTTGGCAATAGGCTCGCCCCCTATTACATTGGGACCAAAATACATCGGCGAAGTGTGGGCGCACTGCAGTGCACCTCTGCCTACCCCTTCGGGGAATACAGGCGTGATGATGTATGTATGATGTATGTATTATTTATAAGTTTCAATGAAGCGTTAGGGATGTTAATAATCAAAAGCAAGATTTGCTCAAACAGAAAAAAATATACGGCTCGCGTGCTTTTACAAGCTTTATATTAGCTTGCAATGTATGTCCGGGTGGAATCTTGCAACAGAATTTTAAATTATATTTAACAGATTGAGCTGAAATTTGGTATACACGCCTATTTTGGATGACAATACATGCTTATCTAGGTATGTGACGTCATTCTAATTCCCATATGGCGGATCATCCAAGATGGCGGAATAGTTATTTTTTCTGCACTACCACAGTATGGGTATCAAATGAAAGGGCTTGCTGAGGCGAACACAAAAACTAAGGGCTATTAAATAAAAGCTGGTTTTTAAAAAGTGATTTACCCTTTTTTTTAACAATTAAGAATTAATTTTTACTATAATGAGCTCTATCTTCACGATCAGTACATTTTTAAACGAAAGTTTAGCCAAGTACATGTTCTTAGGCTACTTATAATCTTAGAATACACATTACAAGTGATACTTATGACTGAAATATATACTTCCAATGATATTATTAACGATTACAGAGGCAAAATGATGGGCGGTTCGAGCTCCATTAACTCAATGGCGTACATCAGAGGAAATAAGTTAGATTACGACGGTTGGGCTGAACTAGGGAACGACGGGTGGAGTTACGAAGAGGTAAGACATTTAAATGTTAAATTAAATCCTATAGATGTATATTAATTAAACATCAATTTCTGCTGACACGACTCATTGCCAGGCATCAAATTGTATCTTATGACTGTCCATGAATAAATGCTTGAACAATAAATAACTTAAATATTACAAATTATGTTATGATAGTACTTCTTTTTAAATCCTTATCTAACAGAATGTTTAATCCATCAAGGTGTTGCCGTACTTCAAAAAATCCGAGAAGAATCTCAACATTGAGAACAAAAATCGCAAGTACCACGGCGTCGATGGCGAACAGACTGTCTCTAGATACCCTGTCATTGACAAACCATCCGTCATGCTCCTGGACGCCTTCGTGGAGGCGGGCATGCCGCTCCTAGACTACAATGCAGAAGATCAACTAGGTGCTTTGGAAGCTCAAGCATTCGCACAAGGCGGCGTTCGAGTATCAACTAACCATGCTTTTATCAAGGAAAAGAGAAATAAAAGAAATAATCTCATCGTTAGAGCCAACTCTGAGGCATTCAAAATACTAATCGACGGTAACAAAGTGGCTTACGGAGTGAAATACATCAGAAACGGCAAAGTTCACGAAGCTACCGCAACTAAAGAAGTTATCGTGAGCGGCGGCGCTATAAACTCACCAAAATTATTAATGCTATCGGGAATAGGACCTAAGAAACATTTACAAGAACTGAATATACCTCTTGTAAAGAATTTGGCGGTAGGGGAGAACTTACATGACCATATAACGTTCAATGGTATTGTAATTGCGCTACCCAACAAGACTGCTACTTGGAAGCCTTTTGATGAGATCATTGAAGACATTAAGGAATACGATAGAGCTGAATTCAAGAATGGACCGCTATCTGCTTTCGGGCCCTGCAACGCTATAGGATTTATTAAAACTGAAGAAGATTTACCGGCACCAGATATTCAATACCAAGTCGACTCGTGTATATGGAGGGAATATGTTAATAATCCGGTTGACTACGAAAGAGTTCCGATTATACCCAAACCTTATTACGACGCTATGCTTCCGAGAACAATGAATTTGGTCCCCAAGAGCAGAGGCAAGTTGTTGTTGAACGCGTCCGACCCTCACGGCTCTCCGCTACTGGACGCCAATTATCTTGGCGATCCATCTGATCTTATACCTTTAATCAAGGGAGTAAAGTTCCTTTTGAAATTGAAGGATACTAAAGCTTTCAAAGATAACGGAGCGTACTTTGTGGAGCAAGAACTAGAGGCCTGCACGGACTTCTCGTGGGGTACAGATGAGTACATTGAATGTTTGGCTAGATCGTACACATCAACGACTTATCACCCTGTAGGTACCTGTAAAATGGGTCCAAAACGCGATAGGAAAGCTGTCGTTGATTCGAGATTGAGAGTGTACGGGATTAAAGGCCTTAGGGTGATCGATGCTTCTATAATGCCATTTGTTATTCGCGGCAACACTAACGCACCTTCCATGATGATTGGGGAGAGGGGTGTAGCTTTCGTTATTGAGGAGTGGTTAAAGAAGAGTTCGTGCGTTGCGCCCTGGTGAGATTCCGCTACTGTACGCGAGATGGCGCTAGTTAAAGATTGCTAACTTTATTCATTTATATTCACACATTTTTATGTTGTCGACGTAAATTTTAATAAAGATTTTCGAACTTTACTTCTGTTAACATTTACTTTGTCGCACTGTTATATTTTAATACCCCAACATTTATATAATTTTTACTAGATTTTTAAAATATAATGGTATGGTGGCCACAATAGAGAGTATTAGAGCATGTTCAATTTTGCTACTCTTAATAGCCGGCTAGCTCTCTCAATTCATAGAAGTTTTTTTTTATTTAAATGATGCAGCACCCGGATTAATTACTACATATTTTTAGTTTTGCTATTACTAACATTATGAGTATACTAGCTGTGCCCGCGGCTTCGCCTGCGTGGACTTTACCTGCGAAATTGGTTATTATGTTTTTCCTCGGAAAACTGATTATTTTTCTAAAATTAAAGTAGTCTTAGTTACGCTTCGGAACATCTACTATCTGCCAGTGAAATTCCCATCCAAATCGGTTAGAAGTTTACCCGAAACAAACAGATGGACACACTAACATTTAAAAAAAATGCATTTTCCTTATAGGTATCGCATATACTGTCATTTTATTTATTTGTATACATAAGTTAAGGGTATGGCTAGTTGTACATAGCGCGGATTTTTAATTACATTTTCATAATAAATCGACTTTGTACGCACGGATTCAAACAACCCTATTTATTTGCCAGTAAAAGTCCCATCAAAATAGTTTCAGCCGTTTGGGAAATTGCCCGATAAAAATGGGATATATTATGTTCTTTCTGCGGAACCTTAATGCTTTTTCTTAAATGAAAGTACCATAAGTTACTCCTTGTAACATTTGCATCAGCAACAATAATACTTACTGTAAAGTTTAAGTAAGTAAAGTAAAGTTTGGAAGTATGTCGAGAGTAATCAGGACCCTATACCTTCCACTACACACGTATAGATGGCGCGACTACCAATTGCAATTATATGCGTAATTAAAACATAACCGTTTTCATTATAAATTATAGCCTATGTTCTATTCTGATGTATAGACAATAATACTTTAAAGTTTTATCATAATCCTTTTAGTAGTTTTTGCGTAAAAGAGTAACAAACATTCGGCTACGAAGCAGAACTTCCACCTCTCGCGGATTGTTGGCGCAACTACCAACTACCAACTACGCGTACTAAAGCCATTGTTGAGCAGATAATTATCTATAAAAATGTCTCTATACTGTTTTTCCTAAGAGCCAGCGTTTTTGGGTAGTACCCAAAAGGGTAAAACGGGACCCTATTACTAAGACTTCGCTGTCCGTCCGTCTGTTCAGGTGTCAAAACATATTGTATGGTCATAAATACGGATTTAACTGACTGTGAGACTCGAAAATACTGACTTTACTGACCTAACTTTAAAGGCAAACCCTCAAATTTATAGAACATGAAAATTCATGTCCAAATCCGGATAGATATTTTATAGAAGAAGACTATCCTATATTGCCACTGTAAAGCCCCGCATAAGCACACACTGGGGCGTCAAGATTTTTTTTTTTTTTTTTGAATGACTTACACTGTTGGCCGTGAGGTGGCCTTTACAGCTTTACCGGAGGAGTGGCGAGCGCAGAGTGCACTCCAACCAAGGCCTTAAGGGCGGAAAGGGGTGGCAACTAGCTCAAGGGCGCCACAGAGGGCACGACCTCGGCTTGGGCAGTTACCGTGAGGGGAGAGGTAGTGACTGCGCTCCTAGGTGCAAAGATGCACCTACGAGCGGAAGAGGGGGTTCCTCGACCTCGCCGGCGAGATCGGTGTCTGTTTGAGGCTGGTGTAGGTGTGTTGGTGGCCCTCTCAACGCCCGGGTCGAGGAGGGCGGTGATCGTGTCGGGAGGATCAATCAACACGTGCCGCGGACGGCGGCGACGAGTTGATGATGTGTGCGCGGGGTGGGGCGTCAAGACACGCGTAATTGTCTGTACCAATACCAAATTGAACTCTGTGACAATATGCATAATTATTGACTTTGTGATGTAAAAGTCACAAGACCACGCGTCTTAATTCACTTGCGCTGCCAATATAAGCCAACGCGCGCGACGCTCACTATACGACTTCGCGACGCTCCCTATACGGTGTTGCGAGGCTCACCACAAAGCGTCGCGACGTTTATTAAAAGGCGTCGCGATGCTCATGGTACATCGTCGTGATGCTCACTATACGGTGTCGCGACACTCACTGTACGGTGTCGCGACGACACTCACTGTACGGTGTCGCGACGTGCCGTGTAACTTCGGCACAGATCAGTTTTGTAATATTTTTGAGTCTTACTGTTAGGCCTAAAGAAATAATACCCATAGCAAAAGGAACGTGCTTAAGACGTAACTCTCTAAAGACTGAATCCTCGATTATTGGTGATTCAACATGCTACAGAAAATACATTTTTAACAAAAAACAAAAACCGACTTCAAAAACCTAGGTGCACTAAAAAGCTAGAAATAATCTTATAATTCATCACATTTGGAGTAGGTGCCAATCTACGTCAGACTTGGCAAATATACACATGAATTGGCACCGACTTCAAATGTAATGAATTATAAGGTTATTTCTAGCTTTTTAGTGCACCTAGGTTCTTGAAGTCGGTTTTTGTTTTTTGTTAAAAAAAAATGTTTACGCTTTTTAGTATCAATAATTGTTGAAAATATGCAATTATTATCACCTCATAACAACCCTACAAAAGTAAATATTTACAGCCAAAAAAAATCCCCCCCTACACCCCCCTTTCCACTCCTTTGGGGGTAAGTTTCGATGTCTGTTAACAATCCGTATTAAACCAAAACTAATAATCAACCTAAATGAAAACTCCTTAAAACGCCGTATACAACTACATCATCCACGTAAATACTGATCATAATAAACATAAAAATGTTCACAAAATGAAAACTGCTTGGCCATACAATTTTAATTTTTTATGGGATCAAATGGCATCTATTCCGCATCAAACAAAAAAATAATCACGTATATCGGATCATTACTCGCAGTGAAATCGGTGTACATACATAAAAAAAAACATACCGACAGAATTGAGAAAAGTTGGTAAAAAAAAACAGTTCAACTTTTTTATAACCACATTTAGCACTGCATCCCTTTTTACAGTTCCAAAAAATTGTGTTAAGCAATTTTTCTGGCGCAGGAGTAAAGTTTCAACTGGTTCTAATGTATTGTCGACCAACTTCCAACCCCAAATAGTTAGCTGATATGCCGAATACATAAATCAATGCTGTACGCAATTGTACCGGCAAGCAATTAAATAATTATTTGTTATTTGTTCATCGAATTCAATATTGTGTCCAATGCTTATGAAAAACATCCATCTGTTCAAGCACGGACGCCCATATATAAACGTATAGTTGACAAATTTTTTTATTAGTTTTTCGGGGTTTGTGGTGAGTAACTCCTATAAATGTTTTTTTTTATAAACTTAGCTAATATTTGTTTTATTCATGAGCTATAGCAAATTAAATGTCTTTCATAAATTAATTGCGCGATTTTCTACCAGTTAAGGGTTAATTTAAATTTTCTTTTCAATAAAATCCAATCCAAAATATTTTTCTGAGCTAATGAGCCGATGTTGAACATTTTGAAATTATGAACAACGTGCATTTATCAAAATTGTTAGTTCAAACAACTTTATTTATGGTGACTGTTTTTTTAACTATAAATATGAAAGATATTTCTCTGTCCAAACGTTTTGTAATCTACCATGCATCTACCATAAATTGTATCAAAAGGGCTATTACAAAATCTCGGATTATTTGGAAGATAAATCAGCTTGGGATTGTACAGCTCAGGTTCAAATCAAAAATAAAAATATTGCCCGTCATGTCAAAGTGTAGCGTGTGTTGCCTTACTAACGTATTATTATCTTATCTTTATTATTAAAAACAGCTCTAAGGCAACACACTGGAGCTATATGTACCTATGTATTTGTAATAAGTTTTGGCGATTTAAAAAATTATCAGCCCACTGAGTTTCTTGCCGGATCTTCTCAGTTGAGGTCGCTTTTCGATCCGGTGGTAGCATAGTAGAATATAAGAAAAAAAATGTAAACTTGACAATTTGTAAGTGCCCCCATAGGCCTATACAGAATAAATGATTTGACTTTGACTTTGACTTTGACATGATTTTCATTTTTTTTCAGTTAGCACCTAACACAATGATTTGGCAGCCCTTAAATCTATCAGAAGTATGTCAAGCCATACCTTCAGCATCTCAACTGACCGCCTGCAGCGCTCTAGCGTACGCATTCTTAAATGTCCTTGTTGATTCGCACGGGGACTCGCGGGACAGGATAGAGCAAGAGAAAGTCCGCCACTATCATGCCCAGTGTGACGATCGCGCGGAACAACTGACAGAGACAGAAGAATACGACTTTATAGTGGTGGGAGCAGGAGCCGCGGGATGTATTATTGCTAATAGATTATCCGAATATCCACAGTGGAAGGTCAGTTATATAGTATTTAAAATATTGTGATTTGACTTGCAGCTACATCTATTGTCGAGTTACTACCGTGTACACTTTTACTTTTGCTAGTAACTATTTAGACCAATAGATGGCGCAGCATCGCATAAAATAATATTGTTCATAAAATGTAATTGTGTCAATGTTTAATGTTTCACTTTATTTAAATAGTAAGTACATTATTCGACGCTCATATCGAAAAGTTAAATTATTTGACTAAGCATTTTAGAATTATACTCTTTACAAATCGAAGTAATAATTTATATAAGACTCGTATGGAGAATTCTATCATTTTTAGGGTTCCGTACCCAAAGGGTAAAACGGGAACCCTAAACCTAACCCGGGTGACATACGGACGGACAGCGAAGTCTCAGTAGACTTCTTTGTCCGTCCGTCTGTCACCAGGCTGTATCTCATGAACCGTGATAGAGAGTTGAAATTTTCACAGATGTATTTCTGTTGCCGCTATAAAAACAAAATAAAATAAAAAAACAGAATAAAATAATTATTTAAGGGGGCTCCCATACAACAAACGTGATTTTTTTGCCATTTTTATATATAATGGTACGGAACCCTTCGTCCGCGAGTCCGACTCGCACTTTGCCGTTTTTTTACAATGAATTATTAGGTTCTCATATTTTAAAGCAGCTTCTTTAATAGAAAATCCAAATGTAATATTGTTATTTTATTAATAGGTACCAGCTATTCGATAATAGATGGCGCTGTAAGTTTTTATTCAATCCATCATCAAATAAGTCACCTGTTATTTAGGTGTTACTACTAGAAGCCGGGCCCGAACAGCCTGATGTGACTCTAATGCCAGGCGTGGCAAATACATTGCTGGGGTCCAACATAGACTGGAAGTACACCACGGAGCCGAACGGAAAGAGTTGCTTGGCGAGACCCGGTCAGCGATGCGATTGGCCGAGGTACGTAGCACTTTTTATTTTATTTCATTTTTTTTACTCATTTCCGAAAAAGTAATGTACAAAAACTTGTAGCAATACATACAAAGTCAACAGTTGACAAGACATTCCAAACTTACGTTAGACTGATCGCAGAGGACTATTATTATGATGTTGACGTAAACGAAATTACAAATAAAATTATTTTTATATTGTGCTCGAGATTTTCATAAAATATTAGAATAGAACATAATATGTGACTAGAATCCTATCTTACCAGGCGTCTAGAAATTACAAGGAGTCCATCTTTCCAATTTGAAATCGGTACGTCAAAAGTTTCAGAGATTCCTTAGACGGATAGATTGAGTAGTCCGAAACCTAATAACAGATAGCAGGCAGCGATAGGATGATGTTTATCTACTCAATGCAATTATCATTTTGAAACGAGTAACCATTGAGTTTCTTACCGGCTCTTCTCAGTGGAAGCAGCATTCCGAACCGGTGGTAGAATCTGACTATTTGTAAGTGCTTTTTGGCCTACACGAATAAAAAAAAAATGATTTTGATTTTTTGATTTTTACTGTTTAGCACTTAAACGTGATCGTTCGTTATCTTTCGGCTAGTACTCGCCGCCATGCTAGCACACTCGATACAGCACGTGATAAACTACAAAAACTGCGTGACGTGTATCATTAGAATGATCTAACTAGTGAATACGGAAGAAAATCATAAACAAATACAATGGACCTAATCATTATAAAGATATGCCCTATGCGTGAGAGCAGATAACGTAATTTCAAATAATCAAGATATTCCAAAACAATTTTGAGATGACTGTAGTTGTAATAGTAATTCAGTGTCCGGCCGGATACCGGATAGTAATTCCGGATAAAATACAAAATTTAACATTCAAAATTCTACCGGTATCCGGCCGGATACTGAATAACTATCCGGTGTTCGGCCGGATACTGAGTAACTATCTGGTATCCGGTCGGATACTGAATTACTATCCGGCCGGATACTGAATTGCTATGCGGTATCCGGCCGGATAATGAATTACTATCTGGTATCCGGCCGGATTCTGAATTACTATCCGGTATTTGGCCGGATACTGAATTACTATCTGGTATTCGGCCGGATAGTAAAAACTTCACCGGATACCTCGGAAAACGGATATTTACGATACCGGATATCCGTTTCATCTCTATTTTTAATTTCACTGCCTGGATACTGAATTACTATCCGGTAACCGGCCGGAAACTGAATTACTATCCGGTATTCGGCCGGATACTGAATTACTATCCGGTATCCAGCCAGATACCGGTAGAATTTAGAATTTTACTTTCCGGTATCCGGCCGGATTCTGAATTACTATCTGGTATCCGGCCGGATACTGGATAGTTAAATTCAAAATTCAGAATTCAAAAGTACCGAAAATTAGAGATAAAACGAATATCCGGTATCGTAACTATCCGTTATCCGGCCTATCCGGTGTTGTTATTACTATTCGGCCGAATACCGGATAGTAATTCAGTATCCGGCCGGATACCGGATAGTAAAATCCAAATTCAGAATTCAAAAGTCTAAATTAGAGATGAAACGGATATCCAGTATCGTAACTATCCTTTATCCGGCCTATCCGGTGTTGTTATCACTATCCGGCCGAATACCGGATAGTAATTCAGTATCCGGCCGGATACCAGATAGTAATTCAGTATCCGGCCGGATACCGGTTGAATTTTGAATTTTACTATCCGGTATCCGGCCGGATACTGAATTACTGTCCAGTATCCAGCCGGATAGTCATTCAATATCGCCCCCCCCCCTTCCACCTCTTTGGGTGTCGGTTGCGATTTTTGTTAACAATCTAGTTTTTGCGAAATCGGTTCAATAATGAAACTAAATAAACTATAAAATACAATATTATCTTGTGTCACGATTGCGCGATCAACGCGATTAACATGTAGAAAAATAAACTTTCATTAAAAATAATGTTTTTTTACAAAGTATTTTATCTATAAGTAATAGTATTAGTAATATTTGAAAGATACGTATTTTGTATCTAGTTTTTTCAGATGCCATTCTAAAAAGGTATTTGCATCTGGAATCTGAAATACTTAAGTTAAAGGTATTTTGGATTTTGTATTCCAGATACTTTTTTTAAGGTATCTTGTACATCACTGGTTACCACTGACTAAGCTAATACTATTATGATGCTAAGTGTTGATGATGCGTTAGGGATGTATAGTATAGTTATCGAATGAAAAGCAAGGTTTGCTCGTTAAAAATATTGTGAAATAATTAATTTTGACTAAGTATAATGGGCCCGATCTTATTTTGGAATGAAATATTAGCCAATCACATGTGCATAGGCTACTTGTAATATTAAAACACAGATTAGAAGTGATACCTATAACCATATATATACTTAATATATACTTCAAAAAAAAACATTTTACGATTACAGAGGCAAAATGTTGGGCGGTTCGAGCTCTATTAACTCAATGACTTACGTCAGAGGAAATAAGTTGGATTACGACGGTTGGGCTGAACTAGGGAACGACGGGTGGAGTTACGAAGAGGTAAGACATTTAAATGTTAAATTAAATCCTATAGATGTATATTAATTAAACATCAATTTCTGCTGACACGACTCATTGCCAGGCATCAAATTGTATCTTATGACTAGAAGAAAGAAGAAAGAAAAAACATTTATTCGGCACAGACAAAACAAAGCAAACAAAGCACACAGAGATTATGAAACTTATACAATACACAGAAAAGGAAAGAAAAAGAGCTCAGTGCGAACTGTGCCGAAAAGGTATTGGCTCAGCATGTGCTGGGGGGGAACTAATCTCCCCCAGCGCTGATTTTCAGCCAACCCTCTTTACTAGTTTGACATACCTACTTATGACTCCATGAATAAATGCTTGAACAATAAATAACTTAAATATTACAAATTATGTTATGATAGTACTTCTTTTTAAATTCTTATCTAACAGAATGTTTAATCCATCAAGGTGTTGCCGTACTTCAAAAAATCCGAGAAGAATCTCAACATTGAGAACAAAAATCGCAAGTACCACGGCGTCGATGGCGAACAGACTGTCTCTAGATACCCTTTCATTGACAAACCATCCTTCATGCTCCTGGACGCCTTCGTGGAGGAGGGCATGCCGCTCCTAGACTTCAACGCAGAAGATCAACTAGGAGCTTTAGAAGCTCAAGCATTCGCACAAGGCGGCGTTCGAGTATCCACCAACCATGCTTTTATCCAGAAAAAGAGAAATAAAATAAACAATTTAACAGTTAGACTCAACTCTGAGGCATTCAAAATACTAATCGATGATAACAACGTGGCTTACGGAGTGAAATACATCAGGGACGGCAAAGTTCACGAAGCGACCGCAACTAAAGAAGTTATCGTGAGCGGCGGCAGTATAAACTCACCAAAATTATTAATGCTATCGGGAATAGGACCTAAGAAACATTTGAAAGAATTGAATATACCTCTTGTAAAGAATCTGGCAGTAGGGGAGAACTTACATGACCATGTAACGTTCAATGGTATTGTAATTGCGCTACCCAACAAAACTGCTACTTGGAAGCCTTTTGATGAGATCATTGAAGATATTAAGGAATACGATAGAGCTGAGTTCAAGAATGGTCCTCTATCTGCTTTCGGGCCAATCAACGTTGTAATGTTTATTAAAACTGAAGAAGATTTACCGGCACCAGATATTCAATATCAATTCGACTCGTGTATATGGAGGGAATTTGTTAATAATCCGGTTGATTACGAAAGAGTTCCGATTATACCTAAACCTTATTACGACGCTATAATTCCGAGAACAATGAATTTGGTCCCCAAGAGCAGAGGCAAGTTGTTGTTGAACGCGTCCGACCCTCACGGCTCTCCGCTACTGGATACCAATTATTTTGGCGATCCATCTGATCTTATACCATTGATTAAGGGAGTTAAGGTCATTTTGAAATTGAAGGATACTAAAGCGTTCAAAGATAACGGAGCGTACTTTGTGGAGCAAGAACTAGAGGCCTGCACGGACTTCTCATGGGGTACAGATGAGTACATTGAATGTTTGGCCAGATCGTACACATCAACGACTTATCACCCTGTAGGTACCTGTAAAATGGGTCCGAAACGCGATAGGAAAGCTGTCGTTGATTCGAGATTGAGAGTGTACGGGATTAAAGGCCTTAGGGTGATCGATGCTTCTATAATGCCATTTGTTATTCGCGGCAACACTAACGCACCTTCCATGATGATTGGGGAGAGGGGTGTAGCTTTCGTTAT